>CM075809.1:23960061-24202517 GCA_037975025.1 Excoecaria agallocha | reverse complement strand
ATCAGACAAAAGAGATGGGAGCCTATAGATGAGAAACTTAAAGTTGGAGGTCACAAAATTGCCAATGGCTTCAGCCTGCAATAAAAGGCAATATCTAAAGCTAGACCGTTATTGAGCAAATCTAGAATAATTGGATGACAATGAAGCATCTTGAATATGAGAGATCTTGCACACAAAATCATCACAAATCATTATTACAAAGAGACAAAGCGAGAGAGAAAGGAGGGCCCGTTCATCTCCTTATAAGCAGTGGCAATTTCATCCTCGATTTCAATTGGGCCATCGTCAAAGGAAAGTAGAGGAACGAAGTCTTCTGGCAGCGTTTGTGGGTCAAATATGACGTCTTATTCAGGATTCAAATTTTCGAATAAGGTAGTGCCAATGTTGCTAGAACTGACTATGGTGATTATGGTGAAATTGGAAAAGAAAGAAAGAATTGAGGATTCTGGGGAGAAATGAAAGAACTTTATGGGTTTGGAGAGTGAAAATGATGTGGAACTCTAGCCTATATTCAAACTAGAATGCCAACATACCATAATATTTGAACATACACAAGAAAATAAACCCACAATCTAAAGAACCCCAAAATAATATATGAATGGAAATGCTTATAATAGATTGATTTAAAACAAGAAGAATAGGAATCAAGCATACATAATCATGCAACCTACCTAAGTCTAATTTTTCATGCAATAGCAAGAATCAATATATATTAACTCTTACAAAAGATTGGCAAAGCCAAAGAAAATCTCATTGATTTGAATAATAATCAAAGGTAAGTATTGTAACAAAACCTACATTTCGTTTAAATAACAAATAAAGAAGAAACCTATTGAAACTAAACTTCCAAAAAAATTAAAACAAGAAATAATTGTGAAATATCGTAACTGGAATTTATGGTGCCTCGGTGGAGTGAAAATCCACTCTACCGTGGTGGAGTGGAAATCCACTCTACCGAGTGGCACTATACTGGAACAAAAAGTGAAAGAAATCAAATTTGGGCATTTTTGAAAGAGCTCGATGGAGTGAAAATCCACTCTAACGAGTTGTGTGGCCCTCGGTGAAGTGAATTTTCACTCTACCTAGTTAGTGCTCTCGGGTCTAACTTCTTCCTTCTTTACTTAAATACATGGGTCTTCAATTAAACACATATTACAAAGAGAATAAACACTAAATTGGTCTTCAAAGTTCAAGTTAGCCTCTTTGATCTTGGACTTATATCTTCTCCACATAAGATCTAATGAAAACTTATAGAGCTTCTTTAAGTTTCTTTGACCTTGCTCTTATAATCGGTCCATCGTGCTTAGTTATGCTAGTTGTGCTCACATCATCCCCTCCATCTTTAAAAGGATTTGTCCTCGAATCTGAATCAAAGTCAAAAGGAGATAAATCATAAACATTAAAAGTAGCACTAAAATTATACTAACCTGGCAAATCAATCTTATATGCATTGTTATTGATGCATTCCAACACTTGAAATGGTCTATCACCCCTTGCATTAAGTTTTGACTTCCTTTGCTATGGAAACCTTTTTGTTTACATATGCACCCAAACCCAATCACCTGGCTTAAAAATAATTTGTTTTCTCCCTTTATTAGCCTTTTGTGCATACATGCAATTCTTTTTCTCAATTTGCTCTCGTGCTTTCTCATGTAATGTTTTAACCAGTTCAGCCTTCTTTTTGCCATCTAAGCTGGCAAGCTTATTCAAAAGTAAAAAGGCATAAAATCCAAAATAGTTAATGGATTAAAACCATACACAATTTCAAATGGAGAATAACCTGTACAAGAATGTATAGCACGATTATAGGCAAATTCAATGAATAGCAAACAATCTTCCCAAGTTTTCAAATTCTTTCCCACAATAGCACGCAACATGGTTCTTAAAGTCCTATTTAATACTTTAGTTTATCCATCAGTTTGTGGATGACATGTAGTAGAAAATAAAATCTTATTACCTAACTTTCCCCTCAAAACTCTCCAAAAAATGACTTAGGAACTTGACATCCCTATCTGACACAATGGTTCTAAGCACTCCATGAAGCCAAACCACTTCTTTAAAGAATAAGTCAACAATCTTTGTTGCATCATCTATTTTATGACAAGCAACAAAATGAGCCATTTTATTAAATCTGTCCACTACAATAAATATGTTATCTCGACCTTTCCTAGTCTTAGGTAAACCCAAAATAAAATCCATTAAAATGTCATTATAAGTTTTACTAGGTATAGATAATCGTGATACAGTCCATGAGGCATAGATATAAACTTAGCTTGCTTACACATAATGCATTTGGCAAACATTTTTTCCACATCTCTTCTTGTGTTTGGCCAATAGAAATGTTCATTAAGCATATCTAAGGTCTTTTGCACTCTAAAATGCCCCATCAACCCACCACTATGTGACTTCCTAACAAGCAACTCCCTAATAGAACATCGAGGAATAAAAAGTTGTTTTCCCTTAAAAAGATACCCTTTATGTCTATAGTATTTTTCAAATGCAGTATATATGATCACAAGTATGATACACAGTAGAAAAATTATCATCACCTATATACAATTCCTTCAAATGCTCAAATCCAACCAACTTAGAAGTAAGCATATAAATCAAAGCATACCTTTTAGATAGTGCATTAGCCACAACATTTTCTTTACCTTGCTTGTATTTGATCACATATGGAAATGTCTCTAAAACTTCCACCCAACTTGCATGTCTTTTGTTCAATTTGCGTTGTCCCTTCAAATACTTGAGAGATTGATGATCACTATGTATCACAAATTCCTTAGGCAGTAGGTAGTGCTCCCACACCTCAAGAGTTCTTACCAATGCATAAAGCTCTTTGTCATATGTGGAATAGTTCAACACTGGCCTGCTCAGCTTTTTACTGAAATATTCTATGGGATGATTTTCTTGTATTAAGATAGCACTTATACCAATCCTGGAAGCATCACATTCAATTTCAAAAGTTTTAGAAAAATCAGATAAATGCAAAACATGAGCAGTGCATAATTTATCTTTTAAAGTATGAAATGCATTTTCTTGCTCTTTTCTCCATCTAAATCTGACATTCTTTTTAACTACTTCATTCAGTGGTGCGGCAATAGTAGAGAAATCTCTAATAAATTGCCTATAGAAACTAGCTAAGTCATGAAAACTTCTAACTTCACTCACATTCTTAGGCGTTGGCCATTCTTGAATAGCCTTTACCTTTTTAGAATCAACTTTCACTTCTTTAGCACTTATTAGAAAACCTAAGAAGACAACTTTATCCATGCAAAATAAACACTTCTTAAGGTTTGCATACAATTTTTCCTTCCCCAACACATCTAAAACAACCTTAAAATGTATAATATGTTCATCCAAATTCTTGCTATAAACTAAAATGTCATCAAAGTATACAACCACAAATTTTCCAAGAAACTCACGTAAAACATGGTTCATTAAAACTCATGAAATTACTAGGTGTATTAGATAATCCAAGAGGCATTACTAACCACTCATACAATCCATATTTAGTCTTAAATATAATTTGCCACTCATCTCCCTCTTTCATTCTAATTTGATAATAGCCACTTTTTAAATCAATTTTAGTGAAATAACAGGCACCATGTAACTCATCTAACATATCATCTAATCTAGGAATAAAGTGGCAATACTTCACAGTGATTTTGTTGATTGCTCTACAATCCACACACATCCTCTATGTTCCATCTTTCTTTAACATCAGTAAGACCAGTACAACACAAAGACTCATACTTTCCCTCACATACCCTTTTTGAAACAGCTTATCCACTTGCTTTTGCAACTCACTTGTTTCCTTTGGATTGCTTCGGTAAACTGAATAGTTAGGTATTTGAGATCCAAGTACAAAGTCAATCTGATGTTCAATCCCTCTTAAGGGATGTAGTCCATGTGGAACATCTTTTGGAAAAGACATCTTTGTATTCTTGCGATATGGTCATAAAAACACTAGGTAATTTGGGGTTAAGGTTAATTTCAGCAAACAAAGTTTTCTTAAATAAAATCAAGACTAAAGCTCTATTGCCTAAGTATGCACTTTTCATCTCACTTTCCTTTACATAAAAACATGATTGTTTCTTAACTTTTTCACTCCTCTCAAGTTCTTTTTGCTCACTTTTCTTATCATTTTTTTTCTGTTCAGTCACTAACTTTTTCTTTGTTGCACATCCCACTTTCTTTTCCTCACTTGTGCAACCACTCAGAATTGGGCCTTTATTCTTATTCTTTTCTCTCATAGCCTCTTTTCATCCTTCTTTATTTTTCACCTCATTACCCAAATTTCCACTTGAAGTTTTCTGAATTCTTAATTTTTCATGGTAAGTTTCTTTAGGTGACAAAGGTGCTAGAGTAACTTTATGCCCAACATGCATAAAAGAATATCTATTCTTATGCCCATCATGCACAACATGCCTATCAAATTGCCAAGTCCTACCCAATAAAATATGACTAGCTTGCATTGGCATTACATCACATATAACCTTATATGCATATCTACCAATGGAAAATGCAACTATAACTTGCTTGGTCACTTTAACTTTTTCACTGTCATTCAACCACTACAATCTATATGGATTAGGATGTCTATCACACTTCAGCCCCAATTTTTCTAGTAAAGTAGTGCTAGCCATATTAGTGCAACTACCTCCATCTATGATTAGACTACAAACTTTTTTACCTACCAAACATCTAGTGTGAAATATATGTTCCCTTTGTTCAGGCCATCTTCCTTCACATTCACATTCAAAATATGCATAGTAACTAAGGCTTCCCCCTTAACAACATATTCAATGTAATCGTTATCAGAACAATCTTCTAAAGGTGGCCTACTTAATTCACTATCATCGGACTCATTTCTATTATCAGACTCAAAAACAATTTCTCCCCCCTTAACAAACATAATTTTTCTATTAGGACATTCAGATGCATAATGGCCACACCCCTAACACTTAAAACATTTAATGTCTCTATGTTTGGAGAATTTAGATGAAGGATCAGTAGTAACTTTTTGGATTAAAGTACTCTTTTCTTTACTTTTATTTGTTTGGAAACCTTTCTTTTTGGAAGTCGAATGGTTATCCTTCTTCTTTTCTTCATTTTTACCCCATTTTAAATTTCATTTGTTGCTAGAATTGGGAAATGATCTTGCTGCTCTCTTTTGCTTTTGTTGTCTCTCCATTTTCATGGCAATATTCACTAAGTCCTTCATCTCTCCATAATGGTGCAACTCCACTACAGCAGCAATTTCCCTATTCAATCCTTCTATGATTTGAGCCATATTTACCTCTTCTTCCTCTTCTATATTTGTTTTGATCAATAGCATCTCTATCTCTCTGTGATAATCCTCTACTAATCTTGATCCTTGGGTGAGTCTATGTAATTACTGGTGCAACTCCCTATAATAATAAGATGGTACAAACCTTCTCTTCATCACTCTCTTTATTTCTTCCCATGTGGTTACAGGTGGATCTTCATTCCTCCTCCTACTCTTAACTAACTCATTCCATCAAACTAGAGCATAATCACTAAACTCTATTGCTGTTAATTTTACCTTTTTCTCCTCAACAAAATTATGATAATAAAAAATCATATCTATTTTCTCTCCTACTCCAAATACATTTCAGCATCATTCCTAGCTTTAAAAGATATAATGTTCATCTTTATTGCGTTAAGATTGCTATCTTTTCTCTCCATTCTTTCTTCTATCTTTACTCTACCCCTTATAGATTAGACTTCCTCATTATTATTCCAATCACCTAAATCAACCTCTTTATTAATCCATCGACCTCTCCTAGCTGTTCTTCTAGAGTTAGAGCTACTCTCTTCTAACATCCCTAACCAATCATTTATACCCCCTATGTCCCTTATAAATTTTTCAAATGTGCCATGCAGAGCTTGCATTGCATAAGCTACCTCCTCAAGAGACATCCACTTCTTAGTAGATTCCTCAGTCATTGTGTAAACCTATAAAAGATGTTAGATAAAATAATCTCACAACACTCGCTTACGTGTTTATCTCCCCACTCTCAATTGATGTCTCACAATTGCACTTTAGAAACAAACTCAAACAAGTATACACAATTAAGTAAATTGATTAAGTGAAATAATGAACACCTAATAAAGAAAATAAAATACCAACTCTAATGGCAAATTGACCAAATTAAACAACAATCAGAATTTAGTACACAAGAAGACGATTTCGTTTAATATGATATATAGATGTTCAACAATATGCAATATGTTAAACTAGTGTAATTGGAACTAATAAATAGTTTAGACACACAAATTGATAACTTAGAATAAAAGAAATTAAACACGACGGATGCACTTAAATGTGATATTTAACTAAATCTAATGTTCAGTTTAAATAGAATTTATGTAGATTCAACAAGAAGAATTCAAAGATAGCATGCAATAAACACAACCTAAAGACTGAAATCAAGAGTACCAACCTGGTATTGATGGCTTTAAACTAATTGTGAAAGTGTCTACTCACAATTCTTGCTGGATCGATTCAATTAAAGAGCTAACCACTCAAAAACTATAAGATAAATGCTTAAATAGATTATTGGCAATTTTCAGATTCAATAAAAGCAACAATTCACAAGTTGTACACTTTTGAACTTAAGTAAAAGAGTAATCTGAATTTGATCACAAGGTTTTTTTTAATTAATTTTTTTACTGTAATCAAGCAAACAGAAACGAAGAACTCAAAATTAAAGAATCGTTAATAATTTATCCCTTAGCCTATGCTCTGATACCAATTGATACAGAACCCCAGCCTATATTCAAACTAGAACACCAACATACCATAATATTTGAACATACATAAGAAAATAAATCCCCAATCTAAAGAAACCCCAAACAATACATGAATGGAAACACTTATAATATATTGATTTAGACCAAGAAGAATAAGAATCAAGCATATATAAACATGCAACCTGCCTAAGTTTAATTCTTTATGCAATAGCAAGAATCAATATATATTAACTCTCATAAAAGACTGGCAAAGCCAAAGAAAATCTCATTGATTTTAATAATAATCAAAGTTAAGTATTGTAACAAAGTCTACATTTCGTTTAAATAATAAAGAAAGAAGAAACCTATTGAAACTAAACTTCCAAAACATTTAAAACAAGAAATAATTGTGAAATATCGTAACTGGAATTTATATGCCTCAGTGGAGTGAAAATCTACTATACTGTGGTGGAGTGGCTCTATGGAGTAGAAATCCACTCTACCAAGTGGAATTATACTGGAATAAAAAGTGAAAGAAATCAAATTTGGGCATTTTTGAAAGAACTAGGTGGAGTGAAAATCCAATCTACCGAGTTGTGTGGCATTCGACGGAGTAAATTTTCACTCTATCGAGTCAATGCTCTTGGCTCTAACTTCTTCCTTCCTCCTCCTTCACTTAAATACATGAGTATTCAATTAAACACATATTACAAAGAGAATAAACACTAAATTGGTCTTCAAAGTTCAAGTTAGCCTTTTTTATCTCTTGAACTTGCATCTTCTCCACATAAGGTCTAATGAAAACTTGTAGAGCTTTTTTGACCTTGCTCTTTTAATCAGTCCATCGTGCTTAGTTATGCTAGTTGTGCTCACATCAAAAAAATTACGCTTGGTGTGGAGAGAGAGAGAGAAAATGGTGTTAGTGTTGCTGCCATTGTTGCTGAGCTTGAAGATCAATGAAGAAGTGAAAAGGGAGAAGATCTGTAAGGCCCCAAAGCATATCCTAATAGGATTAGTATGTAGTGGAGAGAGAGGTTGAAAAAGTTTTAGTGTAAAAGAATTGTTAATAATGCAATTGGGACATAATCGGTATTAATGTAAAAGTGAAGGGCAATTTCGTAAATTATCACTTTAGAGGTAAATGTGCATTATTATTAAAGAAGTGGAAATAATGTATTAAAATAAGTTAGTATAGTGTGTGAGGGGTAATTTAGACTATCTAGAGGGACTAAAGTACAAATTATTGTAAGGTGACAAGTGAGCCAATTAGGTTAGAGTGTGTGTCTCTTTTAGAATGGTGAAGAGAAAGCAAGAAAAGGAAAAGGAAAATCTGCCCTTTTAGTGAGTGGGTCAATAACTTAAGGGCCAAAAATAATTTCTAGCAATTTTTCTTCTCCCTACCACTTTTTTGTTTATAATTTTTCTTAGAAGGGAGCTTGTGTATATTGGTTAATTTAAGGTAAATTCTTATGAAATTCTTGGTTCAAGTATGATTCTTTATTTGTTCCAAAACTTAAGGAGCTGGAATCATAGATGAGATTTGGATATTGATGTATTTATGACATGTTTTAGTTGGATAATTTAGCAAGGGTAAAGAGAAGGAAGGAGAAGGAGCCCAAAGAAAGCGTTAGAACTTGCCAAGAGGTTTGGGAGTTTTTGTTTTCCTTGTTATATGTTTAATTGATTTAAGTTGATTCATGTGCTATAACTGTTGTGTTATTAATGGTATAACTAGGTAATGATGTTGGTATTGCATGAAAATGATAATTGTGTATAAAAAGTGACTTAGTGAAAATTCTACCCTAAGGTTCACTTGAACCCATTTTAGTATAAAGGGTATAACTTTTTCTGTAGATACCCAAATGAAGTGAATCTAGTTTGAAATGAAAGATAACACATATATCTACAAACTTTGTAGAAGAAATGGAAACTTAATTCTACACTTAAAGTCCCCTAAATACGGCTTGAAGTGGAGTGATGTCTGTTGCCCTATCATCTAGAGTCGTCTATACTATTTTAGTAATATTTTGAGATTTAGAAGTCAAAATTGGATTATTTTTAATTTTTTAGAAACTAAAGATATAAAGCAACAACTTTTTAGAAGAAAACTTTTCATAAAAATGTCATTTAGTGTGTCTACATTTATGTGCAAAGTAGATATTAAAAGCAGTCGATAGGATTTTGTGAGCAGGGAGATAAGCCCTCTGTCGCGGTCGTAACCCATGTCACGCTCGCGACAAAACACACCCACCTCTATCAAGAAATGCCTTATTTGATGCCATTGTAATATTTAAGTGTTTAAAACATTATCACAACCCTTATGGACACTTTTGAGCCTAAAGAGACCACATTAAACATGAAATTAAAAGAATAGATACATATATGATCTTTAAGTGTATAATAATGCAATGTGATGAATATGATCAATGATATGCTTAGTATTACATGTCACATGAAAGGGTAACTCTATCCAAAGTATAATTTAAATGAAGTTAATTATGTATCATATAGGGATATTTTTCATATGTTCTATTATGTATAAATCTTATGACCTTGAATGTATCGAATATGATAATCTTGAGTGATCAAAGACTTATTGAGCTAGAATTTCGGATAGTTGTGGATAGATAGGCATGCCTATAAAGAGATAGTGATGACAGCTGCTAGTGTTGACAACAGAAGGTGTCCACTGTTCCAATACCTACCAGTATCTAGTGACCTGAGACTAATATGTCTCTAGTGTTTGATACTGCTCACCAGTATCTAGTATTGTGTACCCGTTATCCACCATCAATGAAAATTCAGGCAATGAAAGTAATTTAAATTGTACATAAATATTGGTGAATAATTAATAATGTAAATGTTTTAGTGCCTTATGGTAATTGCTATATCATATTATATGTGTTTACAACTTCAACAAAAAAAAAGTCCATTGTATTGCTATGCTCCCCACTGAGTTATCGCTCAGCACGGGTATTTTCCCTTATAGGTATACAGGTATAGACCTGAGGAGACAGTTTTCAAGACAACATCTATTGGCCACTAGGAGAAAGCCAAGTGAAGACCAATTTTGGTAGTTTATTCATTTTTGTAATATGTTAATTGTAAAGAATGTGGAATACTTAAAATGAACTGCTTGTAAACATGTTCTAAGTATGTTAAATGTATATGTATATATGTACTTGTGCAAGTAATTAAATGAAACAAAAAAAAAGGTAATTAGAGTAACTGTTACAAGATCCACTTGGTGATGGAGTAGCAATAGTAGGGGGTTGTAATGACCTCAACACCGGCCTGGCCATGAACAGTAAATTTCGATGGTGAATAGTGCACCCGGACCGTAAATCGGACCCGAAAGTGAAAAATATTTTATTTAACCATCGGAAAGTATTGGGCATGGTGAGTCTGGGGTTGAAATTTGAAGTGAATCGTGGTCAAATAGACCTCCAAAAATCAAAAATACGAAAAAGGTAGCGAGTCAATTTCCCTGGTAGGGAAGGTGACTTAATTTTGCATAAATCTTTAAAAATAGCAAATGGACTCTAAAAATTTTCAGATTTTGCAGTTGTCAATTAAATTTCATATAGAATATTTTGGTATAAAAAATAAATTTTTCGAAGATGTTGACAGTTGTTGAATCGGACCGATTGGGTTGAATCGAACCAGTAATGGACTCCGATTGAGCCAAAAATTTGTACCCTACCTATTTTTGATGTTTTAAAAATGATAAAATTGAAATTGAATGAAATTGAGGTGAGGAAGTGGGAGATTTTTAGTTGGGCCTTTGAAAAGTGGTTAATGGGCCTTGAAGTTAAAATAGTTAAGCCCCTTGGAATTAGCCCATTTTTGGCCCATTGGGAGACCTATATAAGGGAGTGGGATCTGAAAATTTCCAGCATCTTCCAGCTCCATACTCTCCCTCTCCCATAGCCGAACCCTCTTCCTCTTTTTCTCTCTCAAATTTTCTTCAAGCTTGCTTGATTTTCTTTGATATTCAAGCATCTCACCCCTAATTTCATCCCTTGAGATCATTAATCCAGCCTTAAACCTTTATTTTGAAGGATTAAAGCAAGTGAAATGAAAGAGGAAAGTTTAGAGGTTTAGTAGAGGTAAGAGAAATCAAAGGGTTTAATTTTGTTCTAAGGTGTTTTTTAGTATTTTAAGGTGTCTAGATTTCATTTTTAGTATTAATTTTAGCATTTGAGGTCAAGAAAATTGTGTTGTGATGGCTTGAAAATTTGGTTTCTATAGGATTTCAAGGAGGAGAGCCATCCAAGCAAGTTAAAGGCAAGGATAAAGAGGTTTAAGCATCCTTAAGCCAAAAGAAAAGGTAAGTGATTAATAAATCCCATTAATTTCCTTAATTTCAAGTTAAATTCCTTTATGTAACCTAACTCTAAAATGGTAAAATGATGTATAAATGAAATTGAAGTTAGAATAGTGTAATTAGACCTTAAATATGCATGAATGAATGCTTAAATGAATTTTTAAAGGCATGTATAGTGAACTTCCTTAAGTGGCCGAAGTGTGCTTTAAAGAAAAATGATATGTATTTTAAGGGTTTTGATGAAATTAAGCCTTAAAATAATATTAGAGATGAAATAACACATGTAGAAATTTTTGTGAAATTTTTATGAATTTAAAGAATATTTTAAAGGTAAAAGTTTGATTATGTAAGTGATGGCTTTGATGGATTATCAAGAAATAATGTGTAATTTGATAAGAAATTGAATAATGGTGATGAATTATGGTGAAATAATTCATAACTGGTGTGAAAAGCCTAATTGGTAATTATGTAAAATGAAAAAGAAATAAAAATATAAGAAAAATGGGTTAAATAAATGAAATCAAGTGAAATTTTTGCCCTTAGAAATAGTCTGGTAGTAAAAGCCTAGCTCAGAATATAATTGGCTAGTCATAGGGACATCTGTACCGCAGTGCAAGTCATGACAACTTGCTTAGCTATGGTAGGATCACTGATCTCCATGGCTTCTGTCTGTATCTGATATTTGTTCTGTGAAAAAGTGGTCTTTGAGATCATTTTTCAGTCTGTATGTGGCCCATGGGGTCCACATCCCGAGTATCCAGTCTGAGAATTTCTGTCGGTACTGTACTAGGGGCATGAAAGTGATAATAAGTTAAAAAAAATGAAAAGAATGATAAAAATAAAGTTTAAAGTGGAAAATGGGCTTAAATGAAAGAAAATAAAAGTTCTGGGGCAAAATGGTAATTTTGCCAAACTTGGTAACTAATATGGAATTATAAGTGATAAATGAAAAACAAGGGTAAAATGGTAATCTAGTGCCTCAACAATGTTAAGAATGAAGTTTTTGGGCTTAGGGACTAAAATGAAATTTTTACATGTAATTACATAAAATTACTAAAAATAAGAAGAAAAGAATGAATTATAAGTAATATTCTACATTAAAAAATTGAAAATAAATGAATACAATGGCAATTCGGTAAATATAGTAGTAAAAAGGGCAAAATTGGAAATAAATGAAAATTTAGGGATTTACTTGAAATAACTTTTAAAGTTAGAAAAAAATGAATAGGAACGCGTCGTTATTAGTAAATTTGAATTACCTATTTGTGATTTCTTTAAGTAAAGGTGCCTAGTAGTAAGTAGAAATTTTAATTGAATAACTATTATATTGATGAGAAATTTAAAGACTTAGGAAAGTAATAGGATTGTTAGTCACCACTGGGCATATTTGTGCTCAGCGCGTAGAGTTTTTCTGCGTGCAGGTATGGAAGAGTTGGAGCAATAATGCACAATGCTTGGAATAGAGAAATTAGTGCTTTGTGTATTTTGTATGTTTTGGCATGTATATAAGAGATATTATTGTATTATTACAGCAGATGTAAATAAGACTTTAGTATGATTATGTAAAAGCTGGATATTGACATGTTTGTATATATGTTTGAGGAAGCATAAGATGATATATATGTATTTAAAATAATTGTTGAAGTGAAGTGAAGTGGATGAATGATTTGAGATTTTAGAAGTATTGTGCCTCTGAGAGGCTGTGTGTTGTCTGCTTTTCAGGTGGGCTAGTCAGTTTTCTAGCCGTCATATTGCCGGATTTTTGTCAAATGAATAGTAACCTTAGACAGTTATAGGTCATCGACCATATAAATTATTGTTAGAATTATGGACCTTATTAGCGACTTCAAAAAAAATAAAAAAATAAAAAAAATTACCGATTTGTGCACTGTTCCGTTATGTCGGAGTGATAAGGGTGTTACAGGGGTGGCATTAAAAGAGGAGTCGGCGCCGACACTAAGGCTGCCTCTGAGGGGGGAAACACTAGGAGATAATGATAAAGATTTTGAAGGAGTATGAGGAGAAGAAGATGGCGATTCTATGGGAGAAACAGCTGGTGATTTAGCTAGAGAATTAAAATGAGAAGAAGAGGGGGTGTGTTGATTTTTCCGGTGAGGGAGTAGGAGCATTGTCTGCTTCTGCCATGAAAGAATTAGAAATGGTTAAAGCAAGAAATATATATGATGGATTCAAAGGTAAAGAAAACAACTAGGTTTGGGTCAAATGGGTTTTTGCCATTTGTCATGGGATAAATATCCCACATCGAAAAGGTAAAGGGAGGCTTTTAGGCTTATAAGTCTGGGTGCTAGACACCCTGCTGGAATGTCTTTTTGGAAAAAGAGTAATGGCCTGTGCCAAGCAGTGTCACACCAACCCAAACCCGACTCTGATAAAGTGGGGTAGGCAGGGGCTTCACCTATGACCCAATTCTCTTATCTATTGTTTTATTTGTGAATCCAGTCAATAAGTGGGGCATGCTTACGTGGCTTGCTGATGTGGATTGCTTCATTGATGTGGCTAATGATGTGTCAAACTTGACACGTCAGCTGCTAACGTGGCAACAAACACAGATTCACATGTATCCAAGTATCTAACGTGGCAACAAACACAGATCCACGTGTATCCAAGCATCTAACATGGCATGTCATGTCAGCATTCCGACACGGGTTATCATCAGAAGTCGATCAAAATAATTTTTGTGCAAAATAGTACTAAGTTTAATGATACTTTCGTTAAGAAAAGTAATTCAGTTACTTTTGAACAATTAGGCTTAAGTTCAATGACCTTAGTTGAAATTGATCCGAGTTGGATACTTATATAACTTTGTATTGGAACTATTTCAATTAAATAAAAAAAATAGGTATTTTTATCTAATTAGAATTTTTATGATAATGATAAAAAAGTGAACATTTCAAAAGTGAAATGTTTCAATTGCCACCGTAAATGATACTATACAAGAGACTGCATTATGGCCCTCGATAAATAATACTATTTGATTTACCAAATTATACTATTGAATATCACAACCTTCAACTCAGAATATCAAGGTATGCCTACTGATATATCAAAATGTATTGCTTGAAATCTCTTTCATGAACATGAGTATAGCAATGTATCTGGCATACCAACTTCCAATATTTAATTTTCTACTATTCACTTCATATACCTATATCTGCCAAGTTATATCTACTGGTATAATGATTTGAATTTCTTAAAGTTCCTAATTGATTCGGTATTCAATGTATAGCTTTTGCTATACTAAATTTCAATTTTCAATTTTCTACCATCACTTTGTTATATTTATGTATTTTAAATTATACCCACTGGTATACTAATTTGAATTGTTGAATTGACGTACAACATTCAATTTGTTATATTAAAGTACACCTTTTGTATAGTATTTCAACAGGTGCAACTGATGAAAAGGTCGACACTGAATTTGATACACCTTTTGTGTACTAATTTCAACAGATGCAACTGATGAAAAGGTCGACACTGAATTTGATATACCTTTTGTATACTAATTTCAACAGGTGCAACCGATGAAAAGGTCGATACTGAATTTGATATACCTTTTGTATATTAATTTCAATAGGTGCAAATGATGAAAAGCTCGACATGGGCATTGCATCACCAGTTTTTTAATTAAAATTCATATAATTCATTACTATTTTCCTAACAATTAGCAGCAAATTATAAAACTCTTTACCATCATAAACCTAATTTTTTTTATTGCTCAAAGCGTCAATCCAAAGTTGTAATCCTCCAACTCAACAAATAAAAATTTTAATATTACAAAAACTATGATTGAATTTATCCGAAAAGTTGAAGTGCAAAAAACAAAAATACTAAATCTTAAAAAATATATATATATATATATATATATATATATATATATATATATATATATATATATATATATATATATATATATATATATATATATATATATATATATATATATATATACTGTATCTAATAAAAAGATCAATAGACAAAGATGAATAACCGTTTATTATGAAAAGATATATTGCAAATGATACATGTAAGCCTAACAAAATTGGCTCAAATCCATAAAAAAAAAAAGATCTAAATCCAACCCAATCAAAAAATAATACACTAAATATGTGACTCATTGGGGCTGGCCATAATGTCCAATGAACCTCCTACAAAATGTCCAATAGGTCTGGCTATAATATTCATTGGACCAATCCAAAAACAATCCACTAAATATTCAATGCATTTGAATCGATATTTTTTTTATTGCAGTATTTATTGTATCATGTTATTGTATAAAAATATTAATTTTATTTAAAAAAATAGGTGAAATAAGTTGATTAATTTAACCAGGTGCAACCGATGAAAAGGTCGATACTGAATTTGATATACCTTTTGTATATTAATTTCAACAGGTGCAACTGATGAAAAGCTCGACATGGGCATTGCATCACCAGTTTTATAATTAAAATTCATATAATTCATTACTATTTTCCTAACAATTAGCAGCAAATTATAAAACTCTTTACCATCATAAACCTAATTTTTTTTATTGCTCAAAGCGTCAATCCAAAGTTGTAATCCTCCAACTCAACAAATAAAAATTTTAATATTACAAAAACTATGATTGAATTTATCGGAAAAGTTGAATTGCAAACAACAAAAATACTAAATCTTATATATATATATATATATATATATATATATATATATATATATATATATATATATATATATATATATATATATATATATATATATATATATATATATATATATATATGAAAATATTGTATCTAATAAAAAGATCAATAGAAAAAGATGAATAACCGTTTATTATGAAAAGATAGATTGCAAATGATACATGTAGGCCTGGCAAAATTAGCTCAAACCCGTAAAAAAAAAAAAATCTAAATCCAACCCAACCAAAAAATAATACACTAAATATGTGACCCATTGGGGCTGGCCATAATGTCCAATGGACCTCCTACAAAATACCCAATAGGTATGGCTATAATATTTATTGGGCCAATCCAAAAACGACCCACTAAATATTCAATGCATTTGAACCAACATTTTTTTTATTGCAGTATTTGTTGTATCATGTTATTGTATAAAAATTTTAATTTCATTAAAAAAATAGGTGAAATAAGTTGATTAATATCCGGACTACATACAACCCATCTTAGCCCAATAGGCCTCTTTGTTTCACTCAATCTAGTTCTATCCTCCCCTGCCCCCTTTTTCTCTCTCTCTCAAAATCATTTTTCCCTTCCACCCTCGCTATCTGTAATGCTCTGAAACCACTATCGGCATGAATAGTACTTTCAAATGGTAAATAGTGACACCAAAAGTAAATAATACCACCTCAGACCCATCAAAGTCCAAAAAAATTTTATGTCGCCATTAAAAAGTATAATTCATGATGAGTCCGGTGGTATAATTTGAGCTGAAATTGAGATCAAATAGTTTTTCAAAAGTCAAAAATAAAAACAAGTCACGGAACCGAAAAGGGATCAAACTAACTTTAACCGGCTTGAAAATATTTCACGGACTTTCAAAAATTATTATGATCACATGGAGCATCTTAGAATAATGAATATTAATTTTCAGAAATGAAAAATAAAATTTTTAATACTTTTAAAATTTAGTGTTTACAAATCAGCAGAAAACGTTTTAATGCCCCGAAATCTATAGAAACGAACTCCAATTGACTCCAAATTTTAAAAACATCTTAATTATAATATTTAGAAATTTTATAATAATTTTGGTGAAAAAATAAGATAAGTATGGATAAGCCAATGAGAAATGAACCAATATGCATTAAATCCATGGGTCGGCCCGAATTTATCTAATCCATTTGGAACCGATTTATGACCTATATATTTTAATCCATTTATGATCCGTCCATTTATAGCCCAATCCAAACCTGCTCAACCCGCCTATTTGCCACCTCTATATTGTTGGAAGTCATAAATTTAGTTTGTGGACATGCAGCACACCCAAATACTCGTAGGTATGAAGCGTCTGGCTTATGACCGCTCCATGCTTCTTCTGGGGTTCTTCCAAGGAGATGATCGTGTCAGACGGGTGCGACTCCAAACACTACGAGGAGATTTTGAATCATTACGCATGAATGAGTCAGAGTCAATTGCTGGATATTTTGATCGTGTACAGTCTATTGTTAACCAATTAAAAGTTAACGGTGAACTACTCACAGATTCTCGAATCATCGAGAAAATTTTACGATCTTTGACAGACAGATTCAATTATGTTGTGACAACAATTGAGGAAGTACATGATCCTGCTACTATGATAATAGAAAGATTGATGGGTTCGTTGCAATCACATGAGCAGCGAATGAACCAAAAATTTCAGACCTTAAATTCTGAGCAAGCTTTGCAAAGTAGAGCTCAAACAAATCGTGGAGGTTACCAACGAGGACAAGGTCGTGGATCTTGGCAAAATCAAGGTGGTGGATCGTGGCAAAATCTTGGACGAGGAGCCTGGCGAGGTAGAGGTGGAAACTCAAATTCCACTGGAAGAACACGAGACAAGTCTAAAGTCAAGTGTTTTAGTTGCAACAAATTCGGACATTACAGTTCCGAATGTCGATCAAAGGCACCGAGAGAACAGGGAGAACAAGCGCACGCAGCTGATGCTAATGGAAATATGGTGCTAGCATGCAAGAAGGATGATCCTAGCACTATGGATGCCAATATATGGTATTTGGATACTGGATGCAGTAATCACATGACAGGCAAAAAGGAATTTTTCTCACAGTTAGACGAGACTGTTCGTGGAGAAGTTAATTTTGGTAATAAGTCAAAAATTCCTGTGATGGGAATGGGGAACATTAGTATCAATTCCAAAGATGGTACTGATGTTACTATTGCAGATGTTTATTTTGTTCCTGGACTTTTTTGGAATTTGCTAAGTGTTGGGCAACTTTCCGAAAAAGGACACAAAGTAAATATCCAAAATAAAGTTTGTACCATTCATAGTCCGAACAACAAGTTGATCTCAGCAGTGCAAATGACGAGAAATCGGATGTTTCCATTGACGTTGCAGACAAATACCATTTCAAGTTTTCAAGCCATATTGAAAGACAAAAATTGGTTGTGGCATCTTCGATTTGGTCATTTGAATTTTCGTGGGCTAAAGTTGTTAGCTCAGAAAAAGATGGTGACTGGACTACCGGTGATAGATTGTCCAGATCAACCGTATGAAGGATGTATTTTGGGAAAGCAGCATCGTAATCCATTTCCGGTTGGAAAAGCAATGAGAGCAAAGCAACCACTGGAGTTAGTACATACAGACATCTGTGGTCCTGTGGAGGTAGAATCGATGGGGAAAAAGAGATACATCCTAGTTTTTGTGGATGATTTTACCAGAAAAACTTGGGTATATTTCTTGTGCCAAAAATCAGAAGCTTTTGGCAAGTTCAGAGAATTTAAAGCATTTGTTGAAAAGCAGAGTGGCTTTAATCTGAAGATTTTGAGATCCGATCGCGGTGGAAAATTCACATCAAATGAATTCTATGATTTTTGCAAAACTCATGGAATCAAACGTCAGTTGACTACTAGTTACACTCCTCAACAAAATGGTGTAGCTGAAAGGAAGAACCGAACGATTTTTGAGATGGCAAGGAGCATGTTGAAAGCCAAAAAGTTACCAAAACCATTCTGGGCGGAAGCTGTTGCATGTGCAGTATTCTTGTTGAATAGATGTCCCACAAGAAGTGTTCTTGGAAGAACCCCAGAAGAAGCATGGAGCGGTCATAAGCCAGACGCTTCATACCTACGAGTATTTGGGTGTGCTGCATATCCCCTTATACCAGATCAAGACAGAAAAAAGCTGGATGATAAAAGCCAAAAGTGCATTTTTATTGGATATAATGATGCTACGAAGGGTTATAAGCTTTATAATCCTATCACGGAGAAGGTGATTATCAGCAGAGATGTTCAATTTCTTGAAGAAGAAGCTTGGGACTGGAATCAAAAAGTTGATGAAAGAAGAATCAACATTGAAGGAGAACCATTGAAGGAAGAAGAATCCCACAATAAAGAAGTTCCAAATTCACCTGCTAGTTCATCAGAATCACTAACTGAAGAACTAGAACTACGACGATCACAGAGAGTTCGTGAAATGCCAGCAAAATACAGGGATTATGTTGTTGAACGGAGAAATAACAGTGTTACTGATGAAGTCACTGATGAAACCATGGTGAATTTTTGTTTATTTGCTGATTGTGATCCTATTTCGTACGATGATGCAGCAGTAGATGAGAAATGGGTCAAAGCGATGGATGAAGAAATTAACTCCATTGAGAAAAATGATACTTGGGAGTTAACTTCTTTACCAAATGGCAAGAAGCCCATCGGAGTCAAATGGGTGTACAAGATAAAGTACAGGCCAGATGGTCAGGTGGACCGTTATAAAGCCAGACTAGTGGTGAAAGGCTACAAGCAAAAGCCAGGTATTGACTATTTTGAAGTGTTTGCACCAGTGGCTCGAATGGACACAATCCGGATGATTTTAGCTTTGGCGGCTCAAAATTTATGGAAAATTCATCAGATGGATGTTAAGTCTGCATTCCTCAATGGCTTTCTTGAAGAGGAAGTTTATGTGGAGCAACCACAAGGATATGTGATGCAAGGGCATGAAGATCAAGTCTACAAGCTGGAGAAAGCATTATACGGGTTGAAACAAGCACCTCGAGCTTGGTATACTCGCATCGATACATACCTGTTGGAGAATGGATTCCAGAAATGTCCATATGAACACACCTTGTATATCAAGTCAAATGATGATGGCGATATATTAATTATGTGTCTATATGTTGATGACTTGATATTTACAGGAAACTCTGAGAAGATGTTTTCAGAATTCAGGGAGGCTATGACTAGTCAATTTGAGATGACAGATCTGGGATTGATGTCTTACTTTCTTGGAATTGAAGTGAAGCAGACCAATGATGGCATATTTATTTCACAACAGAAATATGCTAATGATATATTGAAGCGGTTGAAGATGGAGTCACTTAAACCAATGCGAAACCCTGTAGCCGAGAGACTGGAATTGAAGAAAGAAGGAACCGGTGAGCTAGTAAATCCAACATATTTCAAAAGTATTGTAGGAAGCTTACGATACTTGGCATCGACTAGGCCAGATATTACTTATGGTGTGGGAATCATCAGCCGATTCATGGAGAAACCTTACCAATCACATTTGCAGGCAGCAAAGAGAATTTTACGGTATGTCAGCGGTACTCGTGGACATGGAATTTTATATACTCATACTAATGATTTCAATCTAGTGGGGTACACAGATAGTGATTGGGCAGGAGACACTGAAAGTCGGAAGAGCACTTCAGGATATGCATTCTTTCTTGGAAATGGAGTGATTTCATGGTCCTCAAAGAAGCAACAAGTAGTTGCGCTCTCAACAGCTGAAGCAGAATACATGGCAGCGACGTCAGCAGCATGTCAAGCAGTATGGCTGCGGAAAATGCTTTATGAATTGAGGCATGAACAGTCAAATCCTACACGGATTATGTGTGATAACAAGTCCGCTATCGCATTATCGAAAAATCCAGTTTTTCACGGGAGAAGCAAGCACATTGATATTAAGTATCACTATATCAGGACATTGATCAAGGATGAAGAGATTGAGCTAAATTTTTGTAAATCTGAAGATCAAATTGCGGACATTCTGACAAAACCACTGAAGGCAGATTCGTTCGACAAGCTAAAAGCAATGCTTGGAATTACCAGAATCCCAAACTAAATTTAAGGGAGGCTGTTGGAAGTCATAAATTTAGTTTGTGGACTTTAAAATTAATGGTGGAGACATGGAAAATGGATCAATGGTAGGTGTGGACTTTGAATGTGAATTGGAGTAGCATACAAAATGAATAGTTGGGCAAGAATGTGAATTGGAGTAGCATACAAAATAAATAGTTGGGCAAGAATGTGAATTGGAGTAGCATGCAAAATGAATAGTTAGGCAAGAATGTGAATTGAAGAATTTATGGCCATTTTTGTTGACTTTCTCATCATCAATATGCCTATAAATACCAAGGCAATCTTTGTCTTCAAATATAAGAAGAGAAGTAGTGTATTTCATTTTGAAATTTTCTTTTCCTTTGCAAAGCTATTGCAATAGCTTATTAAAGAGAGATTTTTATTTGTGAGGTTTATTTGCTTGTAATTTTCTTGTGAGTGTTAAATTTATTTCTCCTTATATAAAAATTTTATTGTCATCAATTCTTTGGTTCCAACATATATACATGAAAAAATGTGAAAATATATGAGAGCGATTAAAATAAGATGATTTTTATAAATTGGTAATTTTAAAAATGAAAATTTTCTTTAATATAATATTCCCTGTGGGTTTATATATATATATATATATATATATATATATATATATATATATATATATATATATATATATATATAATAATTATCACAAATTCAAAATACCCATTAACAAAATCATAAAAATAAGAACTAGTAATAAGAAAGTAGCTCACAAACTCGCACAATGGCTTTGGTGGTGGTGACCATAAAAGTTTGAGTCTTCGCTGAAGAATATTTGCTTGAAAAATGTATTGTTTATGTTAGGAATACAGCTAAATCTAGCTAAAATAGATTAGAAACAGGTTTAAGTTAAGTAGGTGCGTATATATAACTTGTATGGGGAAATATATTATTTAATTTTATGAATGTGAACGAGAAGGAAAAAGAATTTGATTGGCATATTCGTGGATTATTTGAGCAATTGGTTTGGTTTTATTCTGGCAGCACCTGATTGGAAACTATTAGAAATTGTTATTAGATTTGCAAATACCAAATGAAATTCAGTTTCTAATTCCAATATGTTTGCTTTATTGAAAATAGAAGTGAGTTTTTTTTTGTTGATAATTTTTTGACGCTGCATTTACGAAAGTTCTTGATTTAAACTTCACTCAGTTTAAAAGCTATCCCATGAAATCATATTAATACTTGTTAAATTCCATATTTATATCAATCTATTATCATAAGTTATGAAACAAATATGCCCATACTGTTCAAACTTCTCTGCTAATACTTTTTTGGCTAAAAATGCAAATCAGTCCCTAACGTTTGGCAAAAAGGGCAATACAGTATCTAAAATTTTATTTAGTATAATATCACTTCTAATGTTTCAAAATTGGAGCAATTTGACTCTTAAAATGATGGCTAATACTTAAAGATTTGACAGATATCACTCAAGAATTAGATCAATTTTTTTAGGGGCCAAATTACTCTGATATTTAAATTTCAACAATAACATTACACCAAATAAAATTTTAAAAATTATATTACCTTTTTTATCAAATATTAGAAATCAAATTACACCTCCACCCCACTTTTTTTTTTCCTCATTGTTCCAGTCACTATATGAATTTATTTGTTCACTTTTTGATCTGGTTCCATTACATAAATTTGATAGAGACTGATTGTCAGTTTGGAACATTAAATAATATCAACAACTGACTAATCATTGTATCTTTACTTACGCTAAACTTAACTTAAATTTACGAAAATAATGGGCCTAACAAGAAAAAATAATAAAAAACTAAGGACTTTCACAAAAATACCCAAAAAAATAGATGTGTTTTTAAAATTACTTTCTCCTTCTTTCTCCTTTTAAATTTGCCTTTTTTAAAATTTTTATTTTTGAAAATACCTATTTTGAAAATTCCTTACTTAAATTCCCATAATTCCCTAATCTAATTCAGTTCTCCCTCATTTTTCTCAATGTCACACGTAATTCTCTTCAAAACCCAAGAACCATATTGCAACTCCACCTCATTAATTTAATTCAATCACTTTGTAGGGGAAGCGAGCAAGAATTGCTGACAAAAAGAAAAAAAAAAATTGCCAAGGCAAAAGCTAATGCTGCTAAGTACCAGAAGCTCATCGCAACTAAGTTGAAGGAGCAGAGAGATCGGAGAAGTGAGAGCTTAGCCAAGAAAAGGTCCAGGCTCTCTACAGCTTCTAAGCCATCAATTGCAGCTTAGATCCATCTTGACTCTAATATTTGATTTTTGGTAGCAAACATGAAATGTCGCCAAGTTTTTTTTATTTTGCTTTCTTGAAGTTTTACATTCAATGGTTATGCAAAGTGCCTTGATGCTTCTTAGTTCATTGGATTACTCAATATTATTATGGAGTTTTTTCTTTCTACTTTTGTTGAAATTCTTCTTATTATTTTTTTAAATTTTGCATCAATGAGGATTTCTTTCAAAATTTCAAGCTGCTTGTTAAAAACTTTGAATCTCTCATTATTGTATGCCGTTTGCTCTTCTAGGTACCGAAACTAAATTGGGACATATAAAGCCCAACTAGATTATAGAATTGAAGTCTAACTTAGATTATACTTGATGAAAAATTATTCTAATGGTAGAACAAAGAATCCTACAGAACCAAGGTGCTGCAAATAAATAGGTCTTTGATAATTTTGAATAATGGTATAACTACATTATACCTTAACGTAGGTCCCACGTCCCCGCTATTTGTTTGATAATTTTGAATTAAAAATATTTGTCCCTAAAGTATAACGTGTACCTAAATAAATTCCTCATCCTACATATACCTTTTGCAGATGAAACCGTATAAGTTTCCATGGCGATTTTTCTTTTTTTATTTATTTTTTTAAGAAATAAAGAAATCTGCATCTACTTTCATTCATTCCAGAGTTAATAACTTATTAAGTTATAAATAACGTTATATATACCGGATGGTATACATAATTAGCATTCTGAAATTTGATATACCGGCTGGTATACCTAGTATACCTAGTATACCATCCGGTATACCAAATTTCAGAACATATTTGCAATCTGAAATTTGGTATACCAGGTATACCGTCCAGTATACCAAATTCCAGAATATAATTAGCATTCTGAAATTTGCTATACCGAACGGTATACTAGTTATACCATCTGATATACCAAATTTCAGAATATATTTGCATTTTGAAATTTGATATACTAGACGGTATACCAGGTATACCAGTCGGTATATCAAATTTCAGAACATGATTTTCACTCTGAAATTTGGTATACCAGGTATACCAGCTGGTATACCAAAGAACATAATAAGTTATTGTTTTTCTTTTTTTTTTTTTTGATAATTACATATTAAAGGCACATATAGAAATTGAAGCTTGAATTGTTAGTTGGAATTCTATGTAATTTTTCCCTTCAAATTAGTTCTAACTAAAAGATGGAATCAACAGTTCAAAGAATACATTTTCTTTATAAAAATATGATTATTGTGTTATTGTTCAATTTTTTTATTCTATCGGACTTTTATGCATCTAAAAGGGTGACGATTTTCAATTATTCTTTAATTAATTACACTGTTGTGTTAACACTTATTTTTTCTGTCCCATTAAATTTTTACTTTTTATAAAAAAATTAGTATATTAAATTGTCATTTTGATAACTTTAAGATAATATTTAATGAACATTTTCAAATTTAAAATTTTTAATAATTTTATTAATATGTAAAGTATTTTTTTATATGAAAATTCTAATTTGAAGCGACTATATATATATATATATATATATATATATATATATATTTAAATAAATATATAATAATCATAATGAAATTCTCTTTTAAATTTTGGTATACCAGGTGGTATACTAGGTATACCAAAATCTAGAATTGAAATTCTCTTCTGAATTTTGGTATATTCGGTGGTATACCGGGTATACCAAAATTCAGAATTGAAATTATATTATGCATTTGATAAAACTTAAATAAAAATACTTTAAACCAATAATTTAGACTCCAATCCTCATGTTTGAATTGGACAAAAAAAAAACAAATTTCACAACCATCCTCAACAAGATAATTGTAATTGAAAGATCCATTTTACCTTACAAATTACAATCAATTTCATATTTGAAAATTAACTTACATATATTGTCAAAATAATACTGCATTACTGGCACCCTATACATATGAGTACATGGAAAGATATAAACCATATCTGGAAAATATCCCAATAGAGATTGGAAATCTTGTCATTTGCTGTTTTAATACTCTAAAATATCATATTTATCTCATTTTACAATATTGTACCATATTCGACCCATGAAATTTCACATAGATTAAACCAATGACAAATTGTCGCATAGCATAGCATACACTACTAAACCACAATGGGTTGAGAGTTTAAATTTTCATATTTATCTCTTACAATGCTAATTGTAGTATACACATCCAACATGCTTGGCCTCTGCTTTAGTGATGGATGAACACAATTACCTCCAACTCTAAGCAACCCAAGAATCTCATTGTCATGTCATTGCCCTGTCAGTAACTCATCCATGTCATCATCTTCATTAAAACAAGAACCAGAGCTTGTTAAAGTAGTAGCATTCTTTCTTGTAATGAGCTCAAAAAGCACAATTCCAAAGCTAAACACCTCCTCCTTCAGAAAACATTGCTCCCAAAATTCAATATCCATACAGAAACCTCTACTTGGATGATTGATCTCAGTTGGGGTTGATTAGCATCACCGTTCCAAAATTGGACAACTTTGGCTCAAAATTCTCATAAAGTAAAATACACTTTGAGCTTACGTTAAGATGGCCTATGCGAAAATCGCAGCAATGGTGTAGCCATACTAAGCCACTTGCCAAACCAGCATCAATTTTCACCCTTACAAGCCAATCAAGAACATTCTTCTTCTCATTTCACCAATCGAAAAGACTTATATTGGATAGATACTTATAAACTAAGAACATTTTCTTCAATTCTTTGCAAAACACAATGAGTTGAAGTATGTTCTTGTGTCTCAATCTTCCTAGTGTCTTTAATTCGGCCATGAAGTGCTGTTCAACAAGCTGAGAATTGTAGAATTGCTTGACTGCAAGAGATTAACCATTAGCAACAGTGGCCCTGTGCATGGTTCCCGTTTGTCCCATTCCAATTACATTTTGTTGGCTGAAGTTTTCTGTTGCATTGAATAGATCTTTTAGACTTATTCTTAAAACAAAGTTCTCCGATATTGAAGCCTGATGAAATATTCTTAGCAACCAAACAACAAAAAAGAATCGCGCTCTTCTATAAACCTCACATTTAATTTCAGCTCAAACACTAACAAAATCAATCAATTAATCCAAGCATCTGAAATTACTAAATTCCTTCTAAGTTAAACACAATTCAACTACATATAACTTCAAGCAAGAAAAAAGTAGGAATCAACGAATTTAAATTGAATAAGCATAAACATATGTCATATTAGATCAAGCAGCTACAATGTGAAAGGAGAAATGGTACCTCTATGGAGGTCCAATAAGCAGGAAATAATGAGGAAGACGATAGCCATAGAGGTCATCTCTTTCTTCTTCGTTGTGGTTAGGTAGATCGAGCTTAGTTGAGATAGAAAACACCAAAGTAAGAGATGAATTTGCAGAAAGTGATTCAAATCTAGATGAAGAGATGAAGATGGGTCACATTGAAGTAATAGAGAAATTTGCAGAAAAAGAATCAGAACTAGAGGAAGGGAGGAAATGGGTCATGATGGAGATGGGAAACTGGAGTTAGGGCTTAAAACAAAAAGAGGTATTTTTTAAAAAAAATTAAAAAAAGGTAATTTTAAAATTTTAAATTGGATGGTTTTATTTTTAAAAAATAGGGTTAAAAGGAGGGTATTTGGTATAAATTCCTCAAAAAACTAACTACTTGATGACGACATTTTAAGCCCAAATATCGTTTAGTGTAATTTAAAAAGATTGCATTTTTTTTAGGAAAAAAAGATTGCATTGTTATTAAGCCACCGAAATGAAAAAATAGAGACAATTTCGTTAAGTATGTGTAATGGTCGGCTTGATTTAATAACGGAACCGAATCTATTCATCAAAAATCCAATACTAAAAATGTCAAATTAAAAACAATTCGAATTACTATGATAAACAAACCTAACCAAAATATAAAATCGGTTTGATTCAGTTATTTTGGTTAACTGGATTGCATAAAAAAACAACAAAAAGATCTAGGTCTTTTTGGCATCCTCCATGGATAAATGAATGAGAAAAAAATGCAAAAAGGATAACATACACAAAAAAACGAAGTGATAGATATTGCAAAAAAAAAAAACCATTAATAGCAAATGGAGTAATAAAAAATGTAAAAAAAATTATAAATTGAACAAAAAGATGAGAGTAAAAGAAAATCCATTAATAAAGGAAAATCCATTAATAGGTGATAACAGATCATGTTAAGTAGTTTGGACAAATCCGACAATTCTCACTTAGGACCAATAGTCCGGTTAAAGTAGTTTGGTTACGAGCTCCGAAGTCTAAAGACAACATTTCCATTACTTCAAGTAGTAAAAAAATACTTTCAAGATTCTAACTTTGACAGAAGAGTAAGATCAACCTTCCTTATCCGGTTCTCCAATTTAAAAAGAAAGAGTTTCTTCCTATATGGGACTCATAAACGTGTTCAATTTCTTCCCTATATAAAATAGTAAGGTATTTTCTCTTCTCTCTTTCTCAAATTTTTATTCTCCTTTTTACATAGTTTCTAACTTAACCGTCGGAGTTTCTCTTATTGAAATCTTGTCAGAGTTTTGTGTTTTTAGGTGATTCTTGTCGACCAATAGTTGGAATTTTCATAGTCATCATTTGGTCTGGTGAGTGTGGACTTACCTTGAATGATGGGCTTCTTTTTTGATTTGAGCACTATCCCTGCCCTACCAGAAAATCCACTTGAACAAAATCAACACCAACCCCCATCCATTCAACAACTTTTCCCTCAAGACCCAGTAACTACACTGGCAACCTAACCTGCCACATTTGTTTCACCCATGCCCAACTTTACACCACAAACTACCTAAGCTTTCCTTACACCCCTATTTGCCATGGCAACTCAGGTACCCCTACCAACCTTGACACCTGCCTTACTCCCTTTACCTAGTCTACTAGCCTCAAAGTTGATGATAACCTTGATGGATGAACAATTTGAAAGGCTTTTTGAAGAAAAAATGCAGAAGTATCAAAACAAAAATACCTTGTAGTACTAGGGTAGCTTTTGATTCGCTACGTTTAGGGAAATTCTACCTGCCCATTTTCTAAAGATCCAATTACCTAGCCTACCTAAATACAATGGTAACACTGACTCTTGAGCTCACCTAAACTAATTCTACCAAACTATGCTAGTCCACACCACCTCAATACCCGTTCCAAGAAATGAGCCGGATACAGAGTGCAACATTGCTTATAAAAAAAATATCCAAGGCAAAAACTTATTTACTGTCTCCCAAATCAGTTATAATTTTCGACTCCATAATTTTTTCTAGAAAATGGATAGAGTTTCCTTTGTACAGGTCTCTATTCCCCCTGTTATCAAAGAGTAAATTATCTCCTTGGCTCCAACTATAACATTCATATCACATAATCCATTACTTAATTGATCTCAAGTCGATACTCATGATGAGATCTCACCAAATTAATAAAGTATACAAGGAAACCCAAGAACAACACATTTATGCTACAAACCGATTACAAACCAAGATATCAATACAAAGGCAAAATATACAAATCTATCAGATACAATGTTCAAATAAACCATAATGATTAAGCTCCCATAACTCCATCCTGGGTTGACCAAACCAGCAACAGCAAATCATCCTCACTAAGAAATCCAAACTTGAAACCTACACGGATAAACACCCGTGCTAAGCTATAAAGCTTAGTAGGGAACAACAAAATATTCTATAGAAGAAATTTCCTATAAGGATCAACAATTACTGCCTAAGCACTAAGATATACAACAAATACGTATAGCAGTTGCAATAAATTATATTCTTATATATATTGGGCTTATAGTATGCCAATTTTGGATAACTCACATAACCTTACCAGTTACCTTGTTAAAAACCATTTTTTCCTTATCTGTATAGCTATTACCAATACATATGTTAGTTTCACTTTTGTTTACTTATAATTCAATCTTAAATAGTTCAATCACACATATGAGTGAAATATCACATGTCAATTTCTCAAAGTCAAGTAAGACCTATAATCATACCTGAAGGCATTGCCATGCACAATTCGTAGTGTAGATCTTATAAACCCAAGTATAACAATCTTCTAAAAACATATCAGTGTCTATATACATATATAAATGCAATAATTAAACCACCATCTCTGCATGGTACACTATATGTCATGGCATAATATGTTGCCCCTTATACCAGATATTAATTCATAACATGATAACATAAGGATCAAATTGAATATATAGCATGTTTACATTTTTAAGTCTAAAATAACTATCTTTCATGAGCCAAGCACCAAAAATCGTGAGCATAAAACTAAAGAAAGAGATGGTAAAGGTTTCTATATTATAGAAACAGACTTCACTGCAGCTTGAAATAGCTAGAAAAGCATCATTTGTAGAAAAAGGAAAGAAATAAGGAGATGCACAAACATTAACAAAAAGTAAACCATCCAGAGATGCACCATATTTAAGAAAAACATCAGAAAGCAAGCAGGAAATAACTTGAAATACTAAATAAGAGTTAATTTATCACATGGCATCCATTTACCAAAAAAGGAAAAATGCTGAGAAACATCTTCAAAGAGTTAAAACCTACGTGCAATTTCATATGCATACCTTTGCAGATTCCAAATACAAATGAGATACAGGATATGCACTGGTAGTTTAGATTACTTATACTTTTACACCATATTGAAATTAGCCTGCCTAAGTTCCAAAAGTGGATAATGGGATCAGAAGATATCCGAAGATATCAAACAGAGGATATCCGAAGATATCAAAACAGAAGATATCCAAAGATATCAAGCCAAAAGATATCCGAAGATATTAAAATAGAAGATATCCAAAGATATTAAAATAGAAGATATCCAAAGATATCAAGCCAGAAGATATCTGAAGATATCAAAACAAAGGATCCCCACGGGATCAAACAATGGTCCAGTAAGGACAATCAAAAGTCCACGAAGGACAAAGACCCAAATGGGGTCAATAGAAGCAGCTGCAATATCCCTATAGGCGCCTATTCAATCCACGACTGAACTATGACTGCAGGCTAACAGATACATAACTTCCTTTCTAAAAGCCTTAAATATCATTTAGGTATAACATGGCCTGACAGCCAATATCGGTGTATATGTATATACATAATAAAATCAAATTTCCAAAAGCATTTATCCAACTCTAAATCGTGCCAATACATGGTTAAAATATCGAATCAAACACAAAACGCATTAAAATTACTACTTTATAGAAATAAAAGCTTTACATATTACAATCATGGAGGAATCTATCACTTAACTATGCCTCTAACATGCTCTCTGATCTAGATTTGTACCTTTATGAACTTTAATTATGCCAATCACCCAACATAACCTTTAAACATATTATACTTGCATCAAATAATCACATAGTTATGCAAGATAATTTATAGAGAGAGAAAGCCTAAAAGAGCCTAAAATATCATATAAAGGATGTACCTTTTCTAGTGCATAATATACATATGCGCAATTCACATAATGTTTTATACAATTTCTCTTGTAAATAATCACATGAAAAGATACACAGTCTGATATGACATTTCATGCATACTTTTCAACATGATTTCCATAAATAAACATAGGTCTAGTTATGTACTTTAATACACTAACCGGTGGCATATGTGCATAACCATATTATTTCAATTTAGAAACAATACATACTCATTTATACTTTAACATATGACATGCTTCATTTTCAATGCTTTACAATAGTCTCATTACTTAAACATCAAGTTGTATCACGTTTTTTCGTGCTGTAATACTCCACATTATTATTACCCTTGTAGCCATACATTTGATATTTAACACACAGATATGATATATAATTGTTTTCACGCTAACTCAATTAATACATTATTAAGTCAATGAAAATCATGATACTATAAGTAATAATGTCATTTCGTAATACTAGATATTCGCTAGATAAGCATTTAGACATAATTCACCAACATATATACATATATAGACAATTTTTACGATCTCCTATCCTTTTTAGGGTAGGTTAATAATTATGGCTTATTGCTAATTATTTATACCTATACGATTACAAGCACAAGTTAATGCCCATAATCACTTAGGCTATCTTAGCAACCAATGAGTTCAAGTGATTCTAAGTCCCATAATCACTATACTTTATGTTACTATTGCTTGTTCTTTATCTTTACAAGCTAATGCATAACACTCTTCATTTTTGACATAAACATTTCATATATTCAATTTAGCGTCTTCTTTCTTACGAAAACAATTTTACAATATTATCTTAATCCTAATAACTTGTTGTTCAGTAACCTATGGGGTAGCATTACCTTAAATCTCTTTAGTTCTTTGTTATAGTCTATGAGATCTTAATGAGATCTAATTATGTGTTTTCTTGTAATAATATTATAGTCGAATTCCTTCATGTTTTTACTGTATATGTGTGTTTGAAAATTTGCCAAAATCATACTCTATGTTGTTTTTATGCCTTAAATCAAATTATCGTATAATAAGCATTTTAGTTTTATTAGGTAAGAACCTTGCTTTGAATAAATAATTTGAAGTTATTATAAAGACAAGGCCTCAAAGTGAACCTTACTACAGTAAGTAGTTCAATTAACCAATATTAGAACTAAAACCTCAAGAAACTGTTCATTAATTCAGGAAGGGCCATTAGTCAAATAAAATGCTATAAATTTTCCCCTTTTTCATTGGAACCATATCTCCGTCCTAAAATTTACCACTATCGCCCTTACCATAATTATTATAAGGATTATCTTTATCACATACATTTCCTCAAAATACCATTATTTGACATAAACTCACAAGACATATATTTATACATTAATAAGGCTAAACTATGCATCATGCATAAAATTAGAGAGCACTTCTTGAGTAAAATTAGTTCCCATATCGAAGAGTCGAAGCCTAGAATGCCCTCTCTATTCTACCTTGTTGGACACTTGCCGGAGCTCCACCGAAGCTGCCCACCTGCTGCCAGAGCCGCTAGTAACCTTCCATTGGCCAACGGAAGGTTACCAACGGCTCTAGTAGTAGGTGTGCAGCTCTAGTGGAGCTCCGACAAGTCTCCGGTGAGGCTCTGGCGAGGCAGAATGGAGAGGGCATTATGGGCTTTGACTCTTCGGTATGGGAACTAATTTTACTCAAGAAGTGCTCTCTAATTTTATGCATGATGCATAGTTTAACCTTATTAATGTATAAATGTATGTCTTGTGAGTTTATGTCAAATAATGGAATTTTGAGGAAATGTATGTGATAAAGATAATCCTTATAATAATTATGGTAAGGGCGATAGTGGTAAATTTTAGGACAGAGATATGGTTTTGATGAAAAAGGGAAAAATTTATAGCATTTTATTTGACTAATGGCCCTTCTTGAATTGATGAACAGTCTCTTGAGGTTTTAGTTCTAATATTGGTTAATTGAACTACTTACTATAGTAAGGTTCACTTTAAGGCCTTGTTTTTATAATAACTTCAAATTAATTATTCAAAGCAAGGTTCTTACCTAATAAAACTGAAATGCTTATTATACGATAATTTGATTTAAGGCATAAAAACAACATAGAGTATGATTTTGGAAAATTTTCAAACACACATATACAGTAAAAACATGAAGGAATTCAACTATAATATTATTACAAGAAAACACATAATTAGATCTCATTAAGATCTAATAGACTATAACAAAGAACTAAAGAGATTTAAGGTAATGCTACCCCATAGCTTACTGAACAACAAGTGATTAGGATTAAGATAATATTGTAAAATTGTTTTCTTAAGAAAAGAGATGCTAAATTGAATATATGAAATGTTTATGTCAAAAACGAAGAGTGCTATGCATTAGCTTGTAAAGATAAAGAACAAGTAATAGTAACATAGAGTATAGTGATTATGGGACTTAAAATCACTTGAACTCATTGGTTACTAAGATAGCCTAAGTGATTATGGGCATTAACTTGTGCTTGTAATCGTATAGGTATAAATAATTAGCAATATGCCATAATTATTAACCTACCCTAAAAAGGATCGGAGATTGTAAAAATTGTCTATATATGTATATATGTTGGTGAATTATGTCTAGATGCTTATCTAGCGAATATCTAGTATTACGAAATGACATTATTACTTATAGTATCATGATTTTCATTGACTTAATAATGTATTTATTGAGTTAGCATGAAAACAATTATATATCATATATGTGTGTTAAATATCAAATGTATGGCTATAAGGGTAATAATAATGTGGAGTATTACAGCACGAAGAAACGTGATACAACTTGATGTTTAAGTGATGAGACTATTGTAAAGCATTGAAAATGAAGCATGTCATATGTTAAAGTATAAATGAGTATGTATTGTTTCTAAATTGAAATAGCATGGTTATGCACATATGCCACCAGTTAGTGTATTAAAGTACATAACTATAGTGACCTGTGTTTATTTATGGAAATCATGTTGAAAAGTATGCATGAAATGTCATATAAGACTGTGTATCTTTTCATATGATTATTTACAAGAGAAATTGTATAAAGCATTATGTGAATTGCGCATATGTATATTATGCATTAGAAAAGGTACATACTTTATATGATATTTTAGGCTCTTTTAGGCTTTCTCTCTCTATAAATTATCTTGCATAACTATGTGATTATTTGATGCAAGTATAACATGTTTAAATGTTATGTTGGGTGATTAGCATAATTAAAGTTCGTAAAGGTACAAATCTAGATCAGAGAGCATGTTAGAGGCATAGTTAAGTGATAGATTCCTCCATAATTGTAATATGTAAAGCTTTTATTTCTATAAAGTAGTAATTTTAATGCGTTTTGTGCTTGATTCGATATTTTAACCTTGTATTGGCATGATTTAGAGTTGGATAAATGCTTTTGGAAATTTGATTTTATTATGTGTATACATATACACCGATATTGGCTATCAGGCCATGTTGTACCTAAATGATATTTAAAGCTTTTGGAAAGGAAGTTATGTATCTGTTAGCCTGCAATCATAGTTCAGTCGTGGATTGAATAGGCGTCTATAGGGATATTGCAGCTGCTTCTGTTGACCCCGTTTGGGTCTTTGTCCTTCGTGGACTTCTGATTGTCCTTACTAGACCATTGTTTGATCCCGTGGGGATCCTCTGTTTTGATATCTTCGGATATCTTCTAGCTTGATATCTTTGGATATCTTTTATTTTGATATCTTTGGATATCGTCTGGCTTGATATCTTTGGATATCTTCTGTTTTGATATCTTCAGATATCCTCTGTTTGATATCTTCGGATATCTTCTGATCCCGTTATCCACTTTTGGAACTTAGGCAGGCTAATTTCAATATGGTGTAAAAGTATAAGTAATCTAAACTACCAATGCATATCCTGTATCTCATTTGTATTTGGAATCTGCAAAGGTATGCATATGAAATTGCACATAGGTTTTAACTCTTTGAAGATGTTTCTCAGCATTTTTCCTTTTTTGGTAAATGGATGCCATGTGATAAATTAACCTTTATTTAGTATTTCAAGTTATTACCTACTTGCTTTATGATGTTTTTATTGAATATGGTGCATCTCTGGATTGTTTACTTTTTGTTAATGTTTGTGTATCTCCTTATTTCTTTCCTCTTTCTACAAATGATGCTTTTCCAGCTATTTCAAGCTGCAGTGAATTCTATTTTTGTAATATAGAAACCTTTACCATCTCTTTCTTTAGTTTTATGCTCACGATTTTTGGTGCTTAGCTCATGAAAGATAGTTATTTTAGACTTAAAAATGTAAACATGCTATATATTCAATTTGATCCTTATGTTATCATGTTATGAATTAATGTCTGGTATACGGGGCAACATATTATGCCATGACATATAGTGTACCATGCAGAGATGGTGGTTTAATTACTACATTTATATATGTATATGGACACTGATATGTTTTTGGAAGATTGTTATACTTGGGTTTATAAGATCTACACTACGAATTATGCATGGCAATGCCTTCAGGTATGATTATAAGTCTTGCTTGACTTTGAGAAATTGACATGTGATATTTCACTCATATGTGTGATTAAACAATTTAAGATTGAATTATAAGTAAACAAAAGTGAAACTAACATGTGTATTGGTAATAGCTATACAGATAAAGAAGAAATGGTTTTTAACAAGGTAACTGGTAAGGTTATGTGAGTTATCCAAAATTGGCATACTATAAGCCCAATATATATAAGAATATCATTTATTGTAACTGCTATACGTATTTGTTGTATATCTTAGGACTTAGGCAGTAATTGTTGATCCTTATAGGAAATTTCTTCTATAGAATATTTTGTTGTTCCCTACTAAGCTTTATAGCTTAGCACGAGTGTTTATCCATGTAGGTTTCAAGTTTGGATTTCTTGGTGAGGATGATTTGTTGCTGCTGGTTTGGTCAACCCAGGGTGGAGTTATAGGAGCTTGATCATTATGGTTTATTTGAACATTGTATCTGATAGATTTGTATATTTTGCCTTTGTATTGATATCTTGGTTTGTAATCGGTTTGTTGCATAAATGTGTTGTTCTTGGGTTTTCTTGTATACTTTATTAATTTGGTTAGTTGAGATCTCGTCATGAGTATCGACCTGAGATCAATTAAGTAATGGATTATGTGATATGAATGTTATAGTTGGAGCCAAGGAGATAATTTACTCTTTGATAACAATGGGAATATAGACCCGTACAGAGGAAACTCTGTCCGTTTTCTAGAAAAAATTTTGGAGTCGAAAATTATAAGTGATTTGGGAGACAGTAAATAAGTTTTTGCCTTGGATATTTTTTATAAGCAGTATTGCACTCCGTATTCGGCCCATTTCTTAGAACGGGTATTGGGGTGTTACAGAGGACTACTTGGTTTAATGGATCTTGATGGATACAGGTGTTGGTACCATTTGATTGGAAAATCCAAACAACCAATCAAAGTAAAAAGCTCGATCAATCTAACCCTCCAGCTAAGAGATGATACAACTATTCACATATACACTTCTTTCTTCATGGTGTTAAATACTCATTTGGACAATAATGTTATTCTTGGATAACCCATGTTTGTTGCAGTAGATGCTTACATTTCTATGTAGAAGTTGCTGCTTAAAATTGCAACTCAAGACGGTATTGTAGTGCTCTAAGGCAATCAACGAATTACTCGAGAAATATATAAAGCAATGCTAAAAGAGGCAAACCAGGCTTTACCACTAGACGTATTGGATGTGTTGACTAACTTAGACCAAAAAGCTGAGCAACATAAGTCATTGCAAAATGTTGAACTTTTGCCAGGAAAAATGGTTAAGATAGCTTCCAACAAAGTTAGGGTGGAAAGAGATTCACTCATTTTCATGCTCTGTGAATTCAATGATGTATTCACATGGCAACCCTCAGATATCATAGGTATAGACCTCAAAGTAATGTCTAATTCTTAATATTCAGCCTGAGTATAAGCCAATAAAATAGAGAAAGCATAATTATATGTGTAACACCCTTATCCCTCCTTAAACTGTACCGGCGTACCGAAGACCGGAAAATTTTTTTTTCTTAACTTCTATACTTAAAAACCTTATCGACATTTACTTAATCAAAAACTATCTTTCGCCGCTGACTTATAGCTGTCCAATTTACTATGCATTTAATAAAAATTTTGCAATATAACGGCTGTACATAGTATTAGCCCCCTGAAAAGCAGACAAACCACACAGCCTCTCAGAGGCACAACAATCAAAAATAACAACAGTACACATTCATTCCATCAATTTCATTTGTTCACAATCCAACACTCCTTAGTACAATAACTTCTGTTTACATTACATAGCCATAAGTAAAACTTGTACTCATATATACATGCCAAAATTATACAACTAGAGCAATCTAAAAGAAATCCTGCAATTTGAATTCTTGCTCCAGCTCCTGTTTACCTGCGCGCAGTAAAACTACACGCTGAGCACTCAATATGCTCAGTGGTGACTAATAATCGATACATTTCCTAACATTTTCATTATTATTCTTAAGTATTAGCATATAAATATAAACATAATTATAAAATCGGTTATGATCACCTTTAAACAATAACTTAACATTTTCTATAAGATTATTCAATTTAGTCACATAATTACAATTTTGCCATTATAGGCTCAATGATAATCTTTAAACTGATAACTGAAGCAATTTATGTTTCTTTACACTTAATTTGTCAATTATAAGCAAAATTACATTTTAGTCCTTGTTGTCCATAAAATTCACTTTTTAAGTAATTTAACTATTATCTGACTGTTTTATCCTTAATTAATCAATTCTCACTTAATTTACTATCTTTTTACACTTTTTGGGAAAATTACCATTTTGCCCCTAAACTTTCTTTTTCTTTCATTATGGTACTTCTTCACTTTCTTTTTCTACTTTTTATTGTCTTTTCATTTCTTTCTCAATTTATTACCATTATGCTCCTAGTACAGACCCGGCAAAAAATCTCAAACCGGATACACGGAACATGGACCCCACGGACCCCACTAAACAGAGAAATGATTCCCAAAGAACCATTCTCAGAACACTGCACTTTTCACTGTCAAATTAACACTTAAGCTATGGAGATCAATGATCCTTCCCATAGCAAAGCAAGTCGCCATGACCTGCACCGCGGTAAAGGGTGTTCCTATGGCTAGCTAACTATATCCAGAACTAGTTTTTACTGCCAGACTAATTCTAAGGGCACAGTAATAATTACTTTATTAATTCTTTTCAAGTCCGAAAAATTCAATAATTGACTTTTTATTTCTTTTCGTTGACATTAATTTAATTTCATATAAATTAACCAATTTCACCATTTTTTATGCAATTATTAATCAATAATTCAATTATTTTCAATATACGTATTAACATTAAATTCTAAACAAAAATCACAATAATTTCAATAAATGCCAATAAAATTTATTTATGCATTATTTATTATTTATTATCATTTTTCATTAAAATAATCAATTAATTCACTATAAATCACAACTTTTACTATATACATACACTATAAATAATCTTAAAAATTCCCAAATTAATTCCAAATATTCTCTAAAAATTCATGGACATTAATTTTCATGTCTACTATTAATTTAAGCTAACAATTATTATTTTTATGCAATTTCTCACTATATACTCTAATGATGAAATTCGGCCAACCCAACTTCACCTTCCTAAAAATTGTATTTCTTTCATTTTCATCTTCCATTCATCATTTCTCTCACTTAATTATAATTACCCTAACATATTTACATCAATTAACAACTTTAAACATTTTTGTCCTAATTACATAATTAAGAGCAATTCATAAACTTAGAAAATATAATGATTTATTAGTCACTTACAATTTTCTCTTGAATTAGGGAGTCTAAGCTTCCTTTTCCTTGCCTTTGTTCTTGGAAAAACTCCCCTCTACTTGCTCACCTACATAGGGCAGCCCATTTAAGCTTAGATTTCTTCATTTTCTTGTTCTCAAATGCAAAAACCAACCTCATAATCATAATCTACACCCAAAAATCTATGGAAAACCACTAAGAAATCAATTTAAAACATTAAAATTCTCAAGCTCCAACTTACCCCTCTTTCTTTCTTTCCTTGACTTCTTCACTTCCTTTGCCCAAATCAATCAAGTGAAGCTATTTTAGTATATTAGAGGGATGGAACTACAATTCCTAAGTTGGAATTTGGGAGAAATTTTGAGTAGATATGAAGCAAGAGAGAGAGAAAAAAAATGAAAGGGAATTCGGCCAAGGAGGGAGAGGAAGAAGAAGAGCTGAGTTCTGGAGTTTTCTCCAGATTTTTGGTCTTTAAATATCTCTCCAATGGGTCCAAAATTGGGCCAAAATGTTGGGCTTTGCCCAACTAACTAAAAAGGCCCAATTTAGGCCCCTAAAGGCCCAATTTAATTTCTCTCTCTTCCAGCCATCCAATCACTCCAAAAATAATTTCATCACTCTTATCACATCAAAGATAGCTAACACGCAAATTTTTGGCTCAATCGGAGTTCGTTATTGGTCCGATTCAAACTTATCGATCCGATTCGACAATTGCCGGTGTCACCGAAAAATTTCATTCTCATCACTAAAATATTCTACACAAAAATTCATGTAGGAATACAAAATATGGCAATATTCGGAGTTCGTTTACTATTTTTAATCGTTTACGCAAAATCAAGTAAATTGACTCGCTAACTTTTTAGTATTTTTGACCTTTGGAGGTCCATTTGACCTCAATTTCACTTCAAATTTCAACTCCGGACTCACCATGACCAATACTTTTCGATGATCCAATAAAATATTTTTGACTTTCGGGTATCCTTTCGGACCCGGAAAATACTATTCACCATCGGAAAGTACTGTTCACGGCTGACCCGGTGTTGAGGCCATTACAATATGCTAAAGCGATAACTAGCCATGGTCGAGGAAACAAACATTCTATTAAAGAATGGGTTTATCCAAGAAGCCTTATACCCAAACTTGTTATCTAAAATTGTTCTAGTAGAAAGGGCCAACGAAAAGTGGTGAATGTGTGTCGACTTTATCAATTTAAATAAGGCTTACCCTAAAGACAATTATCGATAAACTTGCCTGCCAAATTTACAAAAACCTTTTTAACCCTTATTTCTCAAACTTAACCCGAGGAAATGTGATTTAGGTGTTCAATCCGGAAAATTCTTGGCGTTCATGATTTTAAAAAGGAATAAAAGCCAATCCAGAAAAATCTAGGCCATCCTAAAGATGGAGCCATCGAAGTCCATTAGGAAGGTCCAAAAGCTAAATGGAAAGGTAATGGCCCTTGGCATATTTATTTCTTGTTCAGTTAAATGCTACCTTCCATTTTATAGGGCACTCAAATATCTAAAGACCTTTGAAAAGACCACGGAGTTTTAGTAAACTTTTAAAGCTCTGAAATGTTTCTTTAGCTCTCCCCCTTTACTTGGTCGGCCCTAGATGGGCGAAATATTGTTTATGTAATTTTTGGTCTCTGAAAAAGCCGTTGGCTCGGTCTTGATTAGGGAGGAAGGCACACAACGGTTCCCCATCTACTATATGAGCAAAGTCCTGTGAGGCCCTAAATTACGATACCCAATTTTAAAGTAGTTGGTGTTTACTTTGGTCACCTCGATAGTCAAGCTGCCCCTTTACTTTTAGTGCAACACAATTAAAGTCCAGACTAATTCTAGTCCAAAAAAGTACTGCAAAGATTAGAAGCATTAGAAAGAATGATCGAATGGCAGCTCGCTTTGGTAAATTTGATATTTGGTATAAGCTTTGTGCATTCATAAAGGCACCAATCCTTGCCAACTTTGTGGTTAAGCTGCATGTTCCCCCTTAAGAACCAATCGAGTCATTTTACAGCTTGTATGGGATGGTGTTGCTGCTACCGAAGGGGCTAGCATTAGAGTTATCTTGACTAGTCTTGGGAAAATATCTATTTAGGGCATGGCACATATAACTTTCCCTGTGTCCAACAATATAGCAAAGTACAAAGCCTTCTGTTTTAGCCTACAACTCACCATTAAGGTAAAACCAAATTCATTGATGATTTTTCTGACTCTCAACTTGTTGTCAATTAATTACTTGGAAAATTTGAGGCGAAAGAGCACACGATGGTTCGCTACAAAGAGCTCATAGCCATACTACTAGCTCAACTCGAGAAAGCAGGAGGTTCATGGTCAATCAAATAAATACCCCGAATCAAGAATCAAAAGGGCTGACACTTTAGTCAAGAAAGCATTTATTTGTTAATGGTTATGCCTTAGGCCAAGCATTTCAACCTTTATGTAATATCATATTTCATTTTATAAAATGGATTTTCTTCACATTAATATATTTTTGGCATATTATATTATAATAATATTTATGAAAATAATCTAATGTTATTCAAACTATCCCTAGTCATTTATCGTTAAAGGAATAATGATAAATTTAAACTAGTATGGGTTTGATTGATAATCATGAGATATTTATATATGGTGATATAAACTTACAAGTATTTGTTAGAGAACAAGGTACTAGATAGACCCCTTATGAGATACTACATAGGTTAGTGTCATAAGTGATCTCATAATAGTTATTTTATCAAATTCTTAGACTTGAGATTATCACAGTATCATACATGAGAAACATTATGTTTTGATATAGTCAAATATTATCTTTAATTAAATAATCATAAAGGTTATGATTATATATGATGAGAATCATATAGAGGATAGTGAATAATCAAGATGTAATTTATCCCTCTCTTGTGAGGGAGATATCCATTAGGTCCCTCGACAAGTAGGACTGAGAAATGCACAGTCGTGTTCAAATAAATTGATGGAGCGATCAATTTCATTTGATATTGTTAGTCTACTTAGTGACTGAGGAATTATATGTTTGAACAATATAAATTTGACATGGACTATGACTTATTTTCAAATAAGATATCGTGTAAAAAGATTATAACATGTTTTCTTAATTAGGTTAAAATTGAGTTTGTGATGCACGCCGAAACCCGCTTGATTTCAATTTAGTTCGCAGAGGCTTATTTTTAGGGTCTAAGACCAGATGAGACTCGCTATAATTTATAAGTTGTCCATTTCACAATAAAAAGGGATTAGGCCAAAATTATTATTGATGGTTAACATATGAAGGCATCCAATATGGGTTCAAAAAGGCAGATATTAGAGAGTCGCCACCCAATATAAAGTTGAAAAATAATTCTCAACCTTTTGATGCCCAAACAGAGATCAATGTTTGGGATATTACTCTTACTTAGCATCTCGATTAGGTGTTATTTTATAATTAGGTTTTTATTTTATTAATTCACTACCTCACATCTCACACGATATATTGTGAAGCAAATAAATAAACACATCAATGAAATAATAAAAATAGTAAATAAAGCGAGTAAATAAAACAAAAATAAATCCACTACTTAATTATTATAGAGACAAATCGTGCAAGAAAAGGAAAAGAACAAAATATCATACATAAGACGGGTTATTCATTAAATTTGAAAACACTAATTCCCTCATACATATTTACAAAAAGGGAAGAAAGAGTCTTTATTAATTTTAAGAAGACATGGAATGAGTGATGCCAATTCTGGATGAAAATAAGACTATTCTTTTATTTATGTGGTTTTGGGATAAAACAGTAGACATTGTTCCATTTTATTAAGAAAAATACAAATAAATTAAGTACCAAACATTTAAATGACTTTTATCAATTAACACACCAAAATTTCTTTTTAACTAAATTATTACATCCTCAGAAAAATGAATACATCCAAAAAATAAAAAAAAAAATAAAGTGCCAAAATTAAGCAAATAGAATAAAACAATAAGTAAAGCAAAATAAATCAAGGTAAAATAAATATAATCTAAATGCAATAAAAAGAGTAAAAGGGATAGAAAACAACCAATTGAATGATGACCTCCAACGCAGGATTATTCTCCCAAAAAAACTCTACCAATGCATAAAAATAATGATTGTTAATTAACCAAAATTGCATATTTTTAATTGATTTATGCTTAATGTTTTGTATTCTTTTTAGCAAAATTTGGAAACTTTTTACTTGTTTCTTGATTTTGCTAATTGTATGATCAAATTTTGAAAAAGATGTGATTTTAAGGCTGATTGAAAATAATCTGGAGAGGCGTTGGATTTTTGGATCAATTTTGGTGCAAAAGTTGTTAATTGTCAAAATCTAACAGTTTGCCTTGCCTAAGCCAGGAAGGGAAGGTCGAGGCTTAAGCCTTGCCAAAGGGATGTCGACAGTGCAGAGTATTGTTTGAAGTCTGAATCTTGTGTGAGTTAGCCCTAGCCGCCACCTCTGCTCCAATTGATATTTAAAAATATTTAGACTTTAATTTAAGAGACAAAAGGCAATAGCTTTAGAACGTTTAGATTCTACTTAATATTTTATTTTATTTTTCTTATTTGGGTAGGATTAAACAACCTTTATTTTAGGAGTTTTTTTAGGAATAAAAGGGGGATCGGATCTAGTTCTTCCTTAATTCTTAATTCTAATTATTTGTTTTAGTTCTGTAATAGCCATGAGTGGCTAAACATTTATTTTGGTTAAAGGTTAATTCAAGGGTAGGATTCAATCAATTGTTGTGAGATTGTTTGTGCTTTAATTTCTTCGTTAATTTTATGTGATATTCATATTATTTACTGTAATTTAGAGAAACCATATCTCGATTGTTATATGTTTTATGTACAATAAGGGCCCATTGTTCATTTAATTAAATAACATACAACTAATTGAAAATATTAAATCCATAATTGTTTGGTAGATTCGATAACAAGTGGCAATTAGTATAGCTTTCTCACAAGGGCTGTTATATTAAGTAAATGCATGATTTGGTCTAAATCAATCTCAATTGTAGCTTGGTTGGCTTAGGTCAGGTCTTTCTAAATTATAATGTTGTCAATAAATTAAATTTTTTCGCTTGTTAAAGGGTTGTTTATTGGTTATGAGTTAATTATAGTCTTACTTAATTAGTCTGTTAATATAGAAAGATTGGTCGGAAGCATGAAGCCGACGACTATAATCGGTTCATTGCATGATTTTAGAATTATCTTTTCATTTATAATCAGTAAATTGAATCATGTACAGCAAATACCTTTAACTGATATTTTTCATCCATTAATTTTTTTTATTTATTTTCTGTATTTTTGTTTTATTATTTTAATTTTGTTTTTAATTTAATTCTATTTTTAATTCTTAGTTTACAACCCCCCTCCCCTCATATTTATTTTTAGTTTGTTAATTTTTTAGTTATTTAAAGAATTAAAACTCGATCAATCCTTGTAGATTTGACCTTGCTCATCACTGATTACGAGTTAGTTTTAAGTAGAAATTTTATTTTAATTGATTTCAACACCCATCAATGACTCACAAAAATAGGCAAATTAATTAGCATGTTAAAATAAATCAAAACAAATTAATTAAAAAAATATTCACAAAAACATGCTAGAATAAATATAAAATGAAATAAGAATGCAAATCATATCATACAGAAGAGAAAATAAAATAGGGCCACAGATGCCCCAAGAAAAAAGGACAGACGCTTAGGCAAAAGGGAGAGACGGGACAAGGGGAAGATATCACAATGTCTGGTCTGTGATATATTTTTCCTGTCTGTCACGCAAAGGCATAGACACAGAAAGAAAGTTTTCAACTCAAAATCAAGGAAAACAAATTTCAAGTCTAAATATGCGATCTCAAAACCCTAAAACATGCCAAATCTATAGAATTAGCAATAAAATACAATTCAAATCATGGTAACACTAAAAAAAATATGCAAATACAGGAAATAAGTTAAGTTATTTTACAATGCTTTGATGGAAGAACATGTAACCTAATATGCCATTCTACATGTTTAAACATTCACTAAATGGTCATGCAATCACAAGAATCATGGATAATAAATCAAATAACATAAAATCATAAAGATAGCATCACAAAATAACAGGTGGATTTATATGATGATGATGTGATTTAGAGAGAGAAACTAAACTTAGAATATTACCCTCAGGATTTTCTTAGTTCTGTGATTCTGGAAACAACGATCTCCACTTCGATCCTCGATTCCCATATTCAAAAATAAAAGATAGATTTGTGTACTTTGAGTAAGAATAATTGCATAGAACTTTGGTTTCAATAATAGAGAATTATCTTCTCTCTCTCAAAAGCCTGCTCTTTTTCAAATTGTAAGGATCCCCCAAAAAAATTAGTAAAAATCCTAATTTTGTCCCTTTGATTTCTAGAAAAGAGTTGGAAATCTATTCCAAAAATGGAAATCTATTCTAACTCTAACTTTCCAAAATAGGAAGATTAAATCCCCGAAATTTGGTGTTGATTAGATCTCCAAAATCTAATCAGGAGACAAGCACGAGCAAAAGGATTGCAAGAGATTAACACTCCAAAACTTAAGATAGACAGAAAATCTAGAGAGAGATTGTCTCAAATGAATGCTAAAAAGTCATTTACCTGGTGGGGTTGAGGAGTTATTTTTAGTGCTTGTAATTTCTGTGTTGGAGTGGCTGCAATTGAGTGTTAACCATGGCTACTTTGTTATTTGCAGTATTAAGCAATGTTTTCAGAAGCGACTCGGAGATCGACTCGGCTTGCCAACTGAGTCGAGAGTCAACTGGTTGGATCGGGTTGACTCGGAGTTTTTTATTTTTTTAAATATAATTATTTATAAAAAATTAAAAATATTATATGCCAAAATACATTCAAAAATTTTTTAGTTACCAAATATCAATATAAAAATATTAAGTTCAATAAAGTTTTTAATTATAAATATCAAATAAATAGTCCAAACATAAATAGTAAATATTTAAATAAATCCACATAATATCTAAATAAATTCATTTCACATAATGACAAGCAATTATCATCAATCTCAATCTCCTTGTTCATCTTCATCTTCATCTTCTCCATCATTTGTATTTCCATTTCCATCAACTTCTTGAATTAAATCATGCTCCGTAGCATCTAAAATTTTAAAACAAATATATAATTAAATATACTACGCACATAATTTTTAATATTCTAAGCTAAATAAAATTTTCTACATTTCCTATCATTTTGATTCTTATGCATCTCAACTCTTAAGGAAACTTTTATAATTGTTTTTATATTTATTTTTCTATACATATCAAATGAAACATTCTACATTTATATTTTATGCTTTCTAATTAATTATTCTTTAAATACCACAAATATAATATTTCCTATCATTTTTGTTAAAAATATTCCAAGGCAATCTAATTATACAGTTAGTGTGTCTACATACATTACAATATTGCAACTTATTTATTTATTTTTGAGAATGCAATTAAATATCAGTTCACTTTGAAAAAATTGCAGGAAGATATTCAACTCGATTGCAAAAGAAAATATAATTAATCAAAACATTAATACATGGAAAATGCAAAGCTAACCTACCAATCCATATTACAGCAGCAATCACTCTGTCATTTATATCAGAGTAAATCAATGAATGAATACGGCACAATTTCTGCACCAATGGAGCAGTATATAATTTATAGCAAGGTTGGATACTTTGCATCAAGAAAGTCTTTGAGAGTTCGAGCAGCCTTCTGACCACCCATTAGTTCAGTTAGCCTTTCTACAGGAAATTAATGTAAATTAATGTCTACAGGAAGTTATGTAATTGTAGCATTGCAATTTGCAAATTTAAATTTAGTGATTTTAGTATTACAATGTAAATAGCCACTTATATTTGCGACCACATAAATTTGTGAAATATACCGAAAATACACATCCTCCATTCCTAAACTTACATATTTTTTATTATTAAATTATTAAATTTTTATTTGATCAAATTAAATTTTTAAATTTTATGTTAATACATATTAAGTTCAAATAATTAAAAATTCAATAAAATAAAAATAAAAATTTAAGAGATTTAATATGTATTAAATTATTATTATTATTTTAAATTTATTATGGATAATAGTAAAATTTTAAAAAATTGGAAATGATTAAATAAAATATAAAAATTCAATAGTATAAGTTTATGAATAAAAATTTCCTTTCCAAAAATATATGTGTTGAGGCAAACATCATAAAAAATAATACTAAAAAAAAAAAGAGGAGAATTTGACGGAGGTCCATCCTATTTTTTTTGGTGTTTGTGCTGTCTAGTCACTATTACTAATTTTTATTATATCATTATAATCTCACGACACGAACCAATTTCTCATCCTTAATTTCAAGTTCATTTGTTGCTTTCAAAACTCTCTGACAAAGCTGCTACGCTAGCACTATAAGACTTAATTAGGGTGTTTTTTTTCTTCAAAATGTAATTGAATCCGGTTCGATCCGGGACAAATATGTCCGATCCAAATCAAATTTTTACTTTTTTTTTTTATTTTTATGTTTGATCGATTTGAATTGCTTGTCGAATTATGATCCAACTAATCCGACCGTTTAAGTTAACCCGAGTTTAATAACCATAGTATTAAGTCTATAAATGATAGAATAGAATTAGGTACGCTGATGTGACGTTAAGGTAAAAACAGGTCCCCGTCGGCATACATATATGCAAGCGTAGAACTTTTGTATTGGCCGAATAGATAATCGGCTTCAAGTCCATTTTGCGTCTGGATCGGACCTTAGCCTCCTGAGATAGGCCCATATGCAGATAATACGTAATGTATTATCGCTAAGCTACCAAAACCCAACTAACTTCTGCCATCCTAATGTTTATCAGTTCTTAAACGGATAGCCAAAGGATGACTTGATAAAAATTGGCATTAATTCCTAGCATTAAATTGACACTTTTGAAATCCAATTAAAGAGATTTTTTTTTCTATACATCCTTTATTGGTCATGCTAATACATCCATAGTCCTAAACAAATATGTTGGTGGTCATATTTGATAGAATTTAAGAAATTAAGTGATCCTTCCGTTATACACATAAATATTCACCATTTTACTCTTTACAAATATTTAAATATATAGTCATTGATTTTGTTAATATAATTAACTAGTTGAGTTGAAGTATAAGTATTTTTTTTTCCGAGTTGAGTATGAATTTTTAATTAAAGGTACTATCTCAATTCATGCAAAAACTTATTAAAAAAAACAGAGAGAGAGAAAATTGAATTCGTAAATATCATTTTCAATTTCCACCAATTTTTATGGACATCTTTAAATTTTAAATTATGAAGTTTTCTTTTATTATGCACTCAGATTTATGGTGTATATATTATTCAACAATGTTTAAACACTAACCAACTGATGGAGACTGCTCACTTTCCATTGAATATTGACTTATCTGGGTTGACTCTTTACTTTCCATTGAATTTTTAACCATATCTGATAAAATATGAATTACCGGAAATATATAAGTCCGAACAAATAAATTCAATCCAATCATCGTGATAAACTAAATTTATAAATAAAGACCTATATATATATATATATATATATTTGAAATTAATTTCATCCATAATCAATAAAATTTGATAATTATAACATTATGGTCACTATAATACGATTTGTAACGAAAAAATAACCCAACTTTTATTTTATAACAGAAAAGTCATAAAAACTGCAAAATTGAAAATTCGACCATAGAAAAAAATAATCTAACTTTTATTTTGATTCATTATTCTATTTATTTATTTATTTTTAATGATGCAGTTTGTATAATATTTATCCAACTGTTTCCCGATTTGTATAACATCAATCCAATAAAAATTAAATTATTTTTTTCGGTAGCTAGATTTTCTATTTTCTTATTTTTATAACTTTTTTTTATTACAAAATAAAAGTTATATTAATTTTTTATTATAAATCGTAATATAGTAATCATAACATTACATTTGCCAAATTTTAATGACACAAATTTGTCCACATACATTTAAATGTTAAAATTAGATATTCTGAAATTATATGACCGCATCAGATCACTATTAAGATATAGTCCTATCAATTTGATCAGACCACCTATTGAATAATTGTCAATTCAATCTAATTCTTTATTATGAATTGGATCTTAAAATGGATTCTAACAGTATAACCAAGCCTAAATGATAATAATGAATATTACGAGTGGGAAAAAATTAAAAATATGATTAATCATAAAATCGGTTCGAAATCAAACTGATTGTTTTGGTTAATCAATTCAATAGACTAGATTATAGTTTTTAATTTTTATATTTTTAATTTTTTATTACGGTTTTAATTTTTGATACCAATTAATTGTTAATCGACAGTTAATCGGCTCTCTCTCTCTCTCTCTCTCACACACACACATATATATATATAATTTTTATTTTTATACTTAATTTTTTTTTATTTTTTTTCTATTTTTTTTCTAAAACTTAGATAAAATAATATTTTAAAATATATTTAAATTATATTTTTATAACTTAATTTTTTATATTTTTCTGTAAAATTTAGATAATACTTTAAATTAAATTTATATTATATCATTCTCTTTAATTATATAATAATATTTATATGTAGCAACCAACTAACTTTTATACATGTTACTTTTTATCATATATAATAGCATTTAATTATATTTTTTTATATTTTAGAGTTTATGTTTTAATATTTATTATTATTTAAAATTTTATTTGACTTAAAATCAAATATATTAATTTTCAGTAAATATCAAATCTATTTTATATATTAGCTATTAATTTGTTGAATATAAATTTTAGCTAGTAAATTATGTTTATTTTGTGATTTTTATTTTAAATTACTTTATACATTTGAAATTGAATTAAAGTTTGCTTATTTTTTTTATAATTTTATATTATAAATTTTGATGGTTAACAAAAAAATATTAATTAACTAAATCAAAATATATGAAGTAGTTAACTGAATCTAATGAACTGAATAATGCTTAATGATTTTTAAAAAATAATATTAATTGATAACTATGTCAAATACATTTCTAAAGGTCCAATTAAGGTGATCCAACAACGTTCAGCAAGGCCTAAGCCCAATAGTAAAAAGGTAAAACATGATCTGGAAGACAACTCAGGAAACCGTAATGTCCGATTGGACTGATGGAATGATATGTCGTGTCAGCCCATTGACTCAAGCCAACGCCTATACTCTCCACCTACTTCTTGTCATGTCGTCGTTTACCTACTTTGACTGATGGTTATCACTCTCTAAGATATTCAAGTATTCCTTCAAAGAACTCCTATAAATAGCCTAAAATATAATGACTTCAGGTATTGAACATCTGAGACTCTCTCTATCTAAATATTTTTTTCTCGAAAGCTACTAACTTAAACTTCGAAATGCTAACGTTCGGGTCCGACCAGATACTTCGCTTGTAGGTCCAACCATTCAATCGGCCCTTCAATTGCCAGCTCTCCTCTTTACAGATAAATCATTTTGTGTTTTATCGTTAATAAATTGCTATATTTTTTTTTTAAAGTTAAATTAGTTAACTAGTACATTTCTGCCTATAATGGATATCGATATCTATTAAGTTTTCACACGCAACCTCCCATTTTTTTCAACTCTGTCCTAAATGATAAAAATGGTTATCAATGTCCATCAAGTTTTCACGCGCAATGTCCCATTTTTCCTATAGAATTGAATTAGAGCTTCAATCCATTTTGCTTCAAATATCTATTTGCTAGATGTGTGGTCAAATTTGACAGAATGATAGCTCAGTTTAGTTGCGCATATCCAACCGTATGTAAAAAGCATACATTGTTAACTTACTGTCAACAATTAATTGAGTTGTCCAAGTACAATCAGAGCATGAACAATAATAATAATAATAATAACAACAACAATATTACAGAAAAAAATATTACCAGTTCGAAACCGTAAGAAAAAATATGAGTTAATTTGGCAATTACAGAATAAATATAAATCAGTTTAGTAATGATATGCGTATTTTTAAACTAAAATTTAATTTAATAATAAATTTGTAGTATTTTATATAGTTTGAAAATAAATTTTGGTCATTTTCCCCGAAAATAAATCACAAGGATCTAGGTTTCCGTTAAATAATCCTTGTGCTTGTAAAATGGTTCCACAAAGAAGGCTAATTACAGAAAGTACAAATAGATGTCCATTTATACCGAATATTCTTGTCTAATAATGAGTTTTCACGTGAAATAGAGAAAAAAAAATTAAAAGAATTTACAGAACCACATTTGCATGGTAACTACTTATGTACCAATTGAATTAGTAAAGGTCCATGGGTATAAAGTTTTTTTTTTTTTTTTTGAAGTTTTTTTACAAAAACGATAACTTTTTAACTTAAGAGATAAAATTATTTCAGGATCAAATTTTAGGTTTCATCTTGGACATAACAATTATATATATAAACCAAGAAACAAAGATAAAAAGAAAAGGTTGAATGAAAAATCATAATTGGCTGGCCAAGCAATTTGGAAGTGTCAGTTTCATGACAGGAACTCGTATAGTCTTATTTCAACATGGGCGGCGAATGTGTAGTATAAATACAGAATTCGCCTTCCTTAACTCTCATCTCATCCGTAAACTCTAAGAGAAAAAATATACCATCAGCTTTCTCCACACACACAAAAGGAGAAAAAAGAAAGAAAAGAAATGGATGCTATTCAAGGAAAGTTTATGAACCCAGCCCCCACTGTTGCAGTTTCTGCAGAATTATCACGTAAAAACACAAACTTAAGTCGTCCAACAATGGTTCCCCAACTAGGTTCCAATCATCAGATGACTTCCATTACCCTTTCACGGCAATCAATGCATCCAAGCAAAGCATTGCCTGTTGCACACGACTCAACTTCCTCATCTTCATCAGGAGGACATGATTTAACCAATCTTCTCTCCCAATTCAAATTCGGCCATATAATCTCATCCCTTCCCACCAGAAATGATTGGAAAATAATGCCACTTCATCAATACCAAGGCTTTTGGTACTTCACTCTCTACCTTGAGGCTGTTCTAACCGCTCAAAACACCCTCCAAGCCCACCCTTCTGATATTTTCCTCTGCACTTTCCCTAAAACTGGCACCACTTGGCTTAAAGCTTTAGCCTTCGCCATTGTCACTCGTACCCGGTTCGACCTTTCTTCTAATTCCCCTCTATTAACCTCTACACCTCACGATTGTGTTCCTTTCCTGGAGATTGATGCTTTCTCTAAGGAAAACAATCGCCACCCTGAAACTTCCCTTCTCTCCACTCACATTCCTTACACTTCCTTACCAACCTCCATTACTGAATTGGGGTGTAAAATGGTATACATATGTAGGGACCCTAAGGATGTGTTAGTATCGATGTGGCATTTCCTGAGAGGAAAATTGCCTGAAGGAATGGACAAGGATGCTTATGTTAACATGAATGATTCCTTCGAATCTTTCTGTGAAGGTGCTGCTAACAATGGACCTTACTGGGATCATGTTTTGGGATATTGGAATGCTAGTGTACAACGTCCTGACAGGGTTTTGTTCTTGGTGTACGAGGATCTGAAGAAGGACACAGTTTCTGCTGTTAAAAAGCTCGCTAAATTTCTGGGATATCCTTTTACTCCCGAGGAAGAGAGTAAAGATTTGGTCCAGCAGATTGTTGATTTTTGCAGCTTTGAGAATCTGCGTGATTTGAAGCCCAGCAAAAGCGGTGCATATAGCCAAAATTCTCCTTTTATTATTGAAAACAATTCTTTCTACAGGAAAGGTAAATCAGGAGATTGGAGGAATTATTTCACTGAAGAGATGGGTGCTCGTTTAGACCAAATTGTTGAGGAGAAATTGAGTGGTTCTGGCTTCTCTTTTCTCAATTTTCACTCTCAGGATTGATGCCAATTCCTTTTATTATCTCTTTCCAAGTTTTTTTTTTTTTAAATAATCCTAGTTGACAATGTAACATGTCTGTTAAACCTTGTTTTCTTTTTACTGTTGCCTTATGTTTATCTTTTAGCATAAATATATTTGTTGTTGTTCGTAATAACAATTTATGTCAAATAGTATTGAACTTGCTTTTATATTAAACATAATTCTTTGTTAACTTTTTGTTTCATTTTTTATTTGAAACCAACATCACATTAAGATAAATAAGAGGTGAACAAACAACTGGGAATTGAATCCCACACTTAATGTGTAGCATAAACTAGAGAAAGTCTTGCTGGCTTGTGAGCTTCACTAATTGCTTGCCTTCAAAGTCCTAACCCGCTTACTAGTTAATACACAAATTGTTTGTTTTAATGCAACAATGACTTGCAATCCTGAACAATTAATATGCCAACCACATCTTTGAACAAATAGCATGAAGCAGTACTGCTACTCCGCCTCTGAATTGATAATGTTCGCGACCGCAGCTTTCTCGGGGTCTTCTTTTTTGAAAAAAGTAAAAAAAAAAATCCACTTACATAATAAGTTAGATAAAATTTAAAAAAAAAGACTTAGCTCTTGACAAAGACCACCAACAATTTACCAAGGACACTGTTAACAGGTGAAGTCAATAACCAAAATCTTAATGTAGACAATAAGCTAGGAACATCCGAGTAAGAATTCTTCTCTTCAATTGTATGGCCAAAATTAAAAAACTATCATCATAACAAGCCATATTAAATTGTGACAGACATGGAAAGGTTCTTATATCTGAGTTGGGTTCTTCTTGCTTTTTTTTTATTTTATTTTTTTTACGGTGAGGAAACTTTCTACCAAGATTGAACGGTCATTTCGTCCCCAATTTCGATAATTTTCGGATCGATTAATTATTATTATTATTATTATTTCTTTTTTGTGTTAAACTTTACATTTTGATCGGTGCGAATTATTAAAATTCTTTTATTTTTGGCCATTTTTTGTATATCCATTTTAGTGAGATATTTTCATATTTGTTGTATTTTGTTGCATGCCATTGTTGAATCTTATCTCCAAAAGCTATCCCAAATGGAGACAAAATGTCATCTAATGCTAGAATATTTGCAACTCCGGTAACATGAGTCAAAGCTCCGTGTATCACGCTTAAAGAATCTCATTTTCCCCGCTGTATCTATATTGTACCATTCAACAAACACAGCTAATCCCAATCCAATACTAATGAGTAATGACATCATTTCTTAGCTTTATAATCTCTTCTTAGAAGTATTCATCTTCAAAGGTCTGCTATAAGAAGTGTTCCATATTGGCAAGCATCAAAGCATGTAAAAGGCAAGCCAAGAGTTTCAAAAAAAAGTACCCATAACCTCGCAGGAACACTAAAAGAAAAATGATTTTTAACGAAGGAATATTTGATCATTAAAAACCTAGAGTGACCGGAAATCTGGTCGTTGGTGGTCGCTACAAGCCCATGTGTAAAAGTATAGAAGACTGGATTTGAACTGGTTGTTAAAAACTATTAACGAAAAATTCCAATCATTATAAACTCTTTTTAGCAATCTTTGAAGAAAATTCGGTGGTTATAAACTCCTTTTAGAGACTGAATTTTTTTTATTGATTGTATTTTCCTAAAAAAATCTGGTTGTTAGAGACTCCTTTTAGTGACTAAATTTTCCTTTCGTTGATTTTGTTTAATGTTCAGTAAAAGACAATCTGATCGCTAATATTAAATTTTAAAAATAATTAAAATGTAATAAGAAATCCATTTAATTGGCCAATAAAGAACATTTTATTTGAATATTAACTGTATATATGATTCACATATCCAAAAATATAATAAATATTTTCTTTCATCGATAGAAAAAGGAAAGCTACAAAATATATCCACATTTCCAATACTACAAGACTACTAATTTTCTACAAGCTTCATAACAAAAGAAAATCACAATATGCATGCTCATTTTCTGCTCCCCCACTATAGAAGTCATTGTATATTTTTGGCAGAACTTGCTTAGCCAAAGCTTGAATCTCATTCACGTTAAATGGTTCAAATATCTTGCAGATAGCATTTGGGTATTCCACAAGAAAGAGAATATCAATAGGTTAAATGACCACATTGATATTATTACAACAAAAAAAGGCCTATAGGAACATAAATTTTGATCCCTAAAAGTATCAATCCGGTCCCTAAAAGTCAATAAGGACCGAAAAATTCGGTTGCTATCCGGTCATTACAGGCTCCAGCACTAATGACCAATAAAGATTGGTTGCTTAAAAGTTTTAATAACCGACCATAAATCCAGTCACCAAAAAGTATCAAGGACCAGATTTCTGATCCTTAATGGAAAGCATCAAATGCATGACCAAATTTTAAGGACTGAAAATCTGGTCCCTAAAAATTATTAAGTACCAAATTTCTTGCTCCTAATAAGTAAGCTCTTGTGATTTATTTAGCTTTTAAGGACCAGAAATTATATCACTAAAAGCCTAACAAAAACTAGTTTTCTAATACTATAAATTCAATTATATTATACAATTCATATATAATAGATATAAATATAAATAATAATCATATATATATATATATATATATATATATATATATATATATATATATATATATATATATATATATATATATATATATATATATATATATATATATATATATATATATATATATATATAATTGAATTCATTACAATTATAGAGTTTAACATCCAAAAAAAGCAATATATAACACAAAGTATTATTTATACAACCCATCTCCCTAAAATTAATACCTAACAAAATAGATCTTTACAATTTCCTAACAAACTAATCATCAACATTCTTATGAAGGTCAAAATCAATACACTGTCCTCCAAATCAAGAGCAATCAGAAGTGTTCATATTGCAAAGACCTTGCCCTGAAAACATTATCCGGAGCCTCTCTTAGTAATTGATTTACAGGAAGTGCAAGCAATGATGTCAAGCCCAAGCAACAAACTTTCTTGTCATGCTCCCTGAAAGAATCATTTAATATGCACACCAAAATCAATGCAAGAGTACAGTATTTAAACCACTCAACAATCATAAAACCAACCGAAAGGCATATTACATATTTGAAGCCAATGACCGAAAAGTGAAGCACATTAGATACCTTTTAAATCAATTACATGAATTTTATAATTTCTAATTTTATAATATGGACCTATTTAGGTTAAAAATTCAATTAAAAAAAGCTCATATATGGTCCAGAACCGATTGAGTTGAATCGAACCGATCGAAATTATTTCGGTTTATTCGATTTTCGGTTCTATACACTTTAGTTTCAGTTCAGTTCTCATATTTCCTTAACTTTGGTTCTCGATTCGTTCGGTTCAATTCAAAACCAAACCGAACCAATTATTTACACACCCGTTAGAAAAGTTAGATCAATATATATTTTTTTATTTAATAATATAAATAAATCAATAAATAAATATATAAAATATATATTTTACAATTTAAAACCGACTGTCGGTTTCAGTTCAATTTTGATTTTGGTTCATAAAATATAAAACTATAACAAAACTATCTATTTCCGATTATGGCTTGAAATCATGAATCATTAACTATATTTCGATTCTAATTTTGACCGATTTTATTTCAGTTTGATTTGGGCTTGAAACACAACTGTGGTCACCCTAGCTTATAAGACAATCCATTATGCAGAATTATTTTCAACAATATGTTTAAAGTTTAATCGCTAAACAACTGACTGGAAAAAGTGAATGTAGACTCCTCAGTTTCCATTGAATCTTACATTTTTTTTAATTGGATCTTCACTGTCAAATAACTAAATCTTTAACTATATTTGTTGAGTTTTCGTTTCCAATTAATCTTCAACCCTCTCCAACTTTTTTTTTTTTTGGTTGAGTTGCTTGCTTTAAATAATTAAGATCAGTGATCAAATTTTGCGGAGCGATTAATTAATTCAGATAACGATGCAATCTACATGTAATGCAATCGTATGTAAAAGCTTATAGTGCTAACTCCCTGCCACTAATTAATTGAGTTGTCCAAGTACCAATATTATTAAAATCGAACCGGATAAAGAACCGACAAAGTTGAGGGTTCATGATTCGATCGATTCAACCGAATTTTTTTTTTATTTTTAAAATATTATAATTATTATAATTTTTTAAATACTATTGTAAAAAATTAAAAAAATATTCATCAAATATTAAATATATATCACAAATATTCTAATAATAAGTTACAAAATATAATTTTAATTTTATTATTACAAGTGATTAATTATGAATTTTCGAATATCATATGTTAGAAACATAAAAATACAATTATTTCATGAAAATAATTTCATGTTTAGATGGAGTACTAATGAAGTAAACAAAAAAAATATTAATCTTGCATATATAAGTATAATTATATTTAATTATAATAAATTCAAATAGATAATAAGTATATTAAATTATTAAGTGATATTTTTAGAATTTAAAATACTAATTTTTTCAAATATATATATATGTGTGTGTGGATGGGTGAAAATATACAAAAAAAAAATAATTTTTTGCACTTTTTAGCAAAAAAATCGGTTTTGTCTGGTTTTTCGGTTTAATACAGTTTTTTGCCAATCCAATTTTTAATAATTGAACCAACCGATGGCCTACCAATTCATGGTTCAACCGTCCGGTCCAGTCCGATTTTAATAACTATGCCAAGTACCCATCTGACAAATAATAATAACCAATATTAATTAATTAAAGTGATTTACTAAATAAATCAGATTTAGCATTTGTTTTTTTAAATAAAATTTTAAATTTAAATTTTATAAATAACGAAAATTAATATTGAAAAATTTTTATTTATATAATAGGTCAATCTAACTGGATCTAAATAATAATAATAATAATAACAGAAATTTTCTTAAGGAGAAAATAAAACAAGAAAATTGAGATTTAGTTTGAAGTCAAAATTGAACATGAGGGTGACTTATACCGTTTAATTTTACTGCTGAAAAGTCAAAATTAAGAACAAGGATTCCCTTTTCCGATTCAAAATTATTAAGGTCTTTATGCTGATCTTGATATTTGGTTTTAGAACATAAATCAGCTAATATATATTAGTATTATTAAAAATAGATAGATACCAAATATACATATTAGTTTGAGTGAATAATTATTAATTAATGATGGTTTTAAAATATCGAATTCAATGCTGGTAAGTGTTCCATTAAAGTAGGCTAACTATATATTTATAATATTTTTTTCGAGTTACTGTTGTCAAATTCAGGTAAATAAAAATATATTTAAAAAAAATTGTGATTGCTGGGAAATGTCTCGTCGAATTAAATGATATTAGGTGTAATTTATTTCAGAAGTGATGGGCATGAAGGTGTAAATACAAGTGGACCTTCTGATAAAGGCAAAGCGTATCGTTTCAGTTTCGCTGCTAATACTTTTCAATGCAAAATTCGACTTAGACTGACTAATGATGGGTTTGAAATATTAAACAATACTATAAAGTATTGACAAATCTCTGTCACTTTCCTTACGATAAAACAAACTTAAATTAATGTATATATAGGCGATCCTTTTTACTAGAATTTAAGAAATTAAGTACTCTTTCTGTTCCGGCCCATATGAATTTTGAACATTTTTTCTTTTTTCAATTTTCACTTTCCATTGAATCTTAAACTATAAAGTTTATGCATAATACAAAAAAAAAAAAAAGGTTAATTAAAATATTAATATAATGTTGAGACCAATAAAAAATTCAAAGTTAAAATAAATTTAATAAATTTTATTTTAATTTAATAAAATGAAATTTTATGTGAAATAATTTATTTTTTTAAGACAATTTACATGAAACAAGAGAGTATTAGTTTTGCATTCCATCATTAATTTTTTTTTTAATTTATTACTTGAGAAGCATAAAAAAATATTACTAAAAAGAATGAAACTCGAGATATCTTGCATTTTATGAGTGATTTAAATAAGTAATAGATAAATAGAGATATAAATTAAATATTCTCATATTCAAAATCATACAATTTCGGTTAAATCTTACATCGCTAATAGTTTATATATAGATAATCTTCCGTTACTGATAATTAAAAATGGGATTTTTGTTTTTTAACCCGCCGTTACTAGTTGATTCAAGTAGGGATGCTCACGGGGCGGGGCGGGGCCGGGGATTGCATCCCCACTCCCTGCCCCGCGCGGGGTCGGGGATTCCCCGTCCCCGCCCCCAAATCTAGAACGGGGAGAAAATGCCCCCCGTCCCCCGCCCCGCGGGGATCCCCGTCCCCCGCAGGGATCCCCATCCCCGAATTTTTTATTTTTTTAATTTTAAAATATAATATTTTATAAATAATTAGAATTAAAATATAATATTTAATAAATAAAAAATTTAAAATTAATCATAATATAAATTTTAACCATTCATAAATTTAAAATTAAGTAATAAAATTAAGTTATATTTTAATTTTAATTATAATTATTTATAAAATATTATATTTTAAAATTAAAAAAAAAAAATTTGCGGGGCGGGGATCCCCGCGGGGCGGATACCCCATTCCCCGTCCCCGTCCCCGATTTTATAAAAGGAATTTTTTTCCCCCCATCCCCGCCCCCGCGGGGGGAAAATTCGGGGATTCCCCGCCCCGTTCGGGGCGGGTCCCCGCCGGGGCCGGGGAATCCCCTCCCCGTGATCATCCCTAAATTCAAGTACCACTTGGCACCTGACCATGAATAGATCTCTTTCTCTGCCATTAATTATACTCTATTTATCACCTAAATTGATCGGTATTATAAACAAACAGTAGACTTTGAATTTGACAGAAACATAGATGAGTTTAAGAGCTACTTCTCCCATTACATTTTAAGAAATTATCTTTTCTATTTTATTTTTTCAGTAACTATAATTTTTTTTTTATAAAATTAAGGTATTTTAATTATTTTCTTAATTTTCATAAAAAATTAAAAAACTACATCTTAAAATGGAAAAAAAATACAAAATTAACATTTAAACAATAACAGCAGACATTGAATTTCACGGAAGCAAGGATATTTATTTTTTTTTTAATCAAAAGCAACAATTAATTAAGATGATGTCACTAATAAATTGAACTGGTCAAATATGCATCTGTTTTTGATAATTAAATCATTAGAATAGGCGAAAATGGAATTTAGACCCATTAAAAAAATTACCCCATTCTTATCTGTTTTATCTGCATGGATTTTGATAATAGTAATAATAGAATAGCCTTTGTGTGTGAAAATAAAAATAAAGTTGACCAGAGGCGTTATGGGTTGAAGTTGAATAATATTCCTTTTGGTTCCACAAAGAAAATTAATTACAGCAGAAACCATTTCAATTCACAAAGCAAACAGACGATGCCCATTCACAAAATCAAATTTGGCTGCCCACAAACAAGTAAAAGTTTTCCATTTCAAGAAGGGCGGCAAATTAGAGAATAAATAGTAGAATTTAAAGATGTAGATATGGATGTAGTATAAATACACAACACTCCTTCCTTAGCTCTCATCTCATCCTTAAACTCCAAATCACCTTTCTCCACACGCAGTAAAACAAGAAGAAAAAACAAATGGATCTTGCTCAGGGAAAATGGATGAACCCGCTTCCCAGACTTGCAGTTTCACCTAAAAACACAAACCTAGGTCGTCCAATACTGGTTCCCCAGCTGGGTTCCAATCAGCAGATGACTTCCATTACTCTCTCACGACAATCAATCCCTCCAAACAAAGCATTGCCTGTTGTACAGGAATCATCAACTCCCTCATCTTCCTCAGCAGGACATGATTTAATCAATCTACTCTCCCAAAGCAAATTCGGCCATATTATCTCATCCCTTCCCACCAGAGATGATTGGAAATTGATGCCACTTCATCAATACCAAGGCTTTTGGTACTTCACTATCTACCTTGAAGCTGTTCTAACTGCTCAGCACACTTTCCAAGCTCACCCTTCTGATATTTTCCTCTGCACTTTCCCTAAAACTGGCACCACTTGGCTTAAAGCTTTAGCCTTCGCCATTCTCACTCGTAACCGGTTCGACCTTTCTTCTAATTCCCCTTTGTTAACCTCTACACCTCACGACTGTGTTCCTTTCCTGGAGATTGATGCTTTCTCTAAGGAAAACAATCGCCACCCTGAAACTCCCCTTCTCTCCACCCACATTCCTTACACTTCTTTGCCAACCTCTATTACCGAATTGGGGTGTAAAATGGTATACATATGTAGGGACCCTAAGGATGTGTTAGTATCGATGTGGCATTTCCTGAGAGGAAAATTGCCTGAAGGAATGAACAAGGATGCTTATGTTAACATGAATGATTCCTTTGAATCTTTCTGTGAAGGTGCTGCTAACAATGGACCTTACTGGGATCATGTTTTGGGATATTGGAATGCTAGTGTACAACATCCTGACAAGGTTTTGTTCTTGGTGTACGAGGATTTGAAGAAAGACACAGTTTCTGCTGCTAGAAAGCTCGCTGAATTTATGGGATATCCTTTTACTCCCGAGGAAGAGAGTGAAGGTTTGGTCCAGCAGATTGTTGATTTTTGTAGCTTTGAGAATCTGCGTGATTTGAAGGCTAGCAAAAGCGGTGCATATAGCCAAAATTCTCCTTTTATTATTCAAAACAATTCTTTCTACAGGAAAGGTAAGTCTGGAGATTGGAGGAATTATTTCACTGAAGAGATGGGTGCTCGTTTAGACCAAATTGTTGAGGACAAATTGAGTGGCTCTGGCTTCTCTTTTCTCAAATTTCACTCTCAGGATTGATGTCAATTCTTTTTATTATTACTTTCCAAGTATATGTTTTTTTTTTTTAAATATACGTATATTTGTAGACAATGTAACATTTTCTTTTAAACCTTGTTTTGTTTTTAGTCTCATGTTTATCTTCTAGCGTAAATGTATTTGTTGTTGTTGGTAATAACAATTTATGTCAAATAATCGTATTGAGCTTGCTCTTATCAGGGTTATCCGTCCTCATCATTTGGGTCAAGAGCTTATTCATCTTAAAAGTATTTTCTTCTAAAAAAATGTCCAAAGTTTTTTTCTTCTTAAAAAATGCACAAATACATTTTAACGGTATTAAAAAAAATAATAGATGGATATCATTTTCAAAATATTTTGGATATTGTTGGAACCAAATAAACTTTTAGAAACAAGAAGCTCTACGACCTAAACATCGAAGATATATTAGCACATTTTTCCATTCTAAAAATTATGGTTTTATACTCGCTTAACTTTTAGAACAGTAATTAATAAATAAATAAATAAAGTGAAAATGGAAATTTACGGATTAGAGAATTTGGATGTTTTAGCACATTTTTCCATTCTAAAAATGATGGTTTTATACTCACATAACTTTTAGAACAGTAATAAATTAAAAAAAAAAAAGTGAAAATGGAAATTTACGGATTAGAGAATCTACCGTAGCACTAGTATGGTAATATAAACTCTTTTATATAAAGATGGTAATGTGAAATATTTTAAAATCTATATTTTGAATAATTTTATTTTTGACCAATTCAACTTTGATAATACCACAATTGAATCTCTAATCCATAAATTTTTATGTTCACTATTTTTTGTTCAGTAATGCATTAATATACCCTCAATATTTGGATCTCTGAATTTATTTGTTCTAAAAATTGTTCCGTACAAAAAATACCCAAAATATTTCAGACATGGGTTGATAGATATCATATTGCCAAAATATTTTGGATATTTAAAAAAAAAAAAACCTTTAAGACAAATAAATTTTGGAGCCTAAACGTTAACAGTAAATATTAACGAGTAAATAAGTTACTGTTCTCGTATTTATTACGTGGAAATAATTAAGCTAATTAACTAAATAAGATTCTAGGAAGTTTCCGATAAATTATTTTATCTTTTGAATTATTATTATATTAATAGATTAGACAAAATGCAACAGTTAAGTCAAGGGAGATGTCCATTCGATTTTTTAATAAAGAAAAATGTTCAACTTTTCCCGCAAACACTTTTCTAAGAAAGTTCTCGTCAATTTTTAATGTTTAATTATACATAAAGCAATTAGTTTGTTAATTTCCATCGCAAACTGAAGATTCAAAAAACTAAATCTTGCTTGAAATAATATGATTGAAATTGTGAAATTTATTTATAAGTAAATTTCATAAGAAATTAATTTGTAAATTAATTCTTATAGTTGAAATAAAATAATCAATGCATAAAATTGAAAATTAATTCTTTAATTTTATGTTTGAAATAAATTAATAAAAAAATTATTTCTAATTTATTTTTTTAAATGTCTTCAATACCAATTCACTACATATAAAAAAATCAATATAATATTATGTGTATAGAAATTATACCAAATAAAACACTAATTAAATATTTCAATTAATTTTATACAAAAAAAATTCAATTTACAAAATATAAAAGTAAAAAAGAATACTAATTTGATAAAATTAATTGAAAAATTGAGAAAAAAAAAAGAGAGCAATAAACACTCAAAATACAAATCTAATTGAGAAATTAAGGAAAAAGGGAGAAAAAAAAGTTAAAAATAAAGAATATACATATATAATATAATAAGAGTATTATGGTTTTTCAAAATTTGACTCCTTAAAAATAAGTAATTTATTTACAAATTTTACCTATTTTGATGAAATTTGAAGAAAGTATAATAATTTTCATGAAATTTAATTTATAAAATTCAATTTCTATTTTTTTTTATATTATAAGTATGAAAAATTGAAATTATAAATAAATTTTATATAATTTATTTATTTCAAGCATAGCCTAAAGGGACAACATATTGTATTCTTGAAATATATTATTACAACTCATCCAAGGGCTAAACCAGTAGTGTAAAAAACGGCAATAAATCCACATTCTCTTTCAAGTTTACTAAAATTTCAAAATTCCAATGCAGCCGCTTAAAATTTGATTGGAGCGCTGGCATCCTCCAATTTATAAAATTAGGCCAATTTTGTCCACATTAAACCAATTTTACAAAATGAATGGCAACAATCATCTAATCAAATCTTACAGGGTAAAGTTAATTTTTTAGACAAACTTAGAGTAGGGGTGTTCAAAACCCGACCCTACCCAAATCGAACAAGGAATTCAGGTAGGGTTATTAGGATCGGGTAGGATTAGGGTTTTTTAGTTTTTTGGGGTCGGGTCGGGTTAAAACCCTTATAAACCCGACCCGCCCGAACAACCCTTCCTCTTAAAACTCATTATTTTGATGCAACACTAAAAGGCCCTCTCTCCTTCTACGATTCTACTGCCCACAGCCCCACAGTGTATTTTCCTAATTGATTCTCCTCTTTCCTTCTCGCTTCCTCCTCTTCTCGTCGCCACCCTTGCCTCTCATCATCATCGGCACCCGATCTTCCACCTCCATCGTCGCTGGCATCAGCACTTCATCACTGTAAGTTGATTACTTCATCCACGGCACCACTTGCATTTCTTTTTTAATTTTATGTGGTTGTTGGTGGCTTTTCTTTTGTTGTTGTCTGAAGTTGCTTTGCCCGGCTTGCTGATTTTCTCTTTTAGTTTTGTTGTGTTGTGTGAATGTGTGCTGAGCTTTGCTTGGTTTTAGGCCCTATTTTTGGGTCTTTTGTTGCTCTGTTGCTAGGATTGCTTCTCTTTAGCTCCTAATTAACTTTTATTGTCAATATAATTTATAGCTTATAAAAAAAAAATTGACTTATGCGTGATTTTAATTTCTTTTTCAATTTGCTGGGGCCACTTGGTGGTTGAGAAGAGGTGGGATGAAAAGTTGTAATGTTTCAAAACCGGTGCTTGGACCGACTCAGATAGCCTTCACGAATCGTGTCCTTCATGCTTTTGTAACGAGTCGAACATCTTTCACGACTCGTGTCTTTGTTATTTCTCCTCTTCACGAGTCGTGCTCTCTTTCACAAGTCGTGCTGCCTCTTCTAGCTTCCCTTCACGACTCGAACAAAATTGCCGACTCGATCACCAAAGCTCTCTGTAACGACTCGGATGTTCTTCACAAGTCGTGTCTTTCATTGTTTCTTCTCTTCACAAGTCATGCTCTCCTTCACGAGTCGGGCTCTTAGCTTGTTTCTTCAACTATTTCTTCCTTTTAGACCAAACTTACCTGCAAAACATACACACACATAAACTAGACAAAAACATATAAAAATATGGTTTGAACTTAAAAATCTAAAAATATCGCAGATTACTTCATTAATAATTTTATAATTATTATTTAATTTTCATGCTTATATTTCAATAATCCATTAATAATTCTAAATTTTTTTATGTCTTAAATTTGTAGATGTCTCAATCACATGGAGACAATGCCTCAGCAACACAATTCAAGACGCCTGCTCCATCGATACAACAGAGCAATACGTATGAGGTGACAAGCGCTTCAATAGTAGGGTCAAAGAAAGGAAAGCCACCCCCACCAAGATTTATCGTTTGGGAATATTTCACGCAAATATATGATGTTAATGGCGTCAGAAAAAGCAAGTGTAAACATTGTGCTAAAGAATTTTATTATGATCCTAGAAAGCATGGCACTACTACACTTAAGAATCATATCAACAATTGTAAAATGCATCCACATAGTGTAGAAACAAGACAAATATAATTGTCTTTACAACCAACTTCTTCTATTGATGGTAGCTCTACTGGGTCACTAACTAATTTGAAATTTGATCAGGAGTACAGCTGAAAGTGTATCGATTGTCACACGTGATATTAATCAGTTGTATGTTGATGAGAAAAAAATTGAGAGCATTCTCATTCTGTCTGTATAACCACTGATATATGGACTTCCATACAGGATATCAATTACATGTAAGTGAAAGTTTATTTCATTAACAATGATTGAAAATCGCAAAAAAAAATCTTAAACTTTTTTATAGTCAGTAGTTATAAGGGTGAGATGCTTGCACAGGATCTTGAAAGGTATTTTAAGGAGTGAAAAATTTATGATAAAGTGTTTTGCATTACAGCAGATAATGCAAGAACAAATGATAAGATGGTTGAAACTTTAAGAAATAAGTTTGTAGCAAAAGGGATTGTTGTTTCAGAGGAAAAATACATTCATGTGAGATGCATTGCTCACATACTTAATATTGTCGTTCAAGAAGGATTGAAAGATGTTCAACTTTCCGTCAAAAGGGTTAGGAATGCTTGTAAATATGTTATATCATCACCTGCTATATTAAAGAAATTAAAAGAATGTTGTGTGGCTGAGGGTGTTCAGTATTCAAAATCATTGTGTTTAGATGTGTGCACTAGATGAAATTTCACGTATTTAATGTTAAGCATTACATATGAATGTCAAAAGGTTTTTGAATATTTTGAGACTGTGGATCCATACTTTAAAATTGAATTGGATGCATGGCTGCAGAAGGAATATAATAGTAACTTGGGTGGTGTGCCTGGTTATGTTGATTGGAATATTGTAGAGAGAATTTCAATCATGTTGAAACAATTTTATGTAGCTACTTTGCACATTTTTTGTTCATTTTATGTCACATCTAACACATACTGGACTAAAATCATTGATTTATATGTTAAATTGTGTGATTGAAAAAGTAGCAGTGATATTGAGTTGAAGGAAATGAGATAGAAAATGCAAATTAAATTTGACAAGTATTGGGGAGACTATGATAAAATGAATAAAATCATTTACATAACTTCTGTCCTAGATCCTAAGGAAAAATTTGAGTACATGGAGAATGTTTTATTATGATTTATAGAGATTAGAGGGGGAAGTATCTATTTGATAGTGTAAAAATTGCCATGTACGAGCTGTTTGAGGAATATAAGAAAAAATTACACCTTGATTGTAATCAAGAAGTTGAAATTCGAACAAGCTCAATTTTAACTAGATCCGATACTGGGGAAAGGAAAATTTTAAAACAAAGAATCAAGCGTACAAGGGTAGAAAGTAGTATTATAGGGGATAGAAAAAATGAGTTGGATTTGTATTTAAATGAAGCAGTGTACGGCGATGATAAGGAGGATTTTGACTTGTTGAAGAGGTGGAAGTTGAATTCAGAGCAATTTTCTATCCTTTCTCACATGACTAGAGATATTCTAGCAGTCCCAATTTCTACAGTAACTTTGGAGTCAGCATTTAACACTAGTGGGAGAGTGCTTGATCCATTTAGGAGTTCACTGACTCCTAAAATTATCGAAACTTTGATATGCATGCAAGATTGGCTCCAAAGATCTAATGAACACATAAAGATCGAAAAACATTTGGATGTCATTGAAAAACTTGAGGATGGTATATATTTTATTTATTTATTTTTATTTAATATATTATAGTATCGTTTATTGATTATTGTTTATTGATTTTATAATTATTTATCTAATTTATAGAGTTGGAGAAATTTAATGAGAGTCAACTTAAAGCTTAACAGGAGGGAAGAAACATCATCAAGCGTTAACCAAAGAACATCATCATCAACAAATGTGGAGAGTATTAATTTAGATGATTGAGTCATTAATAGTACGGTAAATTTAATTTAAGCACAATTTATGTTTCATTTTGTTTGCTATTTGTTATTAATTTCATATTTAATTTTTTCATATATAATTTATGTATTAGGTGGACATGAAGAAATTGAAGATCGAAGATTGTGGCTTTCCTTTATGATAAATTTTATCTTTGCATTTGGATAATTATTTTTGAATTATTATATAATGTGCATTTTAAGAATTTTTAAATTATTAGTGGTTAATTATTATATAATGTGTGTTTGAAGAATTTTTAAATATTTTATTTATTGTAATTTTTATTTTATATTCGTGAACAATGATATTTTTATTTAATTATTTATTTGAATTTTAATTTAATGTAAATTAAAATAGAAAAAAATTATTTTTTTAATTTAAAAAATAAGTTTTGGTTATTCGGGTGGGGCCCGAATTTTTTAGGATTGTTCGGATAGGGACCCAAACTATTCGTAGGATAGAATAGAGTTAAAATTTATGGAAAAATTTAGGATTCGGGTCGGGTTAATTCGAATCCGCCTGATGAACACCTCTAACTTAGAGGGTAGTAAAGTTGACCCTACCATGTTTGCTACAATCTAAATATGGGTTGTTATGCTGATAATAATTTTCCTCATTGTCTGTAATATGATTTTGGAAAATGAGTTGGTTGATCAACTGTGCCCTGTCCTCGGTAAATTGTCAATGGTCTTGGTCCAAAAGCAGGTCTTTTTTTTAAACATTTATATTAATTATTACTATTTTTATTTCTTTTTAAATGTTGCTTTTGATTTTTTTTTTCATTTTACACGTGGTTTTTAAAAATTTCATAAAAAACTTAACATATTTTTTAAACTTTAAAAAAGTATCTAATATCTATTTTATTTTATTTGTATTTTAATATTCTAAATATATTTATATATTTGATGTCATTTTTTTATTAATTAACAAAAGGATAATATAATCCATTACTAATATTTTTTATAATATTAAAATATATTAATTAAGAAACTATTTTCTTAATTTATATTTTGGAAATCAAAATCAACCCTTGAAGAGAAAAAGAATTTAACATTATCTAACTTTAGAATTTTGAAAAAATAAAAAAACAGGACTCAGAATTCCTCTCAATATATGTAAGTCCAAAAAAGCCGCGGTGAGCATTTGTCATTCCCAGGCCAAGTGGCAAGTTGCTTTTTCGGGGAACACGACAGGGAATAGAAATGAGATCTCAATTTATGAAAAAACTTTTTTTAATCTATTAATATATTTATCTTTTATATAAATAATCGCAAACTTAATTTAATTTAATTTGAATTTTCAATATGTGTGCGAAAAGTAATACATTGTTCTTTGAAATTTGGAGGGTCGAGGCATATGCTTTTAAAGATACTCTCTTTGTTCTTTAATTTTAATTTTAGTCCATCTTTCTATTTTGATTTGTTTCAAAATACAGTCTATTTCTTTTACATTTTTATCTTTATATTCTCATCATTGCCCCTTTTTAGTACTTTGGCAAAGAAGGCTAAGGCTTGCCCACTGATTTATGTCAAAATTGGACGTGTAGGCTTAAGGGCCCAATTCCAATATGGAGGTGTGAAGTTTGAGATTATTTCATCCAATCAAATTCTAAACCGAGTACTTTTACATTATCTCGGCTCAGAAATATACTTTGAGCTGGTCAAATTCATGCAGTTTGATGTGACCAAGTTGTTAATAAGTTTGCATTTCAGATCTCTCACAAAATTTGGATGGCAACATTGACTGAATGTTGATAGAGTTAACCAAAATTAAGATCTACTACCATTTGAATTTTGCACCAAGAATTCTTATAAAATCTGATTGTTGATATTCGCATGCCACAGGAAATATGGTAATGCTTTTGACCTTTATGTGTCTTTCCATTTTCTTATTGTACCTTCTGCAAATGTTGGACTTGTAACTTCCTTGAGGGATGGAATGAATCTTGTCAGTTATGAGTTTGTGGCATGCCAAGATTCAAAGAAAGGTGTTCTCATTCTTAGTGAGGTAATAATGAGTTCCATAAAAGCGCAGTGCATGAACAGATAATATTGCAGCCGCTACCTTTGGTTTTACTTATGATTTACATAGGGTTGTGTGCATAACATGCTAGCAATCTTCAGGTGCACAAGGTCTTCACCAACATGATGATTCTCCATCCGGTAATCGCAATTCTACCTCAAATTGACATCACCACTACTTCCTCAGTATTTTATTTAAACATTATTACTAATGTTATTTTGGTTGATGTTGTTTAGGATAATACTCTATAGGATGATAAACTCATTTCGTATTTAAGTAATTTTAATTATATATACCATATGTAATGGTGTTATGTTTTATATTATAAATTTATAAATTAGATTATGATTTGCATCTATATACATATGCATGTCCATTGTTCAATATTGTGTAAACAATGAATTAATTCATTGTTCAATGATATATAAATAAATTCATAAATAAAATAAATAAATTTTAACATTTAGCGACGAATCTGCAACAACAATTTCAGTCACTAAAGATGTACTAAATATGTAAATTAAAAGCTTATTAGTGACATAGGCATCGAATTTATACTTCGTCATTAATTTTTAGCAAAAGTTAAATTTACTCCAATTTTTGTCACTAGGAATAAATTTTATTGCGACATAATTTAGTGACGCCACTCCGTCACTAATAATTTTTTTTAACTTCTAAACAACCAATTTTAGGAGTTAATTAGCAATAGATTTTTTGGTTGTAGGGACAATTTGCCGTCCCTATTTATAGTGACGGTTTAGGTTTTGGTCGCAAATATGATGATGACGGTCAGTATTGTAACTTTTAGTCATTCGTTGCTAAAAGTAATTAGCGATGAACTTTTATTAGCGACTGTTTACTGTTGCTAATTTTCTTTTTATTTTTTTGTTGTAGTGCCAACTAACATCTGCCATCGTAATATTTATCAATTCTTAAAAGGATAACTAAAGGATGACTTGATAAAAATTGGTATTAATTCCTAGCATTAAATTGACACTTTCGAAATCCAATTAAAGAAATTTTTCGTAAACATCCTTTATTGGCCACGGTAAACATCCATCGTCCTAAACAAATATGTTGGTGGTCATTTTTTATAGAATTTAAGAAATTAAGTAGTCCTTCCGTTATACACATAAATATTCTCTATTTTACTCTTTACAAATATTTAAATAGTCATTGATTTTTTTAATATAATTAGTACTAATTGAATTGAAGTATTTTTTTTCCAAGTTGAGTATTAATTTTTAATTAAAGGTACTATCTCAATTCATGCAAAAACTTCTTATAAGAAAAAATTGAATTCATAAATATTATTTTCAATCTCCACCAATTTTTATGAACATCTTTAAATTTGAAATTATATATGAAGTTTTCTTTTATTATGCACTCCAATTTATGGTGTATATATTATTCAACAATGTTTAAACACTAACCACCTGATGTAGACTACTCACTTTCCATCGAATTTTGAATTATCTTGGATGAATCTTTACTTCCCATTGAGTTTTTAACCATGTATGATAAAATATGAATGATCAAAAACACGTAAGTCCGAACAGATGAATTCAATCCAATCATCAAGATAAAACTGAATCTATAAATAAAAAAGACCTAATCAAACTAGAAGTTAGTATTTCGAAGCGGTGGATCCTGCTAGAAGCTTCATTGTTTAGTTATCTTTATCCACAGGATGCGATTTTATAGCCTTCTTTGGTACTCCAACTATGTTGGCGAAGGGAGAAAGGAGCATGAGGTACACCCTCTTTTGCTGTGCCTTCCTTCCCATCTTCCTTTTTGCTAAGGTGGAGGGGGGAGTCATTTTGTAGTCTATCTACATTTATCATGGCAGGGGAGTCATAGAAGTTTTAGTGGTTGTGTAATGTCTCAAAAGAAAGACGTTTCGTTTTTCTTTGGACTCGGTGCACATTATTTTGTTCTTCTTCAGTCTTGGTGTTTCTTTTCTCCAATTTGACTTCCTTCGATCGGAGAGGTTAATCCAATTAGTCACAAAGAGAGGTCTGGAGGAGCGAAAGTTCCTACTCACTTGGATTTTTCTTCACATTTGTGACCGAACTGATTTTTGATCTTCCAGCTTCTTGTCCCTGTGTCGCTTTTGTTGAAGTGGGAAGTTGGTTGTGCCACACAGTAGAGACATCAGCACCCAGAGTTTGGGTTGCTCATGTGCGAGGAGGAAAGCGGTGGGTCTCTTACCCTTTTTATGTCTTTTTTTTTATAGGATGCATCGATGCACAAATACATGGGAGGGGAATGTTTTGTCATCCTTCAATTTCGGCACAAATCATTTCGTTTTCCTTCAATTTTTAGACTTTTTTTTTGCATAACTCAAAGGATTTTCACAAAGCCACTCAAAGTTGATTATGTGGGGTAGCATTTGCGGTTGGCTTAGCTGTTCATGGGTTTACACCATCCAACGATGGTATGGACATGCTTTAATGATGTTGGACCGGGCATCTCAGCTCAGACGTCAGCTCTCAACAAAAGCACTAAATGTTAGTTTCAAAAATTTCATAAAAGAGTAAGACCTCAAATGAGAAGAGGGGTAAGCCGATATTAAGCAAGACGTGAGGTGTTCGGTCGGATGATAGGCTTCAAAACCTGCGAGAAAGAGGCTAGTCCGATCAGTCCGGGTGTTAACACTCCGATACTTAAGTTAGTAAGTTAGGAAAAATGGCTAGAAAGATAATATAGTGAGAGAAGATATCAGGTTGTGTAGAGTTTTGGAATGAATCTACTATTTATAGTGTTGAGAGACATGAATAGAAGGCCTACTCTAGCGTAAGTGTAGATTGGCAAGGAGGTGACTGCCTATTGCGGTGATGTGATGAAAGCGTGTGTTAGAAAACATTAGTGTATCAGAAACGCATCTAGTATGATCGAACCGACTTGGTTCGTGTGTTCTCGATTGGCTGGCAAGTAGGGCCTGAGTATTTTTGGTCCTTTTTTTGGGGGGCTAAGCTTTTTTAAGAAGTTTTTAATAGGCTAGACTTGGTTTGCAATATTAAGCATTATAATCAGCGATGGAAATTTATTGCAAAACTCAAACAATATATTCATTTATACGACAGTTTATCGTGATGCAATATATTTTTTCATATTACAATTTAAAAATTATATAAATTTATTATTTTATAAATAAAAGTAACAATTTTGCACACGCTTCCAATGTCAATGGCCTAAAAAAAGTGAGTTACAAAAGCAAAGTGCAAAAATGTTGCTTATATTTTCTATAAATAATTTTCAAAATATATATATATCACATAAAGTAAACTATGATGCTTGTATTTCATGTAAACATTAAAATTAATTTATAAATTATAAGAAAATATAAATTTTTATGAAAATAATATATAAATACAATTCAAAATTAAGAGCGTTCAGCATAATTAAATGCGTATGAAGGAATTATTTTCAACCAAACAATAAATCATACTATTAAATGATAAATTTCAATGCAGAATAATTTAAAGTTACAATTAAAGAATGAAAATCGAACAAAAAGTAATTACTTATATAATCATTAGCAAAATCACCATTCCTTACATCATCATGATGTTTTCCCTTGTCACCGTAAAGAACATGTTTCCCCTTCTCACGACAATATTCTTTAAATTCATTGCCATTACAGTATAAGTTAAACATATGCTGATCAGAGAAGATGTTAAAGAGCATCATCATTCCATACATCTTCATTTTCAACATTTTCAAAGTGCATTCACCCTAAGACATTTGACGTTTTATGATATTAAGTTTTAATTCTTTAACGAGAATAGTTCGACTTTTGGGAGGCCGAAATGAAATATGTATTTTCTGGCCCAGTAAAAACGTAAGCTTAAAAGCTTACAAAAGCAAGGTTTTTAGAACCATAAGAAATGGTAAAGCTTGAACTAGTGATATGTACATATTAGTGGAAGTAATAAGAAAGAATACGAGGGGTTTTGAGGTGTTGCCGTTGAATGTGTGAAAACTGTCAGAAAGGGCTGACAGTGTGAGCCACCTTCAACATAAATTCAGGCACAAGGCGTTTTCTTGGCGGAGCCACCTCATCTTTGGCCTGTGCTTCAGGATCATCAGCATGAACTATGGCTACTAAATCTTCAAACATCTGATCTTTCCCGCCTCTCATTGGATCCTGAAGAAATACATCTGTATGGGTCTTTCCTTCATATAAAATGGATTCAGCTCTAACCCCAACTCTTTGGAGCGTTTCTGCAAAACTTTTACTGCACAAAAGTGACATGTCATCAGTAAATGCCAGCACAAAAGCAACTCAAATAAGCATAGAGCTTATATGCTACTCGTGCATGGTGTTTAGACGTCAGCTAATACCCTAATTTAGGAGCCTACACATGAGAAGTGGTTTGCTATGTTTGGTTTAGGAAGAATTTTTGGAGACTAATATTTCTAGAGATCATTACAGAGATGTCAGATTATGATTCATTTATAGTTCCTGAAGAAGCTACTCTTTAACAGCAACATAATAAAAGTGTATTAGACAATATTAAACTTGGAAGGTTGTAACGAGCAAGTGATCACTCCAAGATGCATGATATTACAAGGACACAATGACATGGGAAAGAAAAACAACAGCACTTCAATTATATTTATGAAAGTCTATCTATACCAACACGCTTCTGCAATTCTATCGAAGATATCGTCACAGGAGAACTGACCTGGCATCTACTGGAATGGAATAATCAGCAGTGCCATGGAAAAGAATGATAGAAGGCAGAAGAGAAACTGCACTTTTGAAGTTGGGATCTTGTACAATCACTTCAGGAGAAAATCTTCGCAAAGATTCCTCTCCTTCCATTATGCTGTATGAATATTTAGTATACCAGACAGATAAGCAGAGAATAGACCATTAACTCAATGGAACAAAATTATGAGAAAAAAAAAATCTCAACATGCAGAACTGTGCACCTTAGAAATATGGGACGGTACAAACCACGACTGTGGAAGTAATCAACCAGGTTCAACAAATTGTACCTGTTTGCAGAGGAAAATTTGTAATTTATACAGAAAATTGCTCCAAAGATTGAACAAAAAATCAAATTAATGTTTTATGATAGGTAAAGTACGAGTGGATGCCAGACTTCACAGGAGCTTTAAAGAAAACTAACCCTCCTGATAAACCAAAATAAGCCTTAATCTGGGAAACACTCCAAGTAATTGTTTCCTTTTCACTGGCCTCCTTGATTGCCTGCTCCACAAGGGCACATGCAGCAATATGTGCACCAGCTGACTGTCCCATTAAATAAATCCTAGCAAAAGAAAACACAAAAATAACAGCATTATTAGTAGGAATTAGCAGTAAATTAACACAACATGCAGTAATTTAGGTACTAAAACGGGATGAGAAGAATTCAATACCGGTTAGGATCACCTCCGTATTGAGCAATCTTATTGCACACAAAAGAAATTCCTTCAGAAGCATCCCTCACCATGTTATTCATGGTTGCTTGAGGGAAATTCCTGCACAGCAAGGTCAATTAGAAAACAAGGGACACAGGTGATCATGTATTATTCACTAGAGACTAGCCAAAGGCATCATATTTAAGTACCTTTAAGCAATGGTCTATGGCATTCATAAAGTGATGACAAAAGAAAACATCCAAAGCACGAGTGACATTTTATTATTGAAACCTATTTTTTTCAGGAAGATGATGCTCATCAATCTCCAAAATTTATCATAGTATTGAAATAGAAAGCCAAAAAGATAGTGATGCTTTGAACAGAAAACTACATGAAATTAAAACTAGCTTCCACGACACAAATAAAAAAAAAAAATTAAAAACACGAGGACCATATACTCATTCACTATATTTCTTAGCAACTGCGAATAGACAAGCAATCGTCCTACATCAAAGTTTATATATGCTAGAAAATTTCATAAACTTGGAAAGAAGGATGGATTTTGTTTAATCAGTAAAACCAAATTCCTTTGTGGTTGGCAATGTAATCGAGCATTTTAAAAACTAGCAATTGAAAAAATAAATAAAAGAAAAGAAAAAAGGAAAAAAATAAAAAACAAAATCCTACAGTAACTTAAGATATGATAAAGCAAACTGGTTGAGTATATTCATCATAGAACTTATCAAGAACAGAGCTTTGTATTTTTAAGGCAGAATATAGCATCTAAAGTATAATTAAGTCACCTGTAATCTATGCAAGCCACTATGATATCTCTTTCTGATAATTGTTTTCCTAAAAGAGAACCCCATGCTTTATAACTGCATTAAACATAAAACACCGATAAATGCATGTGAAGAGCACAGGAGCAGATATATCCAATATAATGCAGGGAATTAGCTACTGATACTAGAATAGAAGATATCTCACTAGAAAACCAACAAGTGCTTAATAACCAATGCTAATTGTTGAATGATAAAAGCTCACTGAAACTTCTTCTTTTGGTTTTGTGTTATCTTGAACTGAAAGGAAAATTGTCATCTTATTTCCAATCAACTGAGAATAACATTTTCAGTGTACTAAATGAAGCCTTTAATTTATGGTTTAAAGGTCCACTTGTCAGATTTCGTCATACTCTAAAAGGGTGCTTTCTCAAAAATGTTATTTCAACCTCAATGTGCAACGCTAATAGTAACCTGTAACTGTTGCTTATCATTATACAATTCTATTCTAAAACACTGAATACTCTTAGAATATTTATCTCAAGTCTACAAATAAAGCACTTATATCCGGGTTAAAAGAAAAAAGGACTCACCCAATAATCCAGGCTCCCCCAGTAACAAATGCAACAACTGGCATTGGCCTATCAATATTTTTGGGTAAATACAAGTCAAGCCTACATGTAAAAGCTGTCCTTGTCATGTGACCTATGGATTTACAAAGATATATGACCATACTGTACAGAAACATAGAAGTACTTGACCAAAAGATCCATAATTTCTTACCTATTTCTTGGTTGATCACCATAAACTATACTTCTCAGGACCTGACTGGAGAAGAAATAGTAATAGCCAACTGCAAAACACTAACATACTAGTTAAGCTCCACCAAACTATACGTTTGAATATGTGAAGGGATTACTGATTTGCAGACCTTGTACAAAACCAGGCATAAGCATCAAAGAGTAACAACCAAGTGCAAGAAATCTCACGATCCATCTATAGCCTACCCTGATAGAAAATAAATGATCAGGCAGCATGTAACAGCTATGATAAAATTAGGACAACGTCTCAAACAAGAAATGCACATGAAATTACCACAGCAAGCTTTTACTAGTTTTCATCCAAAACAAGTAAGAAATCTTACAGATATTAACTGGAAATTATCTTAATTAAATCATATGATTCCTTCACGATATTCAAAGGAAGAATTCAAAAGCTATGCCCTCTTCTTAAAGTTCTTCAATACATAGCATCAATTCAACAAAATCATCCCTGATGCTTCTTTTACAGCTTCCTTTCACATGTCAGAGAAAAATGCAGCAAGTACATAATTACTCAGTAATCTAGCAAAGTTAATATAGCTAGCTTTTAATTTTGTGGAATAGAGCCAAATGAAGGTATGAATATTGTGATCGTCAGTATCATTATATAGCAACTCTGACTGATGAAAGAAGTTTCAGATTTGAAAGCAGACATTATCATCTAACAGTAAATCCTTACAGATTTCCAACCCAGAATAAAGCTTAAGTATAATGTTCAATCAACAAAACATAACATGAAACACACTTTTCTTTGATGGTTAAAAAAGTTCATTTTACTGCATGAGCTTATTCTAGAAATTGAAAACAGATCATAATAATGTAATAAGCAGTCCATTTATTTCCAACGGTTAAAACAAGCATGAAGCATCAGCCTAATGTTCTATGAAGATCTCCCGTAGACCACTGAACAGTATAAAAACAAACGAAGCGCAAACATCGACTACAAGACCAAAATTCTTATACACCAACCAGCCATAGTTCAAGTTCATAACGGAATTTCACTAGCTCTGTTCGTCTCACATTAGAAAATCACATACTAGCCATCAAAAAGAGTAAGATAGTAACACAAACACCAACAAAGTAGCAATGTGATTAATTGTTTTTCTCATTCATTCTCTCAGCAATATCTCTTTTCATAGAACACGGGCATCCAAATCAAACGCAAGTTCCAACACGAGCTCCAAAAGCCAATAACAAACAGAGCAAAAAAAAAATGAAAAAACGAGAATTGTACCCGAGATATCTCAATAGCTTGAGACTCAATCGAGTGATCAAAAAGGTCTCGGCAGCGGCATGACTCACATCACGACTAATGGATCGGCGTGGACTGGGGTTATCAGAAAGGGAAGAGAGGGAACTTTCAATAGAAATACGTCGCCGTCTCTGTTGATAAGAATTGGCAGGAGAGGAGGTGATAGGTGTGGCAGCACTAGCACCTTGAAAACTGAGATTTCTCGACAAAGAAGCCTTGCTAGAGATGTTAATTTCATCATCAAAAGAAGAAGAAATCAAAAGCTTTGTTGATGGATTATCAAGAATATCTTGTTTGATTAACATGGCAGTGGTAGCATTGGGAGATTGCGGAATTGAAAGAGATGGATCGAGAAAAGATTTGGAAAAGGAAGGATCTTTAGTTGTTACAGGCAGGATTGGATTTGGAGAAGGCATTGTGATTAAATATTGAGTTGTGCTTTACTGGATATGGGGAAAAAAAGAAAAAGAAAGAATTTGAGACGGTGGAGAAATCTATTCTGCGATTTCTTCTTCTTTGATACGAACAAAATGGAGAGAGAGAATGTAACTGAATGTTGCAGTGGATGAACAATTAGGGTTTGAGAGATGGATTGCTGTTATTGGATTGCCATTTATAAATAAATGGAAACTGAAGTTGGTCGTTTGGTTTTTGTTTGTAGTATGTACAAGGACAACAAGGGTCGAAAATATTCAGGAGCAAGGCCGACCAAATCTACAAAGTCTCTTTCGTATGATTTCTTTAATTTAGTGTTCTTGTGGGTCTACATGCACTTGATTTTTCTATGTCGTTTTCTTCTTCTTCTTTATTATTTAGCAACAAATTTGGGAACATGGAGCATAAAATGGCCATGTATCTCTATAATTTTTTTTTTAGTATACATATATAATTTAATGTAAGTGGTCCTGCGAAAAAAGAGTCATACAATAAATTTTTATTTATTTTGTTCGTGCAAGTTGATAACTGGAAATTAAATTTTTAATGCTTAAATTTTTGCGTTTGAGTTATTGGTGTTGAATATTTTATTACTTTCCTTTTCGTTTTTCCTTCATTCTACAGATTATAGCTTGGGTGAAAACGGAACACCAAAAAAATATATATATATCCTTAATCGGTGGCCGGCAAGTATGATGGTGCGTACCAAAACGTCCCTCATGCGGGGACGTTATGCACTCTTGTAATTCTTCCTTTGCAATATCCGGAAATGAAATATAAATTAGTACCCTCTAAAAAAATAAAATTAGAGCCCAATATCATGGAAAGAGGCACAAGAAAAAACCCATAGAGATTCTTCAAATTAAGAAAAAAATTCCTACAATCGAGACTGTCCGATCGAATTAGACGTCTTACTGAAAGGATCTGAAATACGTCACTGTCCAATCACTGCTGCCTATATAAATAGGTCATGCTTATCACAAAATAGAAATATTGTTGCGCACACAACTCCAAGCTCTCCTAAACTATAAATAATAGGTTTCACTCTTAAAAGGGGATCCCTTCTCACTCTCTCTCACAATTAACTTATCTATTCTCCTTTATCCCGATAGTTGACTTCAACGTCGAAGTGCTGAAACTCAAGTCCATCGGGCTAAGCATTGTTGCAGGTTTCCCATCTGAAGGATCCGATCGAAACTGATCTCTTATTTCTCCAACCTGCTTCATCTAACATAAAGTAGAGGCACCCCCTCTACGAAATTTCGTTATTTATCATGTGGTGCTTTCGTTGAGAGTCAATGGCTGAGCTAGATGGCCCGAATTTTATGACTCGCTAGCAACATACAAACTCACAGTCAAATTACAAGGACACAAGATTTCCATGAAAGTCTTTGAGACTATATGAGAAATCGTCAAACTGCAAGGACGCAAAGTTTCCATGAAAGTCTTCGAGACTGCATGAGAAATCATCAAGTGGCAAGGGTGCGGACTCTATGGAGGTCTCGCAGAGCACGCAGACATTTGGATAAGTAAGAATGGAGTGCTAAGACTAAAAGAAGGCAAAAAATCAGGCGTTAGGACTAAAAGGAGGCGAAACATCCCTCCTTCGGTCTAACGCGCAAAAGGAATGCGAGACTCTCTGAACCAGCATACTAGAAAATATTGTGGAAAGAAGAAAACAGTCACCCCCTTTGTGTCCCCAAGCGAATCAGGTAAAGCCCGACACCAGAGCCAAAAGACTGCTCGGAAAATGCCTCTCCCTCCACAAACCCACCTAGTACAAACAATACTGGAAAGAGGAAGTTGGATTGGAGAAAGGAGACCCCAAAGGAAAAGCAGCATCGGCTCTATGCTCTATGGATGAAGACAACTGGAGGAAAGCCGGCTCTAAAAAGGAGAAAAAGATGTGAAGAAGCAAGCCTCTCTTCTTGGAGACTCAAAAATGGTGAGAACAAGACCCAAATAAGTCACACAGAAAAAGCGATCAAGGTGAAAAAGGCCTTAAAAGGACATCTCATTTCTAAGAAAAGAATGCAAAAGCAACAGTACCATACCAAAAGATCAACGAAAATATGTAAACATCCCGATGGAAAGATTGACGAAAACATATAAATATCCCGATTGAAAAACCGATGAAAACATGTAAACATCCCGATCAAAAGATCGACGAAAACATGTAAACATCCCGATCGAAAGATCAATGAAACTATCACTATGCATAATATAATGAGCCAAAATTAATAGAATAAGCTTGCTCTGTAAAAGAGTCACACTTACCCAAAATAAAATCCATGGCAAAAGGCTTTTCCTACCCACGACAAAAGTTTGAGCCACATCTCAAGGAGAATCTTTAAGAGGACTCCCTCCAACCTAAACCAAGGCACGAAAAGCGGAGGGAGAAAATGTAAGGCCCCAATAGTGACCCTAATAGAAATATGTGTAACATGAATTTAATTAAGTTAATTAGCAACTTAATAAGTTGGTCAAGGTTAAGATTTAGGGAATAAATTATTATAAAATAGAGCTAGTGGAGGCTAAGGTAATATTTAAGTCTTTAAAAGGCTAGTGGGGGTCTTTTTTTTTTTGCCATTTTTGACCCAAAGGTGTAGAAAAAAAAGAAAAGAAAAGGAGAGAAGATCAGGAAGAGAAGGATAGGGCGGAGGAGAGGTACTGTTGCCGATCAGCGGCGCTCTCGCCGGCGATTGACGTGGCTGCCACTACGTCGGCCATCGGCTACCGCCCCCTCGCCATTTCCTCCTTATTATAGCGCCGTCGCCCCCCCCTCCGATCCATGTCTTTTCTCCTCTTTGTCCGGATCGATTTTCTCTTCTTTTCGATGACCAGCGGCGGCGGTTAGTGTCACGATCACCACCAGAGAACTCCCAGCAGCGAGGTAGATCTTTCAATGCCCGTCGATCTTCCTCACTCACCGGTGAGGAGTAGATCGGAGTGGATGGCAATCAGCGATTCCAGGAGATTTTTCAACCGATCCGTGGTGCCTTGGGGCACGTGAAGGCCACCGAAAGGTTACCAGCGGCTCTGGCGGCAGGTGGGCAGCTTCGAGGAGCTCTGGCAAGTCTCCGACGAGTCTCCGGTAAGGCTTCGACGAAGCTCTAAATAGGCAGAATGGAGAGGGCATTCTAGGCTTCGACTCTTCGGTATGGGAACTAATTTTACTCAAGAAGTGCTCTCTAATTTTATGCATGATGCATAGTTTAGCCTTATTAATATATAAATGTATGTCTTGTGAGTTTATGTCAAATAATGGTATTTTGAGGAAATGTATGTGATAAAGATAATCCTTATAATAATTGTGGTAAGGGCAATAGTGGTAAATTTTAGGACGGAGATATGGTTTCGATGAAAAAGGGGAAATTTATAGCACTTTATTTGACTAATGGCCCTTCCTGAATTGATGAACAGTCTCTTGAGGTTTTAGTTCTAATATTGGTTAATTGAACTACTTACTGTAGTAAGGTTCACTTTGAGGCCTTGTCTTTATAATAACTTCAAATTAATTATTCAAAGCAAGGTTCTTACCTAATAAAACTGAAATGCTTATTATACGATAGTTTGATTTAAGGCATAAAAACAACATAGAATATGACTTTGGCAAATTTTCAAACACACATATACAGTAAAAACATGAAGGAATTCAACTATAATATTATTACAAGTAAACACATAATTAGATCTCATTAAGATCTAATAGACTATAACAAAGAACTAAAGAGATTTAAGGTAATGTTATTCCATAGCTTACTGAACAACAAGTTATTAGGATTAAGATAATATTGTAAAATTGTTGTCGTAAGAAATGAGACGCTAAATTAAATATATGAAATGTTTATTTCAAAAACGAAGAGTGTTATGCATTAGTTTGTAAAGATAAAGAACAAGCAATAGTAACATAGAGTATAGTGCTTATGGGACTTAGAATCACTTGAACTCATTGGTTGCTAAGATAGCCTAAGTGATTATTGGCATTAACTTGTGCTTGTAATCGTATAGGTATAAATAATTGGCAATATGACATAATTATTAACCTACCCTAAAAAGGATAGGAGATCGTAAAAATTGTCTATATATGTATATATGTGGGTGAATTATGTCTAGATGCTTATCTAGCGAATATCTAGTATTACGAAATGACATTATTACTTATAGTATCATGATTTTTATTGACTTAATAATGTATTAATTGAGCATGAATGGGAGATGAGATAAGTAAGTACCATGGGGCATAGAAGATAGCCTTGATGGACCAGAAAGGTACGCTCCCCTATGGTGATGTTATGCCTGAGTAATATCTCATGCATGCGTGACTTATACATGTATGTTTTCATAAGTACTATATTATAGCGCTCGAGTAAGTATGATTTCGTGAAATACACCCAACACGTCCTTAAATTCCTAAGGCAGGTTTTGGAACAACATATTAAGAAAGAAATGTACATGAAATATAAGATAACCTCATTCTATAAAGCAATAAGCATAATTAATTGATGAAGCTTGTATGTGGCAATTATGAAATACAATATATATTATTGTTTTACTTAATTGAGTTAGCATGAAAACAATTATATATCATATATGTGTGTTAAATATCAAATGTATGGCTACAAGGGTAATAATAATGTGGAGCATTACAACACGAAGAAACATGATATAACTTGATGTTTAAGTGATGAGACTATTGTAAAGCATTGAAAATGAGGCATGTCATATGTTAAAGTATAAATGAGTATGTATTGTTTCTAAATTGAAATAGCATAGTTATGCACATATGACACCGGTTAGTGTATTAAAGTACATAACTATAGTGACATGTGTTTATTTATGGAAATCATGTTGAAAAGTATGCATGAAATGTCATATTAGACTGTGTATCTTTTCATGTGATTATTTACAAGAGAAATTTTATAAAGCATTATGTGAATTGCGCATATGTATATTATGCACTAGAGAAGGTACATCTTTTATATGATATTTTAGGCTCTTTTAGGCTTTCTCTCTCTATAAATTATCTTGTATAGCTATGTGATTATTTGGTGCAAGTATAACGTGTTTAAAGGTTATGTTGGGTGATTGGCATAATTAAAGTTCGTAAAGGTACAAATCTAGATCAGAGAGCATGTTAGAGGCATAGTTAAGTGATAGATTCCTCCATGATTGTAATATGTAAAGCTTTTATTTCTATAAAGTAGTGATTTTAATGCATTTTGTGCTTGATTCAATATTTTAACCTTGTATTGGCACGATTTAAAGTTGGATAAATGCTGCTGGAGATTTAATTTTATTATGTGTATACATATACACCGATATTGGCTGTCAGGCCATGTTATGCCTAAATAATATTTAAGGCTTTTGGAAAGGAAGTTATGTATCTGTTAGCCTGCAGTCATAGTTCAGTCGTGGATTGAATAGGGGCCTATAAGGATATTGCAACTGCTTCTGTTGACCCCGTTTGGGTCTTTGTCCTTCGTGGACTTCTGATTGTCCTTACTAGACCATTGTTTGATCCCGTGGGGATCCTTTGTTTTGATATCTTTGGATATCTTCTAGCTTGATATCTTTGGATATCTTCTGTTTTGATATCTTCGGATATCCTCTGTTTTGATATATTCGGATATCTTCTGGCTTGATATCTTTGGATATATTCTGTTTTGATATCTTCAGATATCCTCTGTTTGATATCTTCGGATATCTTCTGATCTCGTTATCCACTTTTGGAACTTAGGCAGACTAATTTCAATATGGTGTAAAAGTATAAGTAATCTAAACTACCAGTATATATCTTGTATCTCATTTGTATTTGGAATCTACAAAGGTATTCATATGAAATTGCACGTAGGTTTTAACTCTTTGAAGATGTTTCTCAGCATTTTTCCTTTTTGGTAAATGGATGCCATGTGATAAATTAACTTTTATTTAGTATTTCAAGCTATAGCCTGCTTGCTTTCTGATATTCTTCTTGAATATGGTGCATCTCTGGATGGTTTACTTTTTGTTAATGTTTGTTCATCTCCCTATTTCTTTCCTTTTTCTACAAATGATGCTTTTCCAGCTATTTCAAGTTGCAGTGAAGTCTATTTCTGTAATATAGAAACCTTTACCATCTCTTTCTTTAGTTTTATGCTCACGATTTTTGGTGCTTGGTTTATGAAAGATAGTTATTTTAGACTTAAAAATGTAAACATGCTATATATTCAATTTGATCCTTATATTATCATGTCATGAATTAATATCTGGTATAAGGGGCAACATATTATGCCATGACATATAGTGTACCATGCAGAGATGGTGGTTTAATTACTGCATTTATATATGTATATGGACACTGATGTGTTTTTGGAAGATTTGTTATACTCGAGTTTATAAGATCTACACTACGAATTGTGCATGGCAATGCCTTCAGGTATGATTATATGTCTTGCTTGACTTTGAGAAATTGACATGTGATATTTCACTCATATGTGTGATTGAACTATTTAAAATTGAATTATAAGTAAACAAAAGTGAAACTAACATGTGTATTGATAATAGCTATACAGATAAAGAAGAAATGGTTTTTAACAAGGTAACTGGTAAGGTTATGTGAGTTATCCAAAATTGGCATACTATAAGCACAATATATATAAGAATATCATTTATTGCAACTGTTATACATATTTGTTGTATATCTTAGTGCTTAGGCAGTAATTATTGATCCTTATAGGAAATTTCTTCTATAGAATATTTTTTTGTTCCCTACTAAGCTTTATAGCTTAGCACAGGTGTTTATCTGTGTAGGTTTCAATTTGGATTTCTTGGTGAGGATGATTTGCTGCTGCTAGTTTGGTCAACCCAAGGTGGTGATATGGGAGCTTAATCATTATGGTTTATTTGAATATTGTATCTGATAGAGTTGTATATTGTTTTTGCCTTTGTAGTGATACCTTGGTTTGTAATCGGTTTGTAGCATAAATGTGTTGTTCTTGGGTTTCCTTGTATACTTTATTAATTTGGTTAGTTGAGATCTCGTTATGAGTATCGACCTGAGATCAATTAAGTAATGGATTATGTGATATGAATGTTATAGTTGGAGCTAAGGAGATAATTTACTCTTTAATAACAGGGGGAATAGAGACCCGTATAGAGGAAACTCTGTCCGTTTTCTCGAAAAAAATTTTGGAGTCGGAAATTATAAGTGATTTGGGAGACAGTAAATAAGTTTATGCCTTGGATATTTTTTTTATAAGCAGTGTTGCACTCTGTATCCATCCCATTTCTTGGAACGAGTATTGGGGTTTTACAGAAAATATGAACAAGGCAAAAAAAGAATCAAATAAACCAAGACACCATCAGAAGTTAAGCATTGAATCAGCAAAACGGACCCGATCCGTTATCAACAAGATCTAAAAGAAGATTTCCATCAAACAAAAACATCCAAGAGACTTCCCCAGTAAAAAATCACGGCCGCTATCCTAAAAAAGTCCAAATTATAAAACATAATGGAAACAAGCAAAAAGGGGCGACAAGCCGTTCGAAACGACGCGACTTCTTTTGAAAAAAGATAGGTATTGCTCAAATCACCGTTATGTTAGTACAAGTTATTAACTTCTTGCCAGTTTTAACAACTCCCTCTTATTTCCATCACAAAATGCAAAATAAATAAATAAATAAATATAGAAGAAGAATAGACATGCCAATAAAGAAATTATATTCATTCAAAAAAGTACAAAGTACATAGGTAGTGCTCTTCCTACGATCTACATAAAAAGCATTCTTGTCGATCAGCTGCCATTCTTCTTGTCTGGAAAGGCACGGCTAAAACTCCTTGTTCCTCTCCCACAAAACAAAAAATAAAGACAAAACAAAGGAAAAGAAAGGGAAGAACAAAAAGGAGGAGGAGGAGGAGGAGGAGAAGAAGAAGAAGAAGAAGAAGGCGGCTAATTACAAGAAAGAAAAAAGAAAAAAAAAGAAAAGAAAAGACAACAGGGAGAAAGGAGGAAAAGAGTGTCGCCGCCACCTCGACCATCGCCTCCGCAACGAGACCACCTTTTATAGAAGTCCCTTGACAACAAAGCAACACCAGAAAAAATTGAGAGGAAAGCACGGATACGTATCCACCACCATGATCAAGTGAGAGCATTGTGCCAGGAAAGAAGAGTTACTGGAGCAGCAAACCACATGGCTCATGGACACAAGCCATATCCAGAAAAGACAAGGGGTCCTTTCTTCATTCATCTTTCTAAAATGGTGAATCTGGCGATAACATATTGGAAATCTGGAGGCCTCATGTTCAAACTCATTAGCCAAGGTGCAATAGACATGAGGAAACAGAATAATAAGAAGAAGTAAAAGAAGATAGCATGGAATAGCGAAAGGAAACCCTTTTTATGGGCAAATTTGATTACAAGGCATTAATGAAGACGTTACGCATTCTCGCCTCATTAATGCACAACCAAAAACCGAAGTACCAGAAAGAAAAAGCCAACAGTCAAAACGCAAGAAACAAAACGTCAGCCATTAAGTCAAGGAGATGAAGTGATGCTTGACAAATGAAATGTAGACGACTGACCGATCGCATAAGGATGATCCAAAGAAAACAAGAATAAAGGATGAGTCAGTCGACGCGCTAATTAGCACACGTATCTGAGAGTCCATTTGTCGCACTTACACCCCTCAAAAAGCGTGTACCAAGCAAATGCAAACAAGAATCTTGTTCCATCCTCAAGTTATTATTGTTTTACGCTTTTACAACGAGCATGAAAAAAACAGCGGATCGAAAAAATACAACTCTTAACTCATCATTTGCCGAAATTGCCCAAGGAAGGAAAGGCGTATCGGCTAAAAACCAAAAGGAGGTTTCTAAAGGCGCATCGGATGAAACCCAACAACAGGGTCGCTAAGCAGATGACAACCTAGTCAAGTAACTCAGCCTCCTCCTAAAAATATTGATGTCCACAAATATATATGCCTGCGGCAAATACAAGGAGACCAGTCGGAAGAGCTAAGGCCCTTAATTTCATCTGTCATCAAACCCCCCGAGGAAAGGAAAGGCGTATGGGCTGAAATCCAAAAGAAACCACTAGCAAAAGAAGTGACATAACTCCTTAAGCAGATCAGAAAACAAAAATACAAAATTCATGATAAATCAAGAGTATTTTTGCAGAACCAATTCCAGCTCAAGGCTGATGTTTCTTTAATTTCAATCGATGGCTCATCCTGATCGATGCCTCAAAGTGCCTCTCTAAGCCAACTAATTCCAGTCCAAGGCTGATGTTTCTTTAATTTTGATCAACAGACTATCCCGATCGATGCCTCAAAATGCCTCTCCAAGCCAACCAATTCCAGCCCAAGGCTGATGTTTCTTTAATTTCGATCGATGGCCCATCCCGATCGATGCTTCAAAGCGCCTCTACAGGCCAACCAATTCCATCCTAAGGTTGATGTTTCTTTAATTCCGATCGACGGACCATCCCGATCATCGCCTCAAAGTGCCTCTCTAGGCCAACCAATTCCAGCACAAAGCTGATGACTCTCTAGTTCTAATCGACGAATCACTCCGATCTATGTTTCAAAAAATGCCTTACCAAACTAATTAATCCTGTCGTCTTAAGACAGAGGTCTCTTTGACATTTGGACCGCTATGGTTCGTGCCTCACGAATGCTGAAGGGCAGCGTGACCTCTTATAAGCCACGACCACCTTGGTTGGCCCGATTGGCTGGACAAAAGAACACCGCCAATAACGAAATCTCGCAGGCAACCTAGCTATACAACTGCTACTTTGATCTCTTATCGAACTGTTAGGTGGGGGACATCTCATAACGCTCTAAAAAAATAAAGCCCAATATCATGGAAAGAGGCCCAAGAAGAAGCCCACCAAGATCCCTCCAATTAAGAAATAAATTCCTACAATCGAGACTATCCGATCGAATTAGACGGCTTACTGACAGGGTCTAAAATATGCTACTATCCAATTACCGCTACCCACAGAAATAGACCATGTTTATCACATAATAGGGATACTGTTGCGCACATTGCTCCAAGCTCCTCCAAACTATAAATAACAGGTTTCACTTTTAAAAGGGGATCCCTTATCACTCTCTCTCACAATTAACTTATCTATTCTCCTTTATTCCGATAGCTGACTTGAGCATTAGAGTACTGAAGCTCGGGCCCACTGAACTAAGCATTGTTGGAGGTTTCCCATCTGAAGGATCCGATAGGAACTTATCTTTTATTTCTCCAACCTACTTCATTTAACATAAAGTAGAGGCACCTCCTTTACAAAATTTCGTGATTTATCAGTATCCAAAAATTAGGTATGCCTTCCTTGCAATGCAAATTGGAGTGTCATAAAATACCTCTAAAAAGAAAAAGAAAAAAGGAAAAAATTGTATTTTGGAGAAATGAGAAATGTGGGATGAGAGTAGAGATGATGAAAGATTTTATTTTGAGAGATTTGATGAGAAATTTTAAAAAATTTACCACTAATTAAATAAAGAAATTAATAGAAAATCTGGAAAAGGTATTTTTAGGTTTTAATGGGTTTCATTATTATTATTATTATTATTATTATTTAGCAGCCTTTATGAACGGAGTCCAAAACAAAACAACGTTATGGGCTTTGTTTATTTGCTTATTCTTTTCTTATGTTGATGTTTGGGCTTCTTATGCTGATGTATGGGCTTTTATTAGACGGGTTCGGTAAGCTATATTAGATTATGCAATTAATGCATATAGTTTGATAAAAAATAATATTTTTATTTTTCATCCAAAAATTCATACTCGCTGCATTTCGCAAGTCGAATTTACCAAATTATTTCTCTTTATAATGACCAAGATTGTTGAAAAAAAAAAAAAAAAGGGAAAGCAAATATTACGTATGTGCATCAAACTTTTTATTCTTACACCTCAGGTCAATTGTCACTTTCTTAAGAAAAAAAAATATCTTATTTAAAATATTATTTTTTCCGTTTTTTTTATCAGTCATTTTTATTATTTTCACTAAAATTAAGAAATAATAAATAGACTTAAATTTAGTACTAAATTACGTGATTAAAACTAAATTGTCAAATCTAATTGTTTCTGACTTTATTGGAAAAGAAAAATAAATTGAAAAAATAAATTAAATTAAATTGAAAATATAAAAGTGATAGATAAATAGAATTTAAATTTTACTAAAAAGTGACAGATAAAAAAAACGAATGGAGTACTATATTAAATCAAGATAGCATTTATCATTTATATTTCAATTGTAACCTCTCATTGATATCAATAATATATTAATATCTTCATTAAATTTTTTAATATTTTTTTCGTTTTCATTAAATATAAGGGAGAATATTTATAGTCTTTTTAAAGTTTATATATATATATAGAGAGGCTGTTGTCGGTGTAAGAAAAGGGACCACCAATTATGAAGGTGTGGAGTGTTTTCTTGTTTTAGGCTTTGCTTGGAATGAATGAATTCCACCAATGTTGAAGCTGTGAGAAAATCTAATAATTCTAATGGAACACATTGTTTTTTATGAACATATATGCAGTACCTGAAGCCAATATGCCAGACGAGTAGTTGATTTAGTACTTCAGTTTATTTAATTTGAAGTAGGCCTATATTTAAGGCGATTATTCAGAACATTAACGGAGAAGTAGTTGATTTAGCAGTAGAGGAGTTTATTATATATGGCTGTTTCCTATAATTATCCTAGAATGCCTTGAAGCGGTGACTGTGTGGTTAGTTGCCAAGAATCATGCGCTACTAAATTTCTACGTGGTTGGTTGCCAAGAAGCAAGAGCCATCGAAGAAGATAATGAATTTCTGTGTGAATAGGCCGAAGTTAGAGCCTCAAACTGTAACTGCAAATCCCAAATTTCTTTAAACTTGAATAGGATTGGTGTTTGATTAGAAAGGAAAAAAAAAATGTTGTGATCTGCTTGGTGTGGATCTAGGCCAAGTCAGTTTTTTCATTTTGTTGGTGTGGGTTTGCAAAAAGCCATTTTTTAGTTAGGGCAGTATATGTTGCTGCTCATTTCGTGGCTTCATACAAATTCACATTTGTTTTCTCTGTCATTCATTTCTAGTAACAGTACTATGTATCTACGCTTAATTTGTAATTGCTAAATTACATTGCAGCAGCACTGTCAGGTTCTAGATATATCGAGTTCTATTAAGCCAAAAAGACCAAGAACAAATAAAAAGATATAAACATTTGATGAAGAAAGGAAACTAGTTGAAACTCTTCTCGAGTTACATAATACTGAAAGATTTAAAGCCGAACGAGATTTCAAATCTGGACATTTTAATGCTATGGAAGACAGTCTTAAAGAAAAATTACCTAATTGTAGAATTAAAATGAAGTCTCACATCGAGTCAAAAGTGAGAAGTTTAAGAGCCAATTTTGGTGTTGTGCATGATATGTTGGCTAGTTGTAATTGCAGTGAATTTTGTTGAGACTCAGATCGAAAATGTATTACACCAAAAAATGCAGTCTGGGATGAATATTTGGAGGTGCAATTATATTTTTTTTTTACAAATTTTTTTTTAAATCTAAAAATTACTAATCTAAAAATGGTTGTATATTTTTGCATAGTCATCCAGATGCTGAACCATTCAGGTTCAAATCTTTTTCATTTTACAAGGAGCTCTGTATTATTTTTGGAAAAGATTGTGCGACCGAAAAAGATTCTAAAACAGTTGCAAATATTGTAGAAGAGTTGGACAAACAAACAACTAATGAAGTCAATGAAAATGAAGTAAACTATATTCCAAATGATTCTGCTTCATTTTTTGGAAGAGGGTTCTAAGGCAAAAAAGAGTAGAAGTAAAAGTATTTCAAGTTTGGCTAGAGTTATTAAATAGTTAGCTTCTATTATTAGCGTGAAAATTGGAAGGGCTAGTGATAGACTTAGTCAAGCATTAGAAGATGGCGATGCAAGTGAGGAAAGATTGATGATCAACAGTGAGTGGTTTGAGTATACATGAAAGACATCAGACAACGAGAAAAATTAGTTGTGATCATGTAACAACTGATATATTTTTCACTATAACTGATGGTGAGAAGGAAATTTGGGTGAAAAGTTTACTTAGTAGAGATATTTGAGTATTATTAAATAATTTATTTGATATTTTTTAGTTATTATTAATATGTAAACTTTACTTTGAATATTAAAGTTAAAAATTGTATTTTTATGAGTTTGCATTTTTAATATAATCTTATTAACATTATGTTTTATTAAATTTAGATATATATATATATATATATAAAATAATTAAAAAAATAATAATATAAAAAATTAATTGATAATTATAAATATAAATACATTTCAAGACATGTATATAATGCAATCAAACATAAAAATATATTTGTTATTACATTACATTACTAATATTATCAAATAAAGTAATATAATTATAATTAAATTGCATTACATTACATCTTTTACTCTATTACATTATCTAATATATTACATTTCTTTATTTCTTACCAAATATAGCTTTATAGTCTTTTTAAAGGTTTTTTTTTTAAATTGAGAAAAGCTAATGATTATCTTGTTAACTGTGAAAAAATCGATAACTCATCTAGAGAGTTTCAGATTCAAATTATTTTTTTAATAAATCTTATACCGGATACCTTTCATTTAAATATATTCCGATACGGTAGTCAACACTGAAAAAAATCCTTTAAACTGGATATGAAACTTTTTTAAGAAGTGGATTTGAGTTTAGCCCATCTGAAACAAAGGAAAGTTTGATTTTGAGATGTAGCTATGAACAATTGATTTTTTTATATTTAATTAACATTTTATTAAATATTTACAAAATTTCATATTTCAACCGTCTCTTTTTATGATATTTAAAATATATTATATATAATAGATTCCGTAACAAATATATTATTATTGTAAAACTAATTAAAGTAAAGACAGATATAGTGCGAATAAACAATTTTTTTTCTTATTAATCTCCTTACTGAATAATCACAGTGAGATATTTATAAGTGCAAAATAGAAAAAGTAGATTTTTATTAAAATTGAAAGAAAAATGAGTTTGATAGTCATCCAAATAATTGATAATTATCACAATACTATTCATTGGATGACTATACATTATGAATATACCTCGTTAATACCTTGCTAAGAAAAATCTAATAGGATAAAAACTTAGCAAAGAAAAAAGAGTATAGTATTCATAGGCAATTTACTTTCCCTAAAAAATAAAACAATTATAACATTTTCTTAAACTTACGCATTCTAATACTACGCACATGCTTTTTAAAAATTGATGTTGGTAAAACTTTGGTAAAAAATTTGCTGGGTTATCACTTGAGCAAATTTTGTAAACATTAATTTGACCATTTTTCATGAGTTCATGAGCATAAAAAATTTTTGGTGAAATATGTTTGGTTTTATCACCTTTTATGTAGCCACTTTTGATTTGTGCAATACATGTTGCATTATCCTCGTACAATATTGTTGGTTTGTCCTCCATCATTAATCCACATGCTCGTTTAATATGCTGAATCATAATCCTTAATCATACACATTCACGGCCTGTTTCATGAATAGCTAAAATTTATGAATGGTTTGATGAAGTAGCAGTGATAATCTATTTTACAAATCTCCATGAAATAGCAGTATCACCACATATGAAGACATAACCGATTTGTGACCGAGCTTTATGAGGATCAGAGAGATATCCAACACTAGCATATCCTATTATTTCTGACTTTGATTCCCTTGAAAATATAAACCCATATCAGAAGTGCCACGAAGATAACGTAGGATATATTTCACCCCATTCCAATGCCTTCGAGTGGGAGCAGAGCTAAATCTTGCTAACAGATTGACTGCAAAAGCTATATCTGGTCCAGTTTTATTTGCAAGATATAAAAGTGTTCATGTTGTACTGAGATATGGTACTTCAAGACCAAGGATTTCTTCATCATCTTCTCGTGGACGAAAAGGATCTTTTTTCACATCTAGGGTACGAACAATCATTGGAGTACGTAATGGATGTGACTTATCCATATAAAATTGTTTCAAAATTTTCTCTATATAAGATGATTAATATAAAAGAATCTCATTTGACAGATATTCAACTTGAAATCTGATAAGTGTGAATTATACTATATTTTTAGTGTATTTTTATGTGTTTAATTGAGTCAAGTTAGTATTAATTTAGTTGATTTTAGGTTTAATTAGTTAATTTATGTGTTTTAAGGTCTAATTGTTAGTTTTTGTGTTTTTTAGGGCTTATTTGAAAAGAAAAAGGGTTTAACAAACGAAAGGGGAAGTTAAAGGGGAAAAATTGTAATTTTAGGAAGAATGAAGGTTGAAATTCATGAGGGGCAGCAGAGAATCACTCGGCAGAGTGATTTCCTCATTCTCCTAAGTGACAGAGCACTCTGCAGAGTGAAATTTCGCTCACCTAAAGGCGAAAAGCCACTCACCCAAATCTGTCCCTTCTTTCTCCAGCAAAGGATCACTCTCGAGAGTGCCTAAGGCCACTCTCCCAAGTGAGGAAAGAGAAATCACGAATTTAAAGTTCTTATTTGCGTAGAATTCAATTCCTATTTGGTTTAAGAATTTTACAAAGGCAAAACTTCTTCTTTTGGCAAGATAATTCAACTATAAAAGCACCAAAGCACCAGAACTTTAGAAAGCAAAAATTACGAATTTTGTTCTTTGTTTAGTTATAGTTTTCTTTAATTAATTGTACATTAGTTTTAGCTTAGTTTTAGTTTAGTTTTCTTATTTTCTTAGTTTACAATTCTCTAAAAGACTCAAGCTTTCTATTGAAGTCATCAAGAACAAAGTTTGGAGCTTCATGAGTATTGTATCTCTTTACTTTAATTGTTCATTTAGTTTTCATCATGTTTGGTAAGTAGTTTTTCTTCTTTTGCTAGGAAAAACTTGAACCCTCATACTTTTATTGTAATGACTTTATCCTGAGCTTTAATTCAATGCAAGTTTGATTATTTTTTAGTTTTGGACAAATTCTTACCTTTGGTTATATATAATTTGATTGTTGACTTATTTGAATTAATAGTTGATGATTGATTTATGCATAACTATTGGTATGCATACTCTTGGGTTAGTTCATTAATTAGTATTAATGCATGATTTTATTCTGAGTTAAGGTGTAATTATGTGTTAGTAAGGATAGATTAACACTAAGAAAAGTTGAACTAAGAATAGGTTGAAGTTAATTTGCTTGAAAAAGATTTTAATGGATGTCTAGGAGTTTAAAACTAGATTTTTATGCTAAGTGTTAGATTTGTCTATGAGTTTAATACTTAGAATGATATTCTTGCATAAGATATCTGGTTTTATTACTGATTTTTTCATAATCACTTGTGTTATTTTTGTTTGAGTCATTGTAATGAAAGTTAAGGTGGATAGTTCCTTTAGCAAAAGAATTTTAGTTATTGTTTTGTGTTTAATTCATGTTAGTTGAATTTTAGTTTTTATTTTACTTTATTGTCTATTTAGTTTAGTTCTTGCCTTTAAATCAAAAACTTGGGAATTAATCTTAGATTAATTTAATTCATACATAGATATTATTCTTAACAATCCATGTTCCCTTGGGTACGATATCTGGGATCTTAATCTATATTTTTCTATATTACTAGCCGATCTAGTACACTTGCTAGGCAATGGTCAAAATCCAAGATAAAATTTTGTTCTTCCAAGATCTTTCATTTCAAATTCTTTTTTGAAATAATTTACAGTATCAAAGATTTCTTCAGGAGTCCCTACTATGTTCAAATCATCAACATAAATTGCAACTATAACAAATATAGAGTTTATTTTCTTAATGAAAATACATGGACAAATAAAATTATTTTCATGTCCATTCTTTACTAAGTATTCACTTAAATGATTGTACCAGATACGTCCAGATTGCTTTAAACCATAAAAAGATCTTTGAAGTTTAACAAAATACATTTGTGAAGAATTTGGATTATATGCTTTAGGCATCTTGAATCCTTTAGGAATTTTCATATTAATATCATTATCTAATTACCCATATAAGTAAATTTTAATTATGTCCATTAGATGTATGTCAAGTCTTTTAAAGACTACTAAGCTAATCAAAAATCTAAAAGTAATTGCATCCATAACTAAAGAGTATTTCTCTTCATAATCTATACTAGGTCTTTGTGAGAAACCTTGAGCCACAATTCTAGCCTTATATCTCACAACTTCATTCAGCTCGTTTTTCTTATATACAAAAATCCATTTATATCCAACCGATTTGATATCTTCTGATGTCAAGACTACTGGTCCAAGTACTTTGCGTTTAGCTAAGGAATCTAGTTCGGCCTAAATTGCCTCTTTTTATTTTGGCCAATCACTTCTTTGTCGACATTATTCTATAGTTTTAGGCTCGGACTCATCATCATTTGTTATTTTAGAAGCAATTACATATGCAAATACATTATCAATAACCATTTCATTTATTTCTAACATATTTTAGGTTTTCAATGATATCTCATAATTTGTTGGTACTGGAACCACTTATGGGGTCGCTTCTCTATAAATATGAAGTCGTGTATTTGAGTTGCTTCTGGCCCCTTCAAGAGCATCAGTTAGATGATTTTTTATTTCTCTCTTCTTTCGAGGAATAATATCTTCTACACTAATAGGTTTACCATGCTTTTGGCGTGAACTAGACTCATTTGCTGTTATACCCCCAAGATGTCCTACGGGGACATTTAATAGTATAGGGGCATTTGCAGCTGGAATGTATGATTTTGTGGCCTTTTGAGTGTCTGTAAAGATATCGGGCAGCCGATTTGCAGCATTCTGTAAATGAATTTTTTTTTGAATTTCAAGTTCACATTACTTTATGCGTGTATCAAATTTGGACAAAGTTGGCGTGTTCCAACTACTTTCTTGAGCTTTTGGCCCCTTTTCTTTATTTTTCCTTAGTGGTGGAAAATCAGTTTATCAAATTAACAATATAAGAATCCTGCTCGAAAAAGGTCTCTAGTTAAAGGTTCAAGATATTTGATAATAGAAGGGAAATCAAAACCTATACAAATACATAAACGTCATTGAGGGCCTATTTTAGTTCGTTGAGGGGGAGAAATGAAAACATATACAACACAATCAAAAGTTTTAAGATGAGATATGTTAAGTTGTTGATCAAAAACAAGTTGTAGAGGTGAAAACTTGTTGTATGCAGATGATTGAATATGAACTAAAGATGTAGCATAAGTTATAGCATATCCCCAAAAAAATGCAAAAAGTTTTGATTTCATGAGCATAAGTCTAGCAATTAATTATAAACGTTTAATAAAAAATTTAGCTAAACCATTTTGAGTGTGAACATGTGCAATGGAATGTTGAACATCAATCCTTATTAACATACAAAAATCATAAAATGCTTTTGAAGTAAATTCACCTACATTATCTAAAAGAATTATTTTAATGGGATGATAAGGAAAACTTGACCTAAGATTTATCAGTTGAGCTAGATATTTAGCAAAAGCAACATTACAAAATGATAGTAGACACACCTGTGACCATCTAGTTGAAGCATCAATCAAAACCATAAAATATCGAAATGGTCCACAAGATGGGTGAATTAGCCCATAAATATCTCCTTCTATCCTTTCTAAAAAGACAGGAGACTCTAAAGGTAATTTAGATATTAAAAGTCTCACAATCAATTTACCTCGAGCATAAGAACTACAAAAGTAATCATTTGATAAAAGTATCTTATGATTTTTTAGTCCATGTCCATTTGTATTCTCAATAATACTATTATGGTTAAACCAAGATGACCAAAGCGATCATGCCAAAGTATAAATGTTTTAAGGGCTGAGCACTTCTGGTGCATATAGTTTGATTCAACCATTTTTATTTTTGTGAAATACAATCCCGTTGAGAAACTTGAAAGTTTTTCTAATATGAACTTCTAGTTTAATTTTGTGGATGTAATATATAGATATTCGACATTTTCATCATTTCTAGTTTCATCCATTACGATGTATATCTTTAAAATTTAGTAGATTTCCTCGAAATCTACTTGAATACAACATCATCAATATATAATTTTGTTCCATTTGGAAGCATAATTTGGACTCTTCTAGAGCCTTCAATTATATTTACAGAACCAAAAATTATATTAACATTAATTTCAACTAATGTTAATTGCAAGAATTGTGTGAGTTGTACCACTATCTACTAAACATATGTGTGCCTCCATAATTTCAAGTTTATTTTGTATTATCTATTAACACAAAAAAAACTATTTTAAGAATAATAAACAAGAGACATGTATAACAAAATAAACTTGAACTCTTATTACTAATAAAATAAAAAAACATTGAGTTTGAAAATAATAAATTTAATCAAATAAGCATGAAATTGTTCCAAAAATCAATATAATTTTAGTGGATATTTACATTTCCAATCAAGTGGTCAATTTTTTTATCCTAAAAAAATCAGAGATACCAAAATTAACATCTTAAGGTTCATTATTGTAAGCAGCATCAATTGGTTCAGAAAAATTTACTTCAGCATTTTTGCCTTTAGCCTTTAATGATGCCTTGTAAAGATCAACAAGATGTTTTGAGTGCAACATATGCGAGACCAATGCCTTTTTGTTGCACATTTATAGTAGATATTGTCATGGTTTTGTGTCTTTTCTTTTTTCAAAATTTTCTCACTTTTGACCCATTTGTTTTTTGCACATTTGTTTTCAAAACATGGTGGATGATTGGAACCAGTTGGAAAATTTTTCTAACCATGATCTCTTCTACCATGGCCTCTCCCACGACTTTAAAAAAATGTCGCATTCACTTCAAGGAATAAAGATGAACCCATTAGGCGAGATTGATAGTTTTTCAGTAAAAGCTCATTATTTTGCTTAGCCACAAGCAAACAAGAAATTAATTCATAATATTTTTTAAATCTACGCTCTCTATATTGTTGCTGTAGGAGCACATTTGAGACGTAAAAAGTTGAATATGTTTTTTCTAACATATCCTCATCAGTGACTTTCTCTCCACATAATTTCAATTGAAAGCTAATTTTAAATAGGGCTGGCTTATACTCACTTATAGTTTTAAAATCTTGCAAACGTAAGTGTATTTAATCATATCGAGCTTTAAGGACAATCACTTTTTTTTGGTGTTCATATCTTTCCTTTAAGTTACTCCAAAGAATTAATGGGTCTTTAATAGTGAGATATTCAGTTTTCAATTCTTCATACAAATGATGCTGAAAGAATATCATTGCTTTTGCTCGATCCTACGGGAATGCTTCATTTTCTTCTTTAATAAAATCTCTAAGATTCATAGCATTCAAATGAATTTTAGCATCAAGTACCCATGACAAATAATTTCTTCCAAACATATCAAGGGTAATAAACTCAAGTTTCGTAAGATTTGACATTGTAAATATACTACACTTAAAAGGAAAAATTTAAAATTAGGCTATAAATAAATTGTCAAAAATAAATAAAAAAATTAAATCATACATAATTAATTTAAACATACATGACTTTATGCAGATATCATTGATTTGATATAGGCATGATATATGCATAATTATGGCCAACCATTTATAATACTTGTTTTCAATTAAAGATGTCCAAAGATGGCATATTTGATTTATGGAATTGAGAAAAAAAATAATAATACAACTAAGAATACATTTATCCTACCACTACATATGCACTTTGCATTTTCAAAAAACTAGAAAGCATTGACGATATAATTAAATAAGAGAGATGCTAAAATAAAATAAAGCCAAAACAATTTTAGAATCTCTAAAACTGAATATGCCAATAAGAATAATCTTATAATCGTATGCCTTTTGTTGGCAATAATAAAATGTGTGATCACAATACGAAATTGAAGGATTTGTTTTAAAATAATAATATATAAGCCTTTTAATTATATATAACTAACATATATAACAATAAGGAATTGAAGGACTTTTTTTTTGTAGGAAAGAATGTCAATATAAGTTGGAATTATAGAAGAGCAACTACAAAATACAAAGCTATAAGATGTGGTTTTAGACTCATGCTAGCCAAAACAAAACAGAAAGAAAACAAACTTGTGGTTTGTTATAACAAATCAATACAAAGCTATAAGATGTATATACAAACGTCAAGTATTTCCAATTCCAATATATATTCATATTCCAAAGTGTTCACGCCTACACACAACACATAATTCTTTCACTTCTACTTAATATATAACAACTGACATTATAAATTTATAAAATAATATAAAAATAATTTTGAGATGATTTACCATTAAATTTTATAAATTAAAATTCTTGATTCCTTTGAATTGGATTGTCGTAAATGACCGACTTTCAATAATCAATATAGATTATTGTGCTAATAACGTATTATAAAATTAATTAAAGTAAAGACAAATATAGTATGAATAGACAATTTTCTCTTATTAATATCTCTACTGAATAACCACAGTAGGTTATTTATAAGTACAAAATAGAAGAAGTAGATTTCTACTATAATTGGGAGAATGATGAGTTTGATAGTCATCAAAATAATTGATAATTATCACAATAATTATATTTTTTTAATAATTAAATCTTTAGAGATAGGGTGAAAATGGAACAGTGATCAATTAAAAAAATTATTAAATTTTCAACCCATTTTAGATTTTGATTATCTACTTTTATAATTTTCTATAATCTATGAGACCTCTATACTTTCGATGATCCACTTTTATATTATTTAAAATATGAAAAAATACATTATGAGGTTTTTGAAGTTTTCAAACTTTTTACATTGGGTATTTGAATTAAGATTTTTATGTATTGAATTTTTAAATTTTTATTTTAAATTTTATTAATCTCTGTATTTTTTAAAATTTTTAAAAATTTTATTTCTGTTTCAATTCACCTTTTTCTCTACCAAAACTTTTTTTTCCAAAATACGTTCAAAACTTATAAAATCACTCTAAGATTTTGAAGGATAGATTTTAAAATTTTCGATTTCTCTTAATTTTTCGAATCTGTCAAAATATTAGGAACTTGTAACAAAGCATAATAGTTTTATGTTTTCCAAAAAATAATTCTCAAATTCGCTATATTTTAGAATAATTTTTTTAAATAATTCGAAAAACTTTTTAAATCAATTTAAATTTTTAATTGTAAGATTCCAATATGTATCCTAGGAGAATGTATGTGTTGATGGCATGTTTAGGAAAGTAAATAAACATGAGATGGGATATAGAGGATAATAATGCATGAGAGATGGGTAATTTGGTAATTTGGCATTTTCAATGTGTAAGTGCATATTTAAGAGGCCTAAGTTGAGGATTAAATTGAGTCAATTGATAAGTATGAAGGGAGTTTAAAAAGATAAAATTTATGAGGGATTATGGTGAAAGTTCTCTTAGAGGCCACAAGTGGCCCAATAAGAGGTGCCATTGAGCCTTCTAGAAGATGTAAAGAAAAGTGAATTTCGCTAGGTATTTGGTCAGCCAGCCATTTAAAAATTGCTTTCAGCATCCTTTCTATCAAATTCCTCCCATTTTCTTTTCATCTCATACTTCTTTCATAGTTGGTGAATTTGGATTAGTAAGAAAAAGAGCTTAGGGGTTAAAAAAGCTTAAGGTAAGTTCTTTTATACTTTTCTTCCTCCTTCCTACTAATTCCTGCAAGTTGATTTGAGCATAAGGAATGGAAGTTTATGAATGTGAACATTAATTTGTAGAGGAAGAATCAAGCAAGAGGAAAGGGAAAGAGACAATTAAGGATTGAAGGGAAGGTTCTTAAACATTTTAAAGTATGGGAATCCTTTATCTACACGTGTGTGTTCGTTGGGTAAGAAATTTAGGAAATGTCACATAAATTTTGATAAGCCCATAATAGCATGTTGTAATGCTTAAGTAAGTGGGTTAAGAGAAAAATTACATGGGAAATCAAGAATAAGTTGTAAGCTAACACAAGTTCTATTGGACATGTCCAGCTAGGTCGAGTTTTAAAAGGAAATGTAAAGGTCTAAATGTAACACAATTAATTGGAGTAAGTAGTAGACATATAAATTTAAGTATGTCATGAAGGAACCTAACTCTAAGGCTTTAAAATTTTTGGAAAAACAGATAACAGAGGACAACTTATTTAAGTAGCAAGAGTGGGGAGTAATGTCAAAGTTTAAGATTTATAATGATTAGTTCATAAATTGATAAAGTTAAGACGAGTAGGATAAGTAGTATTTAAGGGAGCTTAAGGGTGGAAATAAACAATATGGGAGTAGTATATTAATGGCAGTAATGAAATTTGTAGAATTTGGAATTTCACAATCAACCCAATCGGATTGGCCTTCAATCTAGCCGGGTGACTTACATTCTGGATTGAAGTGGTTTAGCCAAGTAGAAGCATTCTGTATTAAAGGAATTTGATGCATAATCAACCCAGATGGATTGTTTTCCAACTCAGCCGGGTGTTAAACATTCTGGACGAAAGTGTGACAATCAACCTGGTTGGATTGCCTTTCAATCCAACCAAGTACCCTCATCTGTTTTAGCTTAAATATACATTCTAAACATTAATTGAGCACCTAAACCTAGGTTAACTTCTCTTAAACATCTCTGATGCTTTATAGAGTTCTACATAAGGATATTATATGTTATAAGTACATGTGAAATTATGATTAAATTATGAATTATATTTAAAACTATATGTGAACTTAAATAATTTCATATATAAGAATTGATTGACACTTTTGCTATGCTTATGTACATTGATAGTATGCATGTATAGTTTTGTAACTTGCTTTAATAGTATAATGAAGAACATTTAAGTGCAAGTGTGCATGAGTACATGTATATTTTTCATTGAAACCAGATATGTATGTATAAACTTATTGATGTTGATAGTACATGAACTCAATGAGTGAAATGACATGGGAAACGATATAATGCCTGTGTATAGTACTTGGTAATGGATAGATAAACGTGCTTATAAGGATAATTATAGCTGCTACAGTCTTGATCTCGTTTGGGTATATAGTTTTTCCCCATTTAGGACTACAGTCTTGGTCCTATTTGGGTCTACAAGTTTGATACCTTCAGGTATCCACAGACATTGGTACCCATGGGTATCTATGTGACTGATATTTTTGGGTATCTATAGCACCCATTATCCAGGCCTATAGAGTTAAAGCAAGCATCTACCAAAAAATGTGAATAAAAAGAAGTTTTATATGATTGATTATCTGATAACTATAATTGGATTTATCAATTACTAGTGGAAAAACTAGGATTTATAATCAAGAAGGGCAAAAATATAAATTATATTTAAACTTGAGAAATAAATTAAGGAGAATGGGGTCAAAACAAAATTTTAAGAGGGCAAAATTGTCTATATATATATATATCAAAAAAATAAATGGGCCAATTGCCTCCCTTTCTCCCTACATGGCTGCGCCATTGACAATTACTTGTATACAAGCGTATATGTTTACATATGGAGTTTAATTGTAAAACAATAAAGGTATTATTTATTATTTATTAATTACATATCATTATTATTTACCATGGTTATTGCATTAATTATTATAAATTATAAATTTGTATGCTTGTTGCTTGTGTGGTTGGTAGCAACCGTTGTGAGTGGTTGCTTAAAATTAATTTTTCCTACTAAGCTTTATAGTTTGGTACAGGTTTTTTATCCGTACAGGTATCTCTGATAGGGCTTCTTAGGGACAAAGCTTGCTTGTAGATAATCAACATAAGAACAAGGCAAGGCTTAAAGTTTTTAATGTAACTGAATATTCTGTCAAAGTCTTATATAAATACTTAATTTTGTTAAGGATAATGTAAGTGTAAATGCACCACTTAGCTACAATAATGTGTAATGTATTAACTCCAATATGTATATGTGAATGGTATATTCGAAATATTCAGTAGGTTCCTCCTCATGATGGGGCACACCTAAGTAAATAAAAAAAAGAAAGAAGAAGTTGAATGTCAACTTTTGTGGATGGAAAATAAGAAGAGTGTAGTTTCAATATTTATGGCCACCGAATATTGTCTTTCAAATTTATTGCATCGAAAATTTACTTTGACTTCTTTGTGCAAATTACAAACCAATTTGGAGTATAAATATATGGCTTTTGGCCATCTTTTTGGGATCCATTTCTTCAAATTGAAGATTAAGAGAGAGAGGAAAAAGAAAACAATAAGAGTGTTTTTAGGAATTCTTTTCTTAAGAAGGGGAGTGACAAAATAATGAGAAAAATATTTTTGGGATATTTTTGGAAAACACTTTTTGTGTGCCATTATTTTGGGTAGAGTTCAAAAATTTGCTATACCCCTAAAATTAATTTGGAGAAGTCTCTTTTTGTAAAGCTTACTATTTTTAGTGGAAGAATTTGTTAGAGTAGAGTTTGTGGACGTAGCCCAAACATTTTGGTTGAACCATATTAAATTTTGTTTGTCATTTATTTTTGGTTAAATTTCTTTTTACTTGGCATCACAATACCAACGAGCCTAACAAGTGGTATCAGAGTCGAGATTCTTTCTTAGTATGCTCTGTGGTTGCAACGTAGACTAGTCTTCCATATCGAATAATAATTTTTCATTGGGCACTGTTCATGTATACAGTCACTGTTCACGTATACAATCACTATTTACGTGTATGAGTACTATTCATCTATAAGGGCACTATTCACTATCGAGAAGAATTTTTTAGACCGAAGAAGTCTATTGAATTTTGATCTAAATAGAGGCAAAGACAAGCAAGATGGTCAACCTAAATGGCACAAATTACCACATATGGAGAAATAAGATGAAGGATCTCCTGTTCATGACGAAGATGCATTTGCTGGTATTCAGTACTCAAAAACCCATAGACAAATCAGATGAGGACTAGGAATTTGAACATAATCAAGTATACAGTTACATACGACACTTTGTTGAAGACAATGTGTACAACCACATTTCTGGTGTGTCACATGCAAGAACATTGTGGGACAAGCTCGAGAAATTTTATGCCTCTAAAATAGGCAACAATAAGTTATTTTACTTGAAAAAATTAATGCAAGTAAAATATCAAAAAGACACAACTGTGGCAGATCACCTTAATGAAATACAAGGGATTATCAACCGGTTGTCAGGAATGGGCATAAAGTTTGATGATAAGGTACTTGTTTTTATGGTTCTGGCAATGCTCCAGAGTTATGGGAAACCTTAAAGGTTTCAATCACCAATTCTACACCTAATGGTGTGGTAAACATGGAGACAGTCAAGAGTGGAATTCTGAATGAAGAGATGAGACAACGATCACAAGGAACATCTTCTTCACAGTCAGAAGTCTTAGTTACTATGATGAAGGAAAGGAATCAAGATAAGGGCCAAAGCAACAGGGATAAGAGCAGAGGTAACTCTAATAAATTTGCAAATCTTGAATGCCATTACTACAAGAAGAAAGGGCATATCAAAAGATTCTGCCAACAGTTCAAGAAGGACCAGAAGAAGAACAAAGGCAAAGAGGTGAAAAAGGAAGACAGTAGTGATGATGAAACAAACTCCATTTGCGAGTTTAATGTTGTCTACGATGATGACCTTATCAATCTCACTACTTAAGAAATAACCTGGGTGATTGAAAGTGGTGCAACCATTCATGCAATGCCGCAAAAAGAACTCTTCTCATCCTATATGCCTGAAGATTTTGGTATTGTAAAGATAGGAAATGATAATTTCTCAAAAGTTATTAGCAAGGGTGATGTTTGCTTGGAGATTGTGAATGGGACGAAGTTATTTTTGAAAAATGTCAGGCATGCTCCAAATATATGCCTAAATCTTATTTTCGTAGACAAGCTCGATGAAGAAGGTTTCTATAATACCTTTCATAATCGCCAATGGAAGCTCACTAAGGGCTCATTGGTGGTGGCACAAGGCTCGAAGCAGTCAAAGTTGCACGTGACACAAGCGAAGATCTCTCAATAAGTTGTGAATGTTGCAAAGAATGACAATAAGATCGAGTTATAGCATAGACATTTTAGCCACATGAGTGAGAAGTCAATGACACATTTGGTAAAAGAGAATGCCTTACCAAGAATGAACTAGATCTAATTGAAGAAGCATACTGACTGTCTAGCTGGAAAATAAAATAGAGTTCTTTTAAAAGTTTCCTTCCTTTTAAAAAGCAGGATGTGTTGGATTTGGTACATTCAAATGTATGTGGGCCTTTCAAGAAGTCCCTCGACGGTGCCCGATATTTCATGACTTTATTGATGATCATTCATGAAAGATCTGGGTATACACGCTAAAGTCCAATGATCAAATGGTAGATGTTTTCAAAAAATTTCTAACCATGGTGGAAAGAGAAACTAGTAAGAAATTGAAATGCATCCGAACATATAATGGCGGTGAGTACATGGGTTCATTTGATGCTTATTGTGAAGAGCATGGTATTCGATATCAATTTACACCTCTAAAAACTCCACAGTTGAATGGCTTAGCTAAAAGGATAAATAAAACTTTGATCAAAAGAACCAGATGCTTACTCTCTCATTCAAAGTTACCGAATATTTTTTGGGGTGAAGGCTAGCTACAGCAGCCTATGTGTTGAACCATTCATCCTGTGTCCCTCTTTAGTATGAGGCTCCAGAAAAAGTGTCATCAGGAAGAGACATCTCTTATGATCATTTGCAGGTATTTGGCTGATAAGCCTACGTCCATGTTTCGAAGGATGAAATAGGAGCAAACTTAATGTTAAGATGAGGCAATGTGTATTCATTGGCTATGGTCAAGACCTACTTAGCTATAGGTTTTATGATCTGGTGCAGAAGAAGCTCGTCAAGAGTTGAGATGTTGTGTTTACTGAGGACCAAACTATTGAAGACATTGGCAAGGTAGAGAAGTCCAATGATGATTTATTTGAGTTTGACTTGCCTTCAGCAGTGATACCGAAGCAAGTTGGACATGATGTTTATGATAATCACCTGAAGCCCCAGATGTTCTTATTAAAATTGAACCAACAAATGTTGATAGTGATGAAGGTAATGATGATGACATTGCAGACGAAGATGATCAACCTCAACCACCACACTTAAATAATTCTCCTTATGGCACAAGGTCTGGTAGAGTTATTCAACACTCTACTAGATATTCTCCACATGAGTATGTATTGCTTACTGACGGGGGAGAACCAGAAAGTTTCAATGAAGCCATCGATGATGAACATAAGGAGAAGTGGATTGAAGCCATGCAAGATGAGATGAAATCCTTGCATGAGAACAAGATGTTTAAGCTGGTAAAGTTGCCTAAGGGCAAGAAAGCTTTAAAGAATAAGTGGGTGTTTAGGATCAAGCATGAAGAACACAGTTCCCATTCGAGATTCAAAGCAAGACTAGTTTTCAAGGGTTTCAGTCAAAGGAAAGGTATAGACTTTGATGAAATCTTCTCATCGGTTGTGAAAATGACCTCAATCCGCACAGTGTTGGGATTAACAACAAGTATCAACCTAGAGGTTGAGCAAATAGATGTCAAAACAACCTTTTTACATGGTAATTTGGAAAAAGAGATATACGTGGAGCAATTGGAGGGTTTCAAGTAGAAAGCAAAAGAGGACTATATTTGTAGATTGAGGAAAAGCCTCTATACCTTAAAACAAACACTGACGCAGTGGTATAAGAAGTTTGAGTCGGTGATAAAGCAACACGGCTTGAAGAAGATTAGTTCAGATCACTGTGTGTTCGTTTAGAAGTTTTTTGATGATGATTTCATCATTCTATTACTCTATATGGATGATATTTTGATTGTTGGCCAGAACGTTTCCATAATTTATAGCTCAAAAGTACAGCTTTGTAAGTTTTTTGCCATGAAAGAATTGGGGCCAGCAAAACAAATTCTTAGGATGAGGATTGTTCGAGACCAAAAATCCAAAAGGTTATGGTTGTCTCAAGAGAAGTACATTGAAAAAGTACTTCAACGATTCAACATGGATAAAACTAAAGCGGTTAGTTATCCTCTTGCTAACCATTTTAGATTGAGGTATAAGTAGAGTCCTTCCACAGATGAGGAGAAGAGAGAGATGGAGCGAATTCCATATACCTCAATAGTTGGAAGCTTGATGTATGCCACGGTATGTACACGGCCGGATATTGCTTATATAGTTGGAATGGTAAGAAGGTTCCTTTCTAATCCTGGAAAGGAACATTGGAATGTTGTTAAGTGGATTCTCAAGTGTCTTCGAGGAACTTCCAAAATGTGCCTATGTTTTGGAAAAGATAAACCTGTGTTGGTTGGCTATACAGATGTAGATATGGCTGGTGATATTGATTCCTGAAAATCAACTTCAGGATACTTGATTAATTTTTCAAAGGGAGTTATGTCATTGCAATCAAAGTTACAAAAATGTGTTGCATTGTCAACAACTGAAGCTGAGTTTATTGTAACAAGTGAGGTTTGCAAAGAGTTGCTATGGATGAAAAGGTTCTTAACTGAAATTGGGTTCTCGCAAAACAATTATCAATTATTTTGTGATAGTCAGAGTGCTATCCACCTTGCGAAAAATGCCTCTTTTTTTTCCAAATTGAAGCATATTGATGTAAGGTATAATTAGATCAGAGATGTGCTGGAGAAGATTTGCCACTTGAAAAGATCCGAACAAATGAAAATGGATCAGACATGTTGACAAAGACTCTTCTAAAGGAGAAGTTTGTGTTCTGTTGAGAAGCTGTCGGGATGATGGATCCCCCCATATAGTTGGAAGGGGGAGAATTGTTGGGTAGGTTTCTCCTCATGGTGGGGCACTCAAGTAAATAAAAAAATAAAAAAAAAGAAGGAAGAAGAAGTTGAATGTCAACTTTTTTGGATGGAAAATAGGAAGAGTGTAGTTTTAATATTTGTGGCCACCGAGTAGTCTCTTTCAAATTTATTGCACCAAAAATTTACTTTGACTTCTTTGTGCAAATTGCAAACCAATTTGCAGTATAAATAGATGGCTTTTGGCCATCCTTTTGGGATCCATTTCTTCAGATTGAAGATTAAGAGAGAGAGGGAAAAGAAAACAATAAGAGTGTTTTTAGGAATTCCTTTCTTAAGAAGGGGAGTGACAAAATAGTGAGAAAAATACTTTTGGGGTATTTTTGGGAAACACTTTTGCATGCAATTATTTTGGGTAGAGTTCAGAAAATTGTTATACCCCTAAAATTAATTTGGGGAAGTCTCTCTTTGTAAAACCTACTATTTTTAGTGGAAGAATTTATTGGATTAGAGTTTGTGAACATAGCTCAAACATTTTGGGTGAACCATATTAAATTCCGTGTGTCATTTATTTTTGATTGAATTTCTTTTTATTCTGCATCGCAGTGCCAGCAGGCCCAACACAAAATTATGCTGTATATTGGAATTCAAAGATGGCATGTAAATATTATATATGATTTCAGACAACAATGCATGATTGTTAGTTTGAGAATCACGTTATGTCTAGTAAGGTCATCTTGTTAGAGAGGGCATTACATTAAAAGTTTTATTTTAGATAATTAATGCGATTTATAATAGTGTTTAACAATCTTATCACTGAATCTCTGTTTATTTTGTGATCTAAATGGAAATAATATTGGATACGTGATCTATTCTGAATATTAATAAAGAAGTTTCATATGGTGGATCTATTAAAATTCTGCACCCAATTTTGGCTTAATCATGTTCTTATTATTGGTGACTTAATTAAGATTTTAAAGCACGATAATGATGTTTAAACTTTTGGGGTGCCAAAGAACCAAAGATAAATCAAAAAGGAGCATCCACCATCGGCTTCATTTCTGAACCAAAAGAAGAAACAAACAAATAATATAGTGGTATAACTTAATAAATCGTTGAAATGACACCAGGACTTTTATTTTTCATCAAAAAAGGACGCCAGCCAGAACTTTAATAATCCCAATATCCCATCTTTATTTCATGGACCTACTTAATTTTACTTGCAATTCTCGCCTCATAAATTGGACGTTCAATTTCTTTGGATTTCGTAGGCTTCTATGGTTTCAAAAATTTAAATTTTTTTAAATTAATCGGCTTTATAAAATAAAATATTAAAAAGCAAAATCCCGAAAATCAAAAGACTTTTTTGGAACATTAAACACGTATGCATGGTAAGCATTAATTTATTCTGGTTGATATTTGTTTATGTCATCTTATTGAATTTGAATAAGATTATTTTTTTATATAAAAAAAAATTAAAGTTAAAGCCAGTTTGTTGGACGGAGGAGAAATGATTTAGAGATTCAAAGTTGAGTCAAAAAGAGCTAAAAAGGTGGCAAAAGGTCTTTTAATTGCTTTTGTTGCGTCTCATTATCACATAATTTAACTTCTAAAGCTTCAGCAACTTTTGAATTTCTGTTCCAATTATTTTAATTAAAATTAGCTTGTCACTCCTTTTATATTTGTATATCTTGTGCATAATTTATTTCATTCTGAGGAGAAAATACTATATTAAATACGAAATAATAAACTTAATTCTATTTAAATAAGTGAATGCGATAAGTTCAAGTGAGCTTCCGCTAATCATTTATATCAGCCACCATAGCAAAATCTTTCTCTAAATCTTCATAATGAGTTTTAATTCGTTAGCTTCTCAGGAAAAAACATGTATCAATTTGTCCTAGTGGTAAAAAAATTGGATTGCTTATTTCATCTATGAAGCATATTTCGTTGGAAAAGCCACTTTTAATTATGAATTTGATATTATCTTACTCTAAATTAATCAATTTATTAAACTTATTGGCCCCCAATTTAATTTCCTAAAGTATTTAAAATATCATATAATGCTTACAGTTAATATTGGTTACAAAACTTACTCAGAGTTCAGAACTTTTACACAATTAGTTTCTCCAATTAAAGAAGTTCATTGATAAATTAATAAAAGGAGACTTTTAATCGATTAAAAATTATATTGAGAAATTTCTATTAAAAATCTCATATCGATTTGTACATTAATAAATATAGAGTATTCTTTACAATAGTTTAGACATTTTATATTTTGTTATAAGTTAGCTTTTAGAGCCAAGAGTTTAAATTCATTCTATTTAAAATAGTATTAGTTTTGTAATGTATTCATTTTTAAACATGAAATGGATAAATATTATATAATTTTTTAAATAATTTTAATTTAGTAATTCTTAAGGTAGCGTTTGTTAAATCGATCCAGATAAAAAGTTTTCAGATAAAACTGGAATACTTTCCGAACCAAGATATGGAATAGTCAAGATAACACTGAAAAACATTCAGAAATTTTTTTCCAATCGTTTGTTAAATTTTTTGGGATGAATTAAAAATAAAATTTCTTCAATTTTTTAGTTATTTTTTATTTTGAAAGATCAAGATATGCATATTTTGACCCAATGTCAAGATATGCATATCTTGAAATATCAAGATATAGATAGTTAAAAAAATAAATTTGTGGGACCCATTTTTTTTTAACAAACGTTTGGAAAGGTCGGAAAAATTGGAATAATTTTATTTTCTTTCCATTCCAACCTTTCCAAGGTTAACAAACACTACCTTAAGAAATAGTGCTGTTCGGAAATAATTTGGGAAATTTTTGATTTTTTTTTTTATATATAAAAAGGTGGTTTGATCATCGGTTTCATGCATGTGTCAAGTTATCTCTTTTTTCTTAAATTAGATCTATTTACTTTAATATGAAGTAACATGCAGTTTCGGGTCAATTTCATCTATAATCACTAAATTTATGGCTAATCATTCAAAAGTAACTGACTTATTTTTCATTACTTAAATGTTATTGAATTTCTCATATTTTTGCAGAAAAGTTATCTTGATCGATTTTTGGCGATTACTCTTACCAAATGCTGATGTGCACGTCACGTCATATGCTTGGATACACGTGACACGACACATCAGCAACCATATCGCCAGAATAGGTCACGTATATTCAGAAATATGACGTAGCGTTCTGACGTGTTGTGTGATATGGCTTCTTTCGTTAACGTAGCTGCTGGCGTGTCATGTCATGTGTATTCATGCATATGACGTGACGTGTTACGTCAGTATTTTGGTAAAAATTATTGTCGAAAATTGATTAAAATAATTTTTCTATAAAAATGTGATAAGTTCAGTAACATTTAAGTCACAAAAAATAAATCAATTATTTTTGGACGATTAGGCGTAAGTTTGATGAATATGGATAAAATTGACTAATGCAATCTCTCATTAACGGAATTAAGACGCATGCATTTTTATCGTCGTTAAAATGTGTGTCATTAATTGTTTTTGTAAAAAGACTTGATCTGAAAAATTGTAAAAGTTTAAAAACCCAATGTGAAAAAATTTAGAAATTTAGGAACCCAATTAATAAAGGACTTTGCCAGTAAGATGCACTAATATTGGCCATTGAAATATATACACTAATTTTCTGTTAATAAAAGATCTCATATTATCTTATATTAAAATATGGAAATTTATTTTATAAATAAATTCAATATAGAAAATTTTAAAAATTTAACAACCGGATAATGGATTTTTTCCTTTTTATATTAAAACCGATGAAAGAAGTACGAGCATCATGCATATCTTGAAACAGATAGCCTTAATTATCAGTTTTAAGTATGAATTGACATTGGTCTTTTTATGCATGGGGACGTGGGCACACTGAAATCACAGATAGCCTTAATTATATAACCAAACTATTAAATTATTTGTTTTCAAACTGAAATAACGAGCTACAGAAAACAATTTCTGCATTTTTGAAGAGTTAAAAGCAGTCATTATAAGTGTCACAATCAGTTACTTATACATTATAATTGTTATCCGGCATTGATGGCGCAAATCAATTAATACATAGTGCACTATATCAAGGGCTGCAAATTTGAAGGTGAACTCGAAATTCTCTCTTTACTTTAAAAATATTTTCTCCCATTAAATTGATTTGACCGTCAGGATACGTATTTATATAGAAGTTCTATTTTTTCAAGTTATCTTATAGGCCGACAAAATTGTTTAAACTCATTATTTTGGCAACAAATATCATATAAACTACGCCAAATTACTCTCCATTACTTTGAAAACAGCCCCATTATCCAAAATGTTTAGCAAAATAACATTGTTTTCAAAATTCTCCCTGTATCTCGTATAAAGACATTTTATTTTACCATAAAATTTCAGTACATGATAAAAAAGGGAAGACATATGCTTGGCATTGATAAAGACAATTTGAAGATTTGACTATTTGCAATGAGTGATTCACTTGGAAGCATCAAAATTTCAATTGAAGGAATATCCCTTCGTTTATACTCTCACCCTTATCTTTTCTCTCCTTTTTTTTTTTTTGGGTGGGGGGGAGCGACCGAGTAGACTGGATGGTATTAGTGGTAGTCTAATGATCCTACCTAGATTATTGTTTATAGCAATATTATTAAAATTGGGTGGGACAAAGAATTAGAAAGGCAACAAAATTTTTATTGGACCGATTCGATAGGGTTTAACGAAATTTTTTACCTTTATTCAAAATAATGTCATTTTTAAAATTTTTTATAAATATTATGAGAATATAATTATATAAAAAAATAAAAAAATACTTTAAAAAATGTATTTATCATCAAACATTAATCATAAAAATATATTTTTAAGTTATTTAATAACAAATATTTAAGATAGATATAGAAAAAAAATTATAAATATTTATCAATTATAAATTATAATTTTTATTTTATTCATAAAAAATCATTAAAATTGCCTATATATTTTTTTTATTTTTTTCAGCAAAAAAATAATGTTGTAAATTAAATTTTCTGGTTTAAACTGGTTTTTTTAGGTTTTGTCCGGTTCATACCGGTTTTTTGCGATTTTTACCCAATCTGAATTTTATGTGTTGAACCGATCGGATCAGTTGTTAGTTTTATTGGTTAAAGCGATCCGATTGACCGATCCAGTTTTAATAACATTGGTTTATAGAAGAGAATGGAGTGTTAAGACTCAAATATAAGTGCTTCTAATATATTGAAATCAATTCTACTGCTTAAATATTTATTATGAACTGTGCATTTTTCTTGTTGAAATTATATATTGAGGAATGAATTCTAGATTAATCGATTAAAAGTTGTTATGTACGAAAAATACAAAGTGATTTTTTTTTCTTTCATATATTAACTAAATCTCGAATCTTTTTATTACATATAAGTAATTTTTAAGTGCATCTCAACATCGGTAGTGGATATGATTATGTAGATGATGAATCAACTAGCAGATTTTAAGCATGCTGGCTATGTTTGTTGATAAATAATATATGGTTCTATATAAAGGCTCTTTGCCTAGTTGCTAGCCATCCTGAAGTGTATGACAGCAGTGGATTTTAGTCAGACTAAATTAAAGCGTTTTATTTTGCAATGATGACACCAAAATAGCTAATAATGCAAATTTTATATGGATTTTAAATTACTCTAATACACTAGCTTTATGGGATTAATATATTAGAAATTAAGTCGCGTTTGATGATCTCTGCTGCGAAGTTAGAGTTTAATGTACATACATTACGATAGATAAAGGGAGAACACATGTATAGTGGGAATTTTCATTTTGCTATACTGGATAAACAGTTAGTTATAGAGTTAGCGTATAAATTCTGCTGTATCAAACTTGCAAGTGTATTTAAATTAATTCATTTTGGAATTCTCAGAGTTTAGCATGCTAGCATCGTCATCATTTTTGCCATGTTGAACCATGCAAGCACACAAATAGAGCTCGACAGTACGGCTCTATTTTTCGAGTAGAGTCCCGACCATCAACTTTATTTATTTCAATCTGCAAATATAAATATAAACAGTGAGGCTATGTTTGGTAAGAGTTAATAATTATAATTTATTAGATAATGTAATTGATTTAAGAAGCATAATGCAATGGAATGTAATTGTGATTATATTACTATATTTGGTTATATTAATAATATAATATAAATACTGATACATTTAACTATTTGGTTTGAAATATGAGTGAAAAATGGCTGAAAATCTCAAATCTATAATGCTTATATATGGTTTGATGAAGGGTCATTATTTGATAATTAAGTTTTTTACCGAATGGCCATGATTAGCCCACTTGTCCATTTATGATTGGTTTAATTTATTTTATTGTCACATTTGTACCAAAATTATTTCAAAAAATCCGAAAATATTATTTAGGATGTATTTAAAATTTCAGACCAAAACGAATTCGTATCGATAAATTTCAAATCCCGGAATTAAATTACAAGTCCGAAAGCCAATTTTTTGGATTCATCCAAAAATTAATTTTTCACTTTCAAAAATTCATTGACATTATTTCAAGAGATTTCATAGGATCGGAATAATTTTCTGAAATTCTTAAAATATTTTCTAACCGGTTAAAATTTTATATTTTCGCTACTTATTTTTATTTTTGATTTTTGGTGACTTAAATAACTTTATTTTCACTTCAAATTAAATCACCGGATTTCTCATGAAAAGTACTTTCCAGTGGTGCAATAAAAATTTTGCAGGTTTCGAGGATTGTTGGATAGTACTATTCATTTCGGTATCACTGCTTATCGTCGAAAAGTGCTACTAATACAAGTTATGATTTTGGAGGTGTTACATTGTCGACGGGAGTGGTGAAAGCGACGATAGAGGCAAAAAGAAAGACTAATGAAATACAGTTTATGCATTTTAAAAAAATCATAATGTAATGAAAAATACCATCTAAATTTAAAAATTAGCCAATACATTTAGATCATGTTTGGTATAAGTTATTGTAATGTAATATAATGGGTAATATGTTGATTACTTTGTTCATTAACTCTATTTTTTTTACAATGTATTGTAATAATAAATACATATGTAATCCTCAATATATTAATAGATATATTCCTTAATTTATAATATTTTGTAGTATTTTTCATTACATTGCTTACGATTTTTTTTTAAAATGTAAATTGTATCGTATATTAGTGCTCCCCTTTGCCTTCATCGCCTTTACCATCACCTTTGTCGACAATATAACGCCTTCAAAATCATAACTTGTATAAGTAGTACTTTTCCGACAATGAGTGGTGGCATCCGGATGAATAATACTGTCCGGAAGTCACTGAAACCTGTAAAATTTTTATTATTTCATTGAAAAATACTATTCATGATGAGTCTAGTGATACGATTTAAGGTGAAAATGAAGTTATTTAGATCATCAAAAGTCAAAAATAAAAATAAATAGCAAAAACGTAAAATTTTGACCAGTTAAAAAATATTTTACAGATCTCAAAAAATTATTCCGATCGTATGAAATCTCTTAAAATAATGTAAATAAATTTTTAAAAGTGAAAAATTAATTTTTAGATGAATTCGAAAAATTAGATTTCAGACTGATAATTTAATTTTGGACTCTGAAATATATCAAAACGAACTTATTTTGGACTGAAATTTTAAAAACGAGCTAAAAATTTTTTAGAATAATTTTGGTAAAAAATTGACGATAAAATAAATTAAATCAATTATAAGTGGACAAGTAAATTAATTATGGCCATTTTATAAAAAAACTTGATCAAATTATGGTCGTTGATCAAGTCATATATAAGTATTACATATTTAAGATTTTCAACTATTTTTTACTCACATTCCCAACTAAATATAGAAATATATTAGTATTTACGTTATATCACTAATATAACCTAATATAATCACATTCCATTTTTTAATCTATTAAATTATACAATACATTACAATTTATTATCTGTTACCAAACATAACTTTAATATAATACCTTAATTTGTAAATATCATTACATTATATTATGTAAAATTTAGATTAAAAAACAAATAGTTGATTACATTTTCAATTACATTACAATACATTACACTTTATCAAACATACCCTTAGAGATTTTATTAGATTATAATTTAATTTGGGCAATTCATCTCTCTTTGATGTGAAATTAAGCTCTTTGTTCCTGTCCGAAGACGTAAGAAACTAAACCAAATCTAATTAAATTCTTATATCGATCTTTTTTTTTTTTTTGGTAATTGTGTGTTTATTTAATTAAACAGTTCTCAACAAAATTCAAGAAATTGTGAGCTAACCATTTTATCCGGCGAGTAAAGATCTATTTCTCATTATTTGAAGTTTCCGTGCTTGTCAGTTTCTAGTGGGGATTTTTCCTGATCAATTTAATCATAATCCTTCACGTATTTTATTTTATTTTTATTAGGTATTAATTAAACGAAGACAACAAGTTAGAATAAAGAAATGAATTGCATACGAGTGATATCATAAATGTGTACATATTAAAGAAGTTAATTAATCCTATCAAAGCAAGAATGTTATTTTATAAATCATAATCAAGATTAAAAAAGTGAAATACACTGTCATTCCATTATAAATCATATCTGATCAAAATTATATAGATTAACTCAATGGCAGGTCAATTTCATTTATAATCACCGACCTTACATCTAATCGTCCAAAAATAACTGACTTATTTTTCATAAGTTAAATGTCACTGAACTTATCACATTTTTACAGAAAAATCATATTAACCGATTTTCGACAATTACTTTTGTCGGAATGTTGATGTGGCATGTCACGTCATATGTCTGGATACACATAGCATGATAAGTCAACATTTCGACAAGAATTATTGTCGAAAACTGGTTCAGATATTTTTTCTGTAAAAATATGATTAGTTCAGTAACATTTAAATCACAAAAAATAAGTTAGTTACTTTTAAACGATTAGGAGTAAGTTCAATAATTATGGGTGAAATTGACTCACCCAATAGCACGATCATTAATTTTAATTTAAAATGGAAAGTTTAAGGTCCATATTGTTGGTGTCTCCGTACCTAAATACATGTATTATCCTTATCATACTGCAATTACTAGCCAATATGGAAAATAACCAAACTAATTCTATTTACGTATTAAAGAGTAACACTTCTTTTTTATATATAAAATATGATCAATTCGTGTTTTACAATTTTTTCTATCCTCATGGCATGTGTACAAATTAATATTTTAATTTAAATATCGTGTTAATCGAATGATGTATCTTTCTTTTCTTTTGTTTTTTGTTTTTTTTTTCTTCTTTGAAGATAGATTGAATGATGTATCTGCATTAAGGTAGATAAGAATGTATAAGGAATTGAAAAACATATGGAAGTTACCGAGCACTTAATTACGTGTCTCTTTTTGTCTGATTCTTGTTTAATCAAATTTTGAATACACCTATATTAGGGTGGAAGATTTTATATTCTGGCTGGAAACTTCAGTGAAAGTTGCTATTTAATGTTATTCATGTTTCTTGGTGGTCAACGAAGGATTGCCAAATTATCAATATTGCCAAGGAAGGAAAAAAAAAAAAAGAATAAATCTCTATTTTGGACGATGAAAATATATATACAAATGGGCATCTGCTTTTTCTAGCAGTATGACACGATATTGGGGAAAAAAATAATAATTCAAACCATGGATACTAAAGATAATTATTTTTAATCTAAGAAATATGAAAAGATTATTCTGATCAGGGTGGATCCGTAAACTTGTATGATCTGCTTAATTAAATTGCCCAATACCCTTAGGAAGGGAATCACAAATCTAATCAGGGTGATTAAGCCTATTAATAATTTCATAAATAACGTTTAAGATTTTTTTTTTCCTAAGAGTAACGTTTAACTGAAAATGGGTGACAAAAACATCAACCAGATTCAATCTTTTTCCATTTCTGAAAACGAAATTATTCCACCGATCGAACTTGATAAAATTTTAATAGTTATTCCCTTGAGTCTATTAAATTATAAAATTAACTTATTTGGCGAATTGATGGATTAATTTCACCCATGGTCAATAAACTTACGCCTAATAACCAAAAAGTAACTGAATTATTTTTTATAACAAAATTATCATTGAATTTTGCACTATTTTACGCAAAAGTCATTTTAACTGGTTTCCGATGATGACACTTGTCGGAGTGCTGACGTGGCAAGCCATGTGTGCACAAGTAAGTTGACGTGGCACGCCACATGTATAAAAATAGCTGACGTGATATACCATGTGTACAAAAGTAGTTGACATCAGTTAATGATGTGGCACACTATGTGTGCACAAGTAGATGATGTGGCATGTCACGTCAGCACTTCGACAATTGATTTCACCAAAAATCAGTCAAAATTGACTTTTGTGCAAAATAGTACAAAGTTCGGTGATAATTTTGTTGCAAAAAATAATTCAATTAGTTTTGAATTATTAGACGTAAATTCGGTGATCATAGATGATATTTACCCGTGAATTGATAATCTATGAAAAGTTTCTTTATTTATTTATTTGATATTTTTAAATGAGTTTTGTATACCCTCTTCCTCGCAAGATTTCTATGTATAATATTAATAATAACTGCCAAGCTAAACTATAATTTATTAAAGATAATTGCAAGAATGTGTTTATGGATTCGACATTTTGTTTCTTAACAATTCTTCTAACAAATTTACCAAAAATATAATTTATGAAAATACAAGAGTAATTATAGAATAAAATGAAAACGAAAAATTTGTAAAAGAATATTTTAAATGGAAAAAAATGTTAAGTATCCACACATTTTCTGGTTATACAATACTTTTTTATAATGATTTGCAAAATATTCGTCAGCTTATTTAAATAGTTAAAATTTATACAACATAATCGAGCTATACATTTTTTTTGGGTTACAAAATAGGCGGGTCAATTTCACCCATGGTCACTGAACTTAGGCCATATTACCCAAAAGTAACTGACTTATTTTTTCTAACATAAATGTCACTGAACTTAGTACCTTTTTTCATAAAAGTCATGTTCACCGGTTTCCGGCGACGATCTTGGCCGGAATGCTGACGTGGCATGCCACGTCAGCAGTCCTTTGCCGAAATGATGACGTGGCACGCCACGTCATCCGCCACGTCAGCAACCCTTGCCGAAATGATGACGTGGCACGCCACGTCATCCGCCACGTCACGTGAAGATGCCACGTCAGCCGCCATGTCACCTGTTGAAATAAACAAATGAGAAAATGACACATGTCAACCCATTTGCCTTAACCAAATCCAAATTGGGTCATCCATCCAAATTGGGTCTTGCTAAGGTAATGGGCCTCCAACCTTATAAACCCATGCCACTCCCTTTCTCTTTCCAATGTGGGATATGGGAAGTTTGAGAACATGATATTTTCATGGTTTTTCTAGCTTTTTTAACCATTGAATCCATCACATTTTCATAATTTTTTTTGCTTTAACCATTTCTAATTCTTTCATGGGATGTGTATGTGATGGTTAAAGCCAAAAAAACCATGAAAATGTGATGGATTCAATGGTTAAAAAAGTAAGAAAAACCATGAAAAAAGAATAATCTTCTCAAACTTTATTTTTTCATGGTTTTTCTTGCTTTCTTAACCATTGAATCCATCACATTTTTATGGTTTTTTTGGCTTTAACCATCACATACACATCCCATGAAAGAATTAGAAATGGTTAAAGCAAAAAAAATTATGAAAATGTGATGGATTCAATGGTTAAAAAAGCTAGAAAAACCATGAAAATATCATGTTCTCAAACTTCCCATATCCCACATTGGAAAGAGAAAGGGAGTGGCATGGGTTTATAAGGTTGGAGGCCCATTACCTTAGCAAGACCCAATTTGGATGGATGACCCAATTTGGATTTGGTTAAGGCAAATGGGTTGACATGTGTTATTTTCTCATTTGTTTATTTTAACAGGTGACATGGCGGCTGACGTGGCATCTTCACGTGACGTGGCGGATGACGTGGCGTGCCACGTCATCATTTCGGCAAGGGTTGCTGACGTGGCGGATGACGTGGCGTGCCACGTCATCATTTCGGCAAAGGACTGCTGACGTGGCATGCCACGTCAGCATTCCGGCCAAGATCGTCGCCGGAAACCGGTGAACATGACTTTTATGAAAAAAGGTATTCAGTGACATTTATGTTAGAAAAAATAAGTCAGTTATTTTTGGGTAATATGGCCTAAGTTCAGTGACCATGGGTGAAATTGACCCCAAAATAGGCATAATGCCTAATTGAACTAGAAATATCAAGAGGAATAATCGAATCCAAAACCTCTCATATTTTTTATTAAGTACTGGCCACCAAAACATTTTATAATAGGTGATCGAGCTATACCTTAATAGATAAGCAAATAATTAATTATTAATTAAGGCCCGACAAACGATAGTAATTAATTCGGCTAAACATCAAGTACGTGGTATCTTTACATATATGATCCCAATCAAACTTTTCTCAATCTTCTATTCTCCCAACCATTTATATCCGGAAGATTATGAAGGGTTCTTAAAGCACATTTGCACTTGCAAGAATCAGAATCTTTTATAAAGGATAACAATTAGTATAAAAACCCATTATTATTACACATGAAATATGCAAAGTGAAGCATATACTTGCAGACATCCCAGATGGCTAATTTTTAATGTTCATATTAAATAGAGTAATTAATAATTAAATATAGGAGGCATCAAAACTCAAAAAGTGTGGAACATTGAGCCAAAAATCGGATGTGTTAATTAGGATATTCTGATAAAATGTAGAATTTTATTATCTTTTTCCTATACTATCGATTTCAGGATGTTTCATGAAATTTTTCTTTTTCAAAAAAATAAAAATAAAAAAAAAGTATAGTCCGAGAATCGTATATATTCTTAGGAATCATCATCTTCTCCCATGGTTTGGAAATCTTAACCAAACACTGTGAAATTCAAGAATTTTATGTCATTTATAGGATCTTATTACACGTTGGAAAAGAGAGTGTATCTGTGAAGATTGGCATCACATTCTTCTCGAGATCATGCATGCAAGCAAGCGCACTTATATATATATATATATATAAGCTTATATAAGCATTAAGGAGTGCGTAGATTAAATTGGATTTATAAAGCATATTCTATATATAATATGGGCAATTGAATCTTTGAATTACTCACGTGTGTGTCGAAGAAGGGTTGGAAAGAAAAGGTAAAGGAATTAAATCTACAAAATTTAGGGCAGATCTTACTGACTTTTCTTAGAAAATAAAATATGAACAACCTACATTCTTAGCCCACCTGTTTATTATTCTTTGTGTAAAATTAATTAAAGTTTCTTCCTTAAAAAAAGAAAAGATTTTTTCCATACGAAGTACATTTCGGCCTCCAATTTTTCTAAATAAATATTCCCCTTCAAAACATGTTTTCATTTTTCACGAGGGAACTCATCAAATTTACTTTGCAAATTAATACTCTAATGAGAATTCCAATCTATTTATATATAATTAATTTGTATAAAATGTCATATTGTGTATGTAAAACATGTAAATTAAAATGGGTATTTTTTTTAATGGTCTTTCTTATATGAAAAGAAGAAAAAATTGGTGGGATAGGCTATATAGTTGGAGACTGATACGTGATTCAATTCTAAAAGCTAATTATTAGGAAAAAATACAATTAATCAAGTCACTATATATATTTCAAAAGAACACTTTATAGTTACGTGCGATCCAACTAGTGAATAATTGTCGAGTACAAGCAGAATTGTAAGTAGCTCAGCATTATAAAACTGGAAAATTTAATATTAAAATTTAGCCTATGCAATGGCATTATACAAATAATCATAAAGAATAATTAGATATTTGTAGAAAGAAAGCAGGTAGGGTTGAGAATTAATTAGTAGCTAATTGGACAATCGAATGTAATCCTATATAAGAGTATTAATTGGAAAATCATGGTGGGGTCGAAGGTATGTAGAAAACAACATAGAATTGATGATAATGTTATTAATGAAGAGAAGAAAGGGAAGAAGAGAGAGGTAGGTGTGGGCGCACCCAAATTTTTGTGCTTTCCGAATCAGACCATCATTTTCAGGTCTTCTCATTGGCTTACTAATACTTCTGGCCTTAGATTTCATAGCTTCTCTTTCTTTCTTTTTTTTTTTTAAAGAAATTTATATATAAGTCGCTCTCCTATTTCCATTTTCACCATGAAGTACAAAAGGTCGCAAATAGAGGAATTGCCCCCCAACTAATATTGTACTATTTCTTTAATTTGTTGAGCATTTATAAAATAAACCGATGCTATTAAATTTTATTGATTTGTGCTATATGTTTCTATTAAACGGATATAGATTATACTGCTAATTAACACAACTTTATCTTCACATTGTCTTTTGAACTTGAACTTCCATACGATATTATTTTTGTTAACCAATGCGCCTTCTACATATCCATAAACCATCATTAATAAACTTATTTTTGATGAATTTTTTATTTTTTTTATCAAATGAAAAATATTTAATTTAATGGTGGATGATTGGATGCACATGATTAGCGGGTGATATATCGTTATCATTACATTTTTCATAGAATATAAAAAAGTATGCAATGCATGATTGGTCAATTAGAGATTAGCTAATTAATTATGTTATGACTATGTGCATAATAAGAAATAATCTTGCTATTAATTGATTATCTTTATAATTTCATTAATATGTTATGGATTAAAAAAAAAAAAAAACCTTTCATATAGATGGAGCTTTGTTGGAAGTCATAAATTTAGTTTGTGGACTTTGAAATTAATGGTGGAGACATGGAAAATGGATCAATGGTAGTTGTAGACTTTGAATGTGAATTGGAGTAGCATACAAAATGAATAGTTGGACAAGAATGTGAATTGGAGTAGCATACAAAATGAATAGTTGGGCAAGAATGTGAATTGGAGTAGCATGCAAAATGAATAGTTGGGCAAGAATGTGAATTGAAGAATTCATAGCCATTTTTGTTGACTTTCTCATCATCAATATGCCTATAAATACCAAGGCAATCTTTGTCTTCAAAAAATATAAGAAGAGAAGTAGTGTATTTCATTTTGAAATTTTCTTTTCCTTTGCAAAGCTATTGCAATAGCTTATTAAAGAGAGATTTTTATTTGTGAGGTTTATTTGCTTGTAATTTTCTTGTGAGTGTTAAATTTATTTCTCCTTATATAAAAATTTTATTGTCATCAATTCTTTGGTTCCAACATTTGGTATCAGAGCTTGATTTCAATGGCCTCCAATAATTCTATTCCGCTGCAACTTCCAAAATTAAATGGAAGGAATTACAACAATTGGGTTGTCCAAATGAAGGTATTTTTCAAGTCACAAGAATTATGGCATCTTGTGGAGAGAGGTTACACCGAAGTAACTGATCAAACGATGTTTGAAGCTTTACCGGAGGAGGAGAAAAAATTATTGGTCGAGAACCGCAAGAAAGATCAAAAAGCATTATATGCTATTTTCCAGGCAATTGAAGAATCGATATTTGACAAAATATCGAGTGCGGAAACCTCAAAGGCGGCGTGGGATATTTTGCAAAAATCCTACCAAGGAGATGATCGTGTCAGACGGGTGCGACTCCAAACACTACGAGGAGATTTTGAATCATTACGCATGAATGAGTCAGAGTCAATTGCTGGATATTTTGATCGTGTACAGTCTATTGTTAACCAATTAAAAGTTAACGGTGAACTACTCACAGATTCTCGAATCATCGAGAAAATTTTACGATCTTTGACAGACAGATTCAATTATGTTGTGACAACAATTGAGGAAGTACATGATCCTGCTACTATGACAATAGAAAGATTGATGGGTTCGTTGCAATCGCATGAGCAGCGAATGAACCAAAAATTTCAGACCTTAAATTCTGAGCAAGCTTTGCAAAGTAGAGCTCAAACAAATCGTGGAGGTTACCAACGAGGACAAGGTCGTGGATCTTGGCAAAATCAAGGTGGTGGATCGTGGCAAAATCCTGGACGAGGAGCCTGGCGAGGTAGAGGTGGAAACTCAAATTCCACTGGAAGAACAAGAGACAAGTCTAAAGTCAAGTGTTTTAGTTGCAACAAATTCGGACATTACAGTTCCGAATGTCGATCAAAGGCACCGAGAGAACAGGGAGAACAAGCGCACGCAGCTGATGCTAATGGAAATATGGTGCTAGCATGCAAGAAGGATGATCCTAGCACTGTGGATGCCAATATATGGTATTTGGATACTGGATGCAGTAATCACATGACAGGCAAAAAGGAATTTTTCTCACAGTTAGACGAGACTGTTCGTGGAGAAGTTAATTTTGGTAATAAGTCAAAAATTTTTGTGATGGGAATGGGGAACATTAGTATCAATTCCAAAGATGGTACTGATGTTACTATTGCAGATGTTTATTTTGTTCCTGGACTATTTTGGAATTTGCTAAGTGTTGGGCAACTTTCCGAAAAAGGACACAAAGTAAATATCCAAAATAAAGTTTGTACCATTCATAGTCCGAACAACAAGTTGATCTCAGCAGTGCAAATGACGAGAAATCGGATGTTTCCATTGACGTTGCAGACAAATACCATTTCAAGTTTTCAAGCCATATTGAAAGACAAAAATTGGTTGTGGCATCTTCGATTTGGTCATTTGAATTTTCGTGGGCTAAAGTTGTTAGCTCAGAAAAAGATGGTGACTGGACTACCGGTGATAGATTGTCCAGATCAACCGTGTGAAGGATGTCTTTTGGGAAAGCAGCATCGTAATCCATTTCCGATTGGAAAAGCAAGGAGAGCAAAGCAACCACTGGAGTTAGTACATACAGACATCTGTGGTCCTGTGGAGGTAGAATCGATGGGGAAAAAGAGATACATCCTAGTTTTTGTGGATGATTTTACCAGAAAAACTTGGGTATATTTCTTGTGCCAAAAATCAGAAGCTTTTGGCAAGTTCAGAGAATTTAAAGCATTTGTTGAAAAGCAGAGTGGCTTTAATCTGAAGATTTTGAGATCCGATCGCGGTGGAGAATTCACATCAAATGAATTCTATGATTTTTGCAAAACTCATGGAATCAAACGTCAGTTGACTACTAGTTACACTCCTCAACAAAATGGTGTAGCTGAAAGGAAGAACCGAACGATTTTTGAGATGGCAAGGAGCATGTTGAAAGCCAAGAAGTTACCAAAACCATTCTGGGCGGAAGCTGTTGCATGTGCAGTATTCTTGTTGAATAGATGTCCCACAAGAAGTGTTCTTGGAAGAACTCCAGAAGAAGCATGAAGCGGTCATAAGCCAGACGCTTCATACCTACGAGTATTTGGGTGTGCTGCATATCCCCTTATACCAGATCAAGACAGAAAAAAGCTGGATGATAAAAGCCAAAAGTGCATTTTTATTGGATATAATGATGCTACGAAGGGTTATAAGCTTTATAATCCTATCACGGAGAAGGTGATTATCAGCAGAGATGTTCAATTTCTTGAAGAAGAAGCTTGGGACTGGAATCAAACAGTTGATGAAAGAAGAATCAACATTGAAGGAGAACCATTGAAGGAAGAAGAATCCCACAATAAAGAAGTTCCAAATTCACCTGCTAGTTCATCAGAATCACTAACTGAAGAACTAGAACTACGACGATCACAGAGAGTTCGTGAAATGCCAGCAAAATACAGGGATTATGTTGTTGAACGGAGAAATAACAGTGTTACTGATGAAGTCACTGATGAAAACATGGTGAATTTTTGTTTATTTGCTGATTGTGATCCTATTTCGTACGATGATGCAGCAGTAGATGAGAAATGGGTCAAAGCGATGGATGAAGAAATTAACTCCATTGAGAAAAATGATACTTGGGAGTTAACTTCTTTACCAAATGGCAAGAAGCCCATCGGAGTCAAATGGGTGTACAAGACAAAGTACAGGCCAGATGGTCAGGTGGACCGTTATAAAGCCAGACTAGTGGTGAAAGGCTACAAGCAAAAGCCAGGTATTGACTATTTTGAAGTGTTTGCACCAGTGGCTCGAATGGACACAATCCGGATGATTTTAGCTTTGGCGGCTCAAAATTTATGGAAAATTCATCAGATGGATGTTAAGTCTGCATTCCTCAATGGCTTTCTTGAAGAGGAAGTTTATGTGGAGCAACCACAAGGATATGTGATGCAAGGGCATGAAGATCAAGTCTACAAGCTGGAGAAAGCATTATACGGGTTGAAACAAGCACCTCGAGCTTGGTATACTCGCATCGATACATACCTGTTGGAGAATGGATTCCAGAAATGTCCATATGAACACACCTTGTATATCAAGTCAAATGATGATGGCGATATATTAATTATGTGTCTATATGTTGATGACTTGATATTTACAGGAAACTCTGAGAAGATGTTTGCAGAATTCAAGGAGGCTATGACTAGTCAATTTGAGATGACAGATCTGGGATTGATGTCTTACTTTCTTGGAATTGAAGTGAAGCAGACCAATGATGGCATATTTATTTCACAACAGAAATATGCTAATGATATATTGAAGCGGTTGAAGATGGAGTCACTTAAACCAATGCGAAACCCTGTAGCCGAGAGACTGGAATTGAAGAAAGAAGGAACCGGTGAGCTAGTAAATCCAACATATTTCAAAAGTATTGTAGGAAGCTTACGATACTTGGCATCGACTAGGCCAGATATTACTTATGGTGTGGGAATCATCAGCCGATTCATGGAGAAACCTTACCAATCACATTTGCAGGCAGCAAAGAGAATTTTACGGTATGTCAGCGGTACTCGTGGACATGGAATTTTATATACTCATACTAATGATTTCAATCTAGTGGGGTACACAGATAGTGATTGGGCAGGAGACACTGAAAGTCGGAAGAGCACTTCAGGATATGCATTCTTTCTTGGAAATGGAGTTATTTCATGGTCCTCAAAGAAGCAACAAGTAATTGCGCTCTCAACAGCTGAAGCAGAATACATGGCAGCGACGTCAGCAGTATGTCAAGCAGTATGGCTGCGGAAAATGCTTTATGAATTGAGGCATGAACAGTCAAATCCTACACGGATTATGTGTGATAACAAGTCCGCTATCGCATTATCGAAAAATCCAGTTTTTCACGGGAGAAGCAAGCACATTGATATTAAGTATCACTATATCAGGACATTGATCAAGGATGAAGAGATTGAGCTAAATTTTTGTAAATCTGAAGATCAAATTACGGACATTCTGACAAAACCACTGAAGGCAGATTCGTTCGACAAGCTAAAAGCAATGCTTGGAATTACCAGAATCCCAAACTAAATTTAAGGGAGGCTGTTGGAAGTCATAAATTTAGTTTGTGGACTTTGAAATTAATGGTGGAGACATGGAAAATGGATCAATGGTAGTTGTAGACTTTGAATGTGAATTGGAGTAGCATACAAAATGAATAGTTGGACAAGAATGTGAATTGGAGTAGCATACAAAATGAATAGTTGGGCAAGAATGTGAATTGGAGTAGCATGCAAAATGAATAGTTGGGCAAGAATGTGAATTGAAGAATTCATAGCCATTTTTGTTGACTTTCTCATCATCAATATGCCTATAAATACCAAGGCAATCTTTGTCTTCAAAAAATATAAGAAGAGAAGTAGTGTATTTCATTTTGAAATTTTCTTTTCCTTTGCAAAGCTATTGCAATAGCTTATTAAAGAGAGATTTTTATTTGTGAGGTTTATTTGCTTGTAATTTTCTTGTGAGTGTTAAATTTATTTCTCCTTATATAAAAATTTTATTGTCATCAATTCTTTGATTCCAACAAGCTTTCCATACTACCAAATCTTATACATCTTTCAAATACTGAACTTTAACCCTTTAACCCTTTAACATGCAAAAGTAATTTTCGCCCTAAACATTAATATAAAATATGACAATAGTAGTGAAAAAAAATACTATTATAAAATATAACAAAAATATTGCAAATGTTCTATAGCAACATTTTTATAAACGTTATAACCGTTTTCGCTGTCTTAAATTATTATAATAAGTTAATTATTATAATACAACATATTTTTTATATTAAAAATTAGCATAAAAATGTTAAAAAATTATTGTTTTACAGATTCAAAAAAAAAGAAAACAATGATTTTATATCAATTGTAAAAACTGTATTACAATAAATGTATTATGTAATTTGTTTTACGTGATACATGCTAGTAAAATAGAAGTGGAGTAGTGCTCAACACGAATATTATGACAGCAGAAATTATGTCAATAAATAACACAACATGAATATTATGACAGCAGAAATTATGTCAATAAAAAACACAAGAAGAGCAAAAGTGAAAAAGAAAAAAGAAAAAAAAAAAAAGTCGTCTGCGAGTGCATATGTCCATTAAGAAAAATATATAGCATATCTTTTGAGTCAGCCACCTTATGCACGCTGTCAATTTTCCACAATCATATTGTTGATTTTACTTGTCCATGACAAAAAAAAAGGCATGGCCAGGTTGAGTATTAATTCGATGCCCACATGTTTTCGTACACACTTAACCCGAGCGAAATTTAATATTATTTTATTTTTAATTTAAAGTCTTGCAGACAGTATAAAGTTTGATAATATAGATTTCGAATACTCTATTATTCTTTTCAAAATTTGAAAATGCGTTGTTCTTATTTCTATAAATAACATATTCAATCTGTAGTTTATGGATGTACACAAAATTTAATTGTGACTCTATTTTTTACTTAAACCTCAATTGCTTCACTCGCAATTTATTCAAGCAGGGCATGAGCTTGAATTATTTCATTTATTATTATTATTATTATTTGATTTTGGGTTAAGTTTTCATGTGGACAAGTTGGAGTTAGATAGGGTAAGTGAGTGGTATCGAAGGGAACAAAAGGGAATAGAACATAGAACAGAACCTTATGCATTATTAAGCACCATTAACTACTACTACATGATGCATACACCCATCTGATTATATCCCATTATGATGCTTTATATATTATATATTAATTTGATTATCCAAAGTACATATCAAATTTTATTTTTATTATTATTATTATTATTATTATTATTATTATTATTATTATTATTATTATTATTATTATTATTATTATTATTATTATTATTATTATTATTATTATTATTATTATTATTATTATTATGTGTTGAAAAAAAGAGTACATTAATATGGAAACCACGTATAAAGATATAAAAAATTTTGGCATCCTATTCTTAGTTATAACTTCATCATAAATTTCTACTATACGAAGGTTCCATCGTTTGGGGCATCGAATCGATTGCTAATTAATATGCCACACATACAATACACACAGAATTTAATTTTCAATTATTCCATTTTCTCTTATTTTATACTATAATCGGAGTAACAGATAAAATGAGATCACTTCATGACGTGAAATTGCTTTTTCATGACATGTTATACGAATTTAACTAATTTAAGTGATGAAAATATAGCTAAACCATATATCAGACTTGTACCCAATTAAATTAAGGAAAGCTGTGCCTTCAGGTTCTTGGAATTTACACATTTTTCCACTATTGAGTTTTTGAACTATTATTTTGTTATATTAAATTTTATTTTATATTAAGTTTTTAATTTTTTTATTTTAATACATATAATAGTCCAAATAGAGACTTAATAAAACAAAAAAGTTTGATAATTTAGAGACTTAATAAAACAAAAAAGTTTGATAATTTAGAGACTTAATATGTATTAAAAATCATATTATGTAATAACTTGAATTTGGTAAAATTAGACTTAATACATGCTAAAATAAAAATTTAAAATATTAATGATATATAATAAAAGTTAAAGAATTTAATTAAAAAAATTATAGTTTAGAGATAAGAAAATGTCGAAAAACCATTATAACTCCACTAAATAGATTCTCTCTCTCTTTTTCTTTTTTCTAGACAATTTCTTGCACAAAATCTCCCATCAATACCCCGAAAGCATTAAGGGGAAACAGTTAACGAGTGTTAAATGACCAATAGATTAATGATATACTTTATAGTATGATGTGTTCAAATCAAATTGATATTGATTAGTTAAAAAAGTTGTATACTTATTTTTTTAGATAAAATTTTAAATTTAAATATTAAAAAAATTTACTATTATATGAAATCAATCTGATTGGAATAGGTTATAACCATCCTCGTAATTTTTCAGATACAATATTTTAGCCAATTTAAAATTTGCATATCACACATATAGTATCTATATTAGAAGGGGAGATAATTGAATATGTATTTATTATTATTATTATTATTATTATTATTATTATTATTATTATTATTATTATTATTATTATTATTATTATTATTATTATTGAGGTTATGAAATTAGTGGAAATCCGTCTGGTCTAATTAGAAGCAACATTTGTGTGCATACACATAATAAACCAATTAATCATCTTTAATAAATACTAATTACGTCTAATTACTTGTGACTATAAACCAATCACTTAACTCAAATGTCGAAAAAACCCTCGAATTTAAGCATAATTGATAAGGTTGCAGAAGTAAAATCATGACAAAAAATCATTTAGTAACATTAATTAATTAATCTAAATATTCACACATACATAGTTGTAATGAAATACTGCGCATGGAGCCCACTAAATCATCCACAATAAATTCGCAAGTATTTCAAATATCTTGGAGGGCGAGAAGATGTTGGGGTGAGGGTGAGCAATAATAATACCCGGTGGCGGGTTTGGGTCAGTTTCCGGCGAATCTTGGCCACTAAAGTGGAGGAGGCATAGGATTAGTATAAGTTCAAAAGTATATCTTAGAATGTGCTTCCCGTGTGGCATACAAAAATCATATTCCTTTTTCCTTAAATCCTCCATAAATATTGTGATCTTGGGCTACCATTGAAGCACACTCACCACTTCCTCTACTAGTAACTCAAAACCTCTCTTTCTCTGAGAAAAAAAATGGTGAAGTTCTCCAAGCAATTTGAAGGCCAGCTTGTGCCTGAATGGAAAGATGCCTTTGTTGATTATTGGCAACTCAAGAAAGACATCAAGAATTATCATTTCCTTAATAACAATAACAATAACCCATCAAACAACGTTAACCATCGCCATTCTACTTTCTTCTCCTCTCTTAAGAAATACTCTCCATTTTCTCATGCACGTAGAGACCATGGTGCCATTCAAGTAATAATGTTTCACTTCATTTCTATGGCTTTATATTAATTAATAATATATATGTTGAATTCATTGGATTTGTTGGTTTATTAATAGGTTCATAAGAAACTTGCTTCTTCGGCCAGTAAAGATGATTTGTATGAGACAGAATTGGTTGATCAATTTGAAGATAGTGAAGCTGCTAAGGAGTTCTTTGCATGCTTGGACCACCAAATTAACAAAGTCAATCAATTTTACAGAAACAAAGAGAAAGAATTCTTGGAAAGAGGTGACTCTTTGAAGAAACAAATCGCCATCCTCACTGAACTCAAAACTGCTTTCAAAACGAAACCAACTTCTTCTCAAGATCCCAAGGAGGATGCTTCTATTTCTTGCACTATTTCTTGCGGTATAATTAACCTTTTATTTTATTATTAATCGTAAAGTTTAATGCTGTAGCAGAGTAATTAATTGGGTTGTGATTGGATACAGAGGAGGAGTCTGTTAAGGACAGAGCAGAAGAAGACATGAAGATAGACGATGAATCTGAGAGATCATTAGAAGAAATGGAGAAATCAATGGGAATGAAAAGAGAGGAAACCAAACTCAGGACATTGTCGGGCAGAGTTATGAACTGTCAAGGCAAGAATTTAAGAATAAACATTCCTCTAACAACGCCTTCTCGTACCTTTTTTGCAATTAGTTATCTACTATGGGGAGATTCAGTTAACCAGTCTTCGAGTAAATCAAGCCGCCTCCACATCAACAAAACTAAGTTGAACCATGCAGAGAAGATGATCAAAGGAGCTCTCATTGAGCTCTATAAAGGATTAGGCTATCTTAAGACTTACAGGTAAACAAAACATTAATTAGTTTAAGAAATTGAAAGATTACCTTAACTTGTTCTTAAATGACAATTAATAATTTCACTTTTCTCAGGAACTTGAACTTGCTAGCTTTTATAAAGATTTTGAAGAAGTTCGACAAAGTAAGTATTATAATCAACCTTTTTTTTTGTATATTTTCTATCACAACGGTAAATATCACTAAAAGAAATTGAATCCGAAACGTATGGCATTTTTAATAAAGTACCGGCCATAAGACCAACTTCTAGTTGAGTTTGCATTTTGGTCTACATATATAGCTGAAAAGAGACCCTTTTTTCTTTTTTTTTTTTACAGGTTACTGGGAAACAAGTTCTACCCATCTATTTAAAAGTTGTTGAAAGTTCATATTTTAACAGCTCAGACAAGGTCAGAATATTGAAAAGTGAAATTATTTATCTATAATGCATAAGAAATTTTCGGGGAAAATGAATATTTTTATTTTTATTTTTTATGGTAGGGTGAAATTCTTAGATGTTTTCCACTAGCTTTCTCCTGGTCTTATTATCCTCCGACATTTTCATGTGGCTAGTGATTCTAATTTTCTTGCCTGCACCAAAAATATACCTTTTTATCTCTGAAATTTGAACATAGATATGCTTGTCTGTTACTTTTATATATATTTTGGTGCAGCTGTTAATTTACTTATTATTATTATTTTTTTATTGTTAAAAATGACAGGTGGTCAATTTAGCAGATGAAGTTGAGGACACATTTGTTAAAAATTTTGCTAAAGAAGACAGAAGAAAGGCAATGAAATATCTTAAACCTCAACAACATAAAGAATCCCACAGTATAACCTTCTTCATTGGTGAGTTTCATTGCAAAACTTGACTAATTAAATTATAGTGCTCTAGAATTAAAAAAGAAAAAAGAAAACTATACAAGATAATATTATTTTTTATCAGTGGCCGACTTTTAATTAAATCAAAATCATCATTATAATGGAAATATTTGTTCTGATTCACTTAGTGACGTAAACGTAGATTTTAAAGAAACAAAAGTATGGACCCATTAGACCACTAAACATTTCAAATGAAGGCCACTGGCTAATTCACTTTTGTGATGGTGGATGATAATAAATTTATAAAAGCAGAGGTCCATGCTACACCCCATTATAATATTTTTGACACAAAATCAAACTGTACTAGAATTCAACATTAGTCTCTTATGTTGCCTTGACACTTTTAAAAGATTATGATTAAGTTAATGACATAATTAATGGGAACATTAATCTAATATGTCTGCAAATAATCAGGATTGTTTACTGGGTGCTTCATTGCTCTACTTGCTGGATATGTGATAATGGCTCATATCGCCGGGATGTATAGAAGGCAACATGATACAGTTTACATGGAAACTGTGTATCCTGTGCTTAGGCAAGTTGTCCTATTTTAATCTTGATTAATAAATTTTAATGGTAAGAAAGGTGGCTAATTAACGAGGAATTTTGGTAATTTTGCAGTATGTTCAGCCTGATGTTCCTGCACTTCTTTCTTTATGGCTGCAACATTTTCATGTGGAGAAAGACTAGGATTAACTACAGCTTCATTTTTGAATTTTCTCCCACCAAGGAACTTAAGTATAGAGATGTATTCTTGATATGTACTGTATCCATGACTGCAGTAGTAGGAATCATGTTTATTCATTTGTCACTTCTTACAAAAGGCTATTCATATTCTCAAGTTCAAGCCATTCCTGGTCTCCTATTACTGGTAATTGAAATAACAAATTGACAATTTAGAGCAGAACTATAACTAATTCCTGAATTTGATCGCGAGTACTAATTTTTTGTTAACTATGACCAGATGTTCCTGTTATTGTTGGTGTGCCCTTTCAACATTTGTTACCGTTCTACTCGTTACCGATTCCTTTGTGTGATTAGAAACATTATTTTATCACCTCTCTACAAGGTAAATTTCCCATTTTCATGACATATTTGATTGGTTTCACAGGCAACTTAATCATTTTCTCACGTACATGTGCTAATTTTCTCTGAAGGTTGTGATGCTAGACTTTTTTATGGCTGATCAACTGTGCAGTCAGGTAATTTTGATTCCGATAGCATAAACTATATATCTGAAATTAATGGTATTTACACTGATGGAAATCATGATTATTAACTAGGTACCAATGCTACGAAACCTGGAGTATGTAGCATGTTATTACATTACTGGGAGCTTCAAAACTCAAGACTATGGCTACTGCGTTAGGGCGAAGATTTACCGCGATCTGGCTTATGCAGTGTCCTTCCTGCCTTACTACTGGAGAGCTATGCAGGTAGTACAGCTTAAATAATTTATTATACTAATCAGATTGGTTTAGAGTTTAAATTAAGTAATGTTGATGTTAATGTTTGTGTGCAGTGTGCTAGGAGATGGTTCGACGAAGGGCAGACAAGCCACCTTGTAAATCTGGGAAAGTATGTGTCAGCAATGTTAGCAGCAGGAGCAAAAGTAGCCTATGAAAAAGAACGAAGTGTCGGTTGGCTATGTGTTGTTGTGGTTATGTCAAGTGCTGCTACAGTTTACCAATTGTATTGGGACTTTGTTAAAGATTGGGGTTTGCTTCAATTCAATTCCAAGAATCCTTGGCTAAGGAATGAATTAATGCTTCGTCGAAAATTCATTTACTACCTCTCCATGGTATAACATTGGTCATTCTCTAAAAATTATTCCTCTCTCTGATTAGACAAATCATATTTACTTTTTCGTTTAGATAATCAAGACAATTTGTTGTAACATCGAAAAATCGACATATTCCTATAGCAGGAACTGATAGATAAAACTTCAGTCCCGGCATAGAATGAGATTCCCATCTCCACCCAAGATATCGAGCTAATAATAGCCAAACAACAATCACAGAATTATATGCCATATTTTATTTTAGTTGTAAGCCAAAGTCTAAACACCAGTTGGATATTTGATGCAGGGATTGAACCTTATCCTCAGGCTTGCTTGGTTACGAACAGTTGTTCACTCCAGTTTTGAAAATGTTGACTACAGAGTAACTGGACTAATTTTAGCTGCCCTTGAAGTTATTAGAAGAGGACATTGGAACTTTTACAGGTAAAATTTATGGTTTCTGTTGGGTATAAACATTGCTATGGATGTAGAAATTGAAGGGATATCATTTGATTGAATGTTTGCATTTCAGGTTGGAGAATGAGCATCTAAATAATGCAGGAAAGTTTAGAGCAGTCAAAACAGTGCCACTACCTTTTCATGAAGTGGATGAGGAAGACTGATTCCCCATTTGCAGCAGTTGCTTACATCGAATTCGATTCTGGTTTTAGAATATTTTTCACCAAAAACTTCCCATGATCTACCTGAACAAGTTGTTGTAACGACACATCAATTTCCATAAGTATTGGGAAAGAATTGGTTCATACTTGTATACAGAATTTTCTTCAAGAAAATCAAGATTATAATTTCATACCTTCTCTCAACTTTATCCATTGCTAGATATATACAAAAGTAAACATGCACTCGCAGATTCTCTTTAAAAAAAAATTGCAGAATTTCACCAGCAGGGCTCAGGCATTTCTATGGCATATACCATAATATGGACATTTCTTCATCTATAACAATGTTAACTTACCCAGAATGGGAAAAGGCAAGGATTTGACCAGTTATTCCAATCTGAAGTTTTTCTCCTAAAATTAGTGGCCATGGTGATGGAAAAATCAATGAAAGGATCCATTTCTATACATCTATTGGCAGATTAGGACTTAAAGATTTGAACTTTAAACAAGGGGAAGCCAGATTTTGCTTGGCCATGATTATCATAATTCCTAATCACTGATTAATATTTAATTAAACTTATTAGCACTTAGCAACATGCAATAAAATACAAGTAATTATTGAATGAGAACAAACAAATTATCCAAAATCTCTGTATTATTATAATTTTAATTTATAAGCAAGGTCCCACAGGACAGGGCCAAACCCTTCAGATTTTATGAAGGACTCTAAACGATATACATTGCATTGAATCCAAAATATAAGCTCTTTTAAATCCAAGGTAAACTTTATCCATGGCTGCTTGCACTTATTCCACATTTTTTCCCGCCACAGCGTTTCCCTCCAATTCCGCGTTCAAATTCCAAACACCCATCAATTCCCTTTTGCCTACCTGCTCCTTCAAACCCATTTCTTCCTCCAAGATACATCCTTTATCCTCACTCCCCAGGTTCCTCTGCCAAACCCTAAAAACTCAATAATTTCACCCTTTTTTAGTTTAAATTATCGGTTAATTTTATAATTATAATCTTTTTGCTTTAATATTGCATGCTGGTAATTTCTCAAACAAAATTAGAATCGCCAAAAGGAGGACACCGGTTAGTGGCTGTTGCTGGATTGGTGGATGGCGATTCTCAGACCTACCCAGAAGCAGAACCAAGTAATTCGAATGCGGTATGTGGCTATGGTCGTTTACTTTCAGCTTAATTTGTTAACTTGCCGCAGTTCTTACATGTTTTTCGTGCTTTTTTTTTTAATACATAAATAGGGGGCTTTTTATGTTGATTTGTAATGGCTGTTATATAAATGAGCTTTCTATTGTCAGATAATCCTTTCCTCTGAATTAATCTCACTATCGATGAAATAAAAAAGCTCTGGTTTCTGAAAGAGAATTCATGATATAATAAGGCATTTTGTACTTAAATGTGACTGCATGATTTTAGGGATGTTTTGTAAGAATTTTGAGAGTGATGAAAGTCATGTTTTTCTGCAGAAGCTAAACCTAACATCCTAACCGTCTAATCAATAATAAACAATGTTGTCTGAACATCTAATGACTGCACAAAAAAACCTTCTATCCAAAATTCCAGTATTTTGATGCAAATAATGGAGCATTGTTGTGCAAAATCTCTAAGTAGGTGGTGCCCACCACATAGTCAAAAGATGATACATGGGAATTAACTAACTTTGTTTTCTTTCATCATTTTAAATAAATGAAACCTTTGGATTGTGCGACCATTCGGACGCAGCGACCAATAGAGTTCACATTATAGATTCCTTAACTCTATTTCTGTGCTTTCACTGAGTTCACATTATACACAATTGAACTATACTTCTCTTGGTAGTCTCATGATTTCTTTTATTCCCTGATATTGCAGTTTAGAACTGTTCTTCTAGTTTGGTGGCTTGAGCAGCCACTTTACAAATATGCCGTCCAGGAAAAAGCACCATTACTTATTCTAAATCCACTTACATGTCTATTGGTTCTGTATTTAGAAAATTCCAAGTACTGACTGATTTTGATCCCAATAAAAGACGGAAAATTAAGAAAATGAAATTAATATGGTAAAACTTTGTGTATCATAAAGTTCTTTTATGGCTTATAATTTCTATTTCATCTTCTATTTCAAAAATATGTTGTCTTGTGGATAAGTACATCTAAGGAATTCAGCCAGCTCTTCATCACTCTAGTTCAATATTATGCACGCCATGATCTAGCTAAAGATTAAGCAACATGAACTTTCTTGTTGGTTGATGAAATTCTTTTCTTTTTCCCCTTTTTGCTTATGTGCTTTCTTCTCAACTTCTAATCTTCTTTGCAGGGTGCAATTATTGACACAAAACTGCCAAGAAGGAGCTTGCTAGTGTGATTTACTTGTGGTGAATGTGGGGAAAGGACACAGAGGCTCATAAATCGATTAGCCTATGAACGAGGGCTTGTTTATGTACAGGTATTTATTTGTTGACTTTTATTAAACGAATGCTCGTAAATGTTCTGTGATGACGTCAAAGCTGCTAAGCATTATTTTAATAAAGTTTGATGTGTGAATTTGCAATATTTAAAGGTGAGGCATATAATTTTTATTTTCACTTGCAGATGAACATGTTAATATCCATCTTTCCTAGGATAGTTGTAGCCTAACACACTATAATGCCCTTTTAATGTTCATCAAGGTCAAGGATTTCTGTCAGAGTCTTGTCTAACTAATGCATATTCTTTTCTCCTGAAGTCGGTTATTTTCTTCTATCCAGTTACTCTAAATAGTTTTAAATTCATGTATTGGTGGAGACATGGTTGAATTATAGTTTCTGTTTACTTGGTAATTTCTTTTTATTCTTCCTTGATGATGTTTGCGTATTTGCTAATTTCTTATTATATATTTAGTGGATAATCTGTTTTGTAAAACATTGCAACTGAAACTGATTAATTTGGAGGTTTTATTTGTTATTTTTTTATTTATTTTTTTTATGTGTTATCTATGCAATTGTTATATATATACTAATTATTGTGTCCCTGGATGTTCTTTGTTGCCTAAATTATGCTTCTGAAGAAATCATGCAGCTGGTTTTTACTTTATTTTTAATTGTAATCATCTCCTTTGCACTGTGAATTCTGTATAATGTCACTTGTGTATAAATCGACCTATCATGTTAGAGAAAAGTTTTTCTAAATGTGTACCAATATCATTGTAGAATTTGGCTGCATACTGGTTGCTGCTAACTTTGGTAACTTACTATATTTGCTAGCCTTTGGAGTCTTGCTTCTTCTATAGAATATGCAGAGAAGGTTGCATGGTTGCACCTTCATTTTACAACAGATAAACACTATTATGTTAATTAAGAATACAAATTTTCTTGTTGAATTTGACTAAAATGGTACTTCTTATTAGTGTGCAGGATGTGAACGGTATCACAAACTAGCTGATAACCTTGGTCTTATAGTAGAGTATGATTTACGGGAGGAAATGACTGCAGAATCAACTACAGATCAAGATTGACAAGTGAAAGTAAATTTTTGTATTTACAAAGTTCTTTTTTTTTTTTCTGATACTTCCAGGTGTTTTATAATTTATAGTCCTCCTTATTATAAGCCAACTTCTTTAGAATTAATTCTCCAAAAAAAAAAAAAAATTTGTAAGAATTGAAAAAATACAAAACTTTTACAATCCATCAACATTTTTTTGACATTATAATTCCTATTTATATGAAGTTCTAATGGACCTTTATTTTTTATGTATAAAATAACATCTTCATGATATTAGATTTAGGAACTGTAGCCTGTGATAAACAGCAGAAGGGCAATGGCTATTGCTGTCCTTGCCCACATTCCTGACCTTCCTCCCAGCTGATTCAACACGTTTCCTCCATTCTATAAGCCAGGAAAAAAATAGTGTTGAACCAAATTTGTGTTTGACAAGTATTTTAATTGGAATTTACTGATTAATGGATAAAGTTGTTGATCTATAAAAATTTAGAAGTGATGCACTGCATGAACATTTACCGTATTCGGGGATGGTGCGGGAGCTGTATCATCAGAATCTGTTGCTGGCGGGGCTGGTGGGGAAGGTGGGCTGGGAGGAATTGGTGCTGGAGCTGGCGCATGATGATGCTTCTTCTTGTGCCTATGCCTTCTTTTCTTCTTATGCTTGTGTGGAGCTGGTGCAGGTGAAGGCACTAAGTCAGGTGTCGGTGCTGGTGGTGGGAGAGCTGGTACTGGGGCTGGTGATTTAGCAGGTGTTGGTGTTGGTGATGCAACTGCAGGTGATGGTACTGGGGTTTCCTTAGCTGGTGCTGGTGCTAATGCTGGTGGTTTTAGAGGTGTTTGGACAGGAGCAGGAGACACAGCTGGTGGTGGTAAAGCAGGCGGTGGCACAGCTGGTGGTGGTGGAAGAACAGGTGGTTGAGATGGAGCTGCGATTGGAGGTTTTTGAGGTGGAGGAATTTGAGGAGGTGGGACAACTGGGCTAATAGCTGGTGCTACTTTAGGAGATGGTGGTGGTATAGGAGTTGTTGCAGGTGGAGGTGTTACTATACTTACTGGTGGTTGTGTTGGTGCAACTGGAGTTGTTGATGGCAGAGGTGTGGTGGTTATAGGTGCACGAGGAGTAGGCAAAGTGACAGGTGCTGCTGCTGGTGTTTGGGCATTGATAATGGTTAACGGGAAGCAGAGGTAAACCAAGATGAAGAAAACCAGCAACATGGAACCCATTTTTGTTGTGATGAGAACAGAAGATGCAAAGATTAATATAGAGTTAACAGGCAAGAGAAACTTAATTTGTTGAACAATGTTTGGTGCAAGTTCTAAAGGGAGAAATGTAGTCATCATTCGAATGCTACATTTCTTCTAATGATTTGAACTTGCAATGAGCTGGTCATTATGCCACGTTTGCAGCTGGTGGACCCTCAGATCCTGCCATTGGTTCTGATTACTGAACCTTGAAAATATTGCAAAGGAGAGGAATTGAACTAGCTTATTTAGGTCTAAAAATCATTGGTACATGGTCTATAATCAAGTTGTCATAGATATGGTTGCCGATGTTAGTGTTCTCCAGGATTTTGGATATGACGGGAGACACCTTTCTTGTGGAGTTAAAACATGTGTTGGTTTTTCAAGGTAAGAAGTCATTTGCCATTTGGTACTGTTTCTTTTACTGGTTAAAGGTAGTTTATAACATTCATCAAAAGACTAAGATCACAGTTAGAGTTATTTAATGAACAATCCGACAACTTCAACTAAGAGTCTCTAATTCTTTTTTTTTTTTTTAAATCATCAAACTAAAAGTCATAGCAGAAAGGTGAACTTCAACTACAAGTCTTTACTTTGAGACCAATAATATCCTAATAATACCTGTTGACATGTAAAAATTAAAAGGAAGAAAAAAATACCCGTTCACTAGATGCATTAAGAGAGCATTGGAAGCTTTAGAAGTTCAAAAGATGTGAAATATGGTGAAACATGACAACAAGAGGGTTTCACCACCCAAGGCTGTGATGTTTAGACAAGCAGGAGATTTCACCACCTTAGGTGGTAACACTGGGCAGAAATCACCACTTGAGGGTGTGGTGACGAGACTAGAAACGGAACTTTAATCTTTAGTCTATTTTCCTATTTCAACTCTATTTTATTTCTTACAAAACAAGACCTAGAGCTCTCATATTCCAATTAGAATGCTTCTTCCATACAAAAGGGCTTTTCCATCTCTAATAAAGGGAACAGAAGCAAAATGAAGAATTGAAGAAACGGAAGATTTGGGATCCGAAGATTTTTGCGGAATTGAAACCTCAAGCATCAAATTTTTCAATTCTACTCAATTTCAAGTTTACTTTAACTATGTTATTGAATTTAAATTGTTATTTTGGATTTTTAAACATGATTAGCACGAGTTAAATCTCTTTTTAGGGTTATCTTTAATGTCGCTTGAATTCTTTTTTTTTTTTGCTTATGCAATTGTTTATGATTATACTTAATGCTTTCAATTAATTAGCCATTGATTAACTAATTTATTTTCTTAAGATCGGTACGGAAGGAAGGTCTTAAAATTGAGTTGGATTATGAACAACACAAGAAGATAGTTTGAATGAAAATAATATAACTTGTGAGAATTATTGAGAATAATCATAGTTCTATTTTCATTCATTAATATCTGTTATAAAAGGTTAATGGAAATTAATGAATAAATTTGACATCGCTTGGAAGAGCATGTTAAATATCTTAGGATTATTTTTTCCTTATTTAAGTAATTAAATTTGATTGCTAATAGATATAAACAAAAATGAAGATTCAAGTGAATTCAAAAATACCCTAGCTTCTCATCTATTGATTTTATTCAATCTTTTAATTGCTTGTGTGATTTAATTATATAATTTTCATTTAGTTAATCATTTTAATTTTGTTTGTCTAAATAATAGAAAATTATCACAATTTTGGTATTTAATCATCAATCCTTGTGGGAACGATAACTCATTCACTCTTTATTACTAACATCAATTTCGTATACTTGCGAAAATGGACAAGTTTTTGGCGCTGCAATCGAGCTCAAATACAATCAAATTCAAAACCCAGACTAGGTCCAAGCAAAATTTCAAGCTCAATTTAATTCAATTTTTTTTCAAAGACAAAATAAATTGCACAAAACATATTGCAACAACCCCCAAACTTAAAATATGCATTGTCATCAAATAATGAAAATAACAGTCAAGGAAAGAAAAAAGAAGAAAAAGAACAACAAATATTAAGAGAATTTAGAACACTTTCCTGAATTGATGAGGACCACACAGCATGGAAGACTACAAATATGGACGAGAGTATGGTAGGAAGGAAGCAATTAAAAACTCCATTCGATTCCGTAGGTTAGATATTTGCTCTACACACCATCAATTCTTGCATCAATATGATCTTTCAGCTGCTCAATAATTAAAGTGGTGCTGGAAGAACTCTGATCAGTGATGAATAAAATCGGGGTCTCTTCTTGTTCATTCGGCTCTTCTGGAATGTTATGCACAATTTGAACTTGTTTCTCAATAGAATTGCCACTTTTATCTAACATCCATTTGTTAGCATTCCATTTACAGAATTCCATGGATTCTAGAGTTTTGAAGTCAACATAACTGGTCTATATTGAAAATGGGCCCAAGTTTCCTAATCTTAAATGTTTTCCAATGGCTGTAACAAAGCCTTCTACAACAATTTTTTCTTTTTCTTACTCAACCACCTTTTTAAGGTGATTGAAAAGCCAAATGCCACCATTAATCGAGATACCTTGATGCATACAATACATAAAGAACAATTCAGACTTAGTGACAGACCCTCGCCTATTACCCCTACTACAAAAAGTATAGGATAACACCCTCTAAATATAATGAAATGGATGCAACAAATTAGACGATTTACTCACTGCAGGTTGAAAATCTTCATTATTGAGATACCTTGATGCATACAATACATAAAGAACAATTCAGACTTAGTGACAGACCCTCACCTATTACCCCTACTACAAAAAGTATAGGATAACACCATCTAAATATAACGAAATGGATGCAACAAATTAGACGATTTACTCACTGCAGGTTGAAAATCTTCATTACTGTCAGTGGATATATACCAAACACCATTCATACTAAAGTCTTTAGGATAAGAGTGATGACCTTAGTTAGACAACTTAAAAATAAAATTAAAAGTTGGTAAATTAAGCTTGTAGTTCTTATTTCTAAGTCTAAATGTAAATATATCTGTATCATTCATATAGCGTGGGCTTGTAGATTTGTGGAACTCAATATTTTCTATTATCTCAAAGTTATACTAAAACAATGATACAAGGGTATATTTATAGGTATACAAATAGAAAAAGAAGAAATTATTATTCTACCCTTAATTCCAAACTATTAACAAAATAAATTAACCAACACTCCCCCTCAAGTTAGTGCAAATATATTACACATGCCCAACTTGCAAACTATGGCATGAAAAACTCGACTACCAAGTCCTTTTGTGAAAACATCAACTAATTGCCTGTCTGATGTTACATGAAACAGGCTTAAAACACCAACAGATAATTTTTCTTTGATGAAGTGGCAATCAATTTCGATATATTGTCCTGTCATGTTGAACTTGATTATGAGCAATACTGATTGCAGTTTTGTTGTCACAATACAAAAATAGTTGGTATTTTTCAGCCAAATTCAACTCTGCTAATAACTTCTGCAACCATAACAACTCACAAACACCTTGAGGCATAGCTCTATATTCTGCTTCTACACTCGATCTTGCAACTACACTCTATTTTTTGCTTCTTCAAGTGACTAAATTACCTCCCACAAATGTACAATAACCAGAAGTGAATCTTCTATCATCTAAAAATTCAGCCCAATCTGCATCTATGAAGGCTTCAATTTGTGGATGACCGTTTTTTGCAAAAAAATACCTCTTCCTGGAGTTGATTTTAAATACCAGAAAATACGAAAACCAGCCTATTGATGAGATTCTCTAGGATCATGCATAAACTAACTCACCAAGCTAACTGCATAAGCAATATCTGGTCTAGTGTGAGATAGATAGATAAGTCTACCGATCAATCTTAATCTTTGATATCTGCCCTTATCAACTGATCCTTCAGTTCATATTTGTAACTTATGGTTACTTTCAATGGATGTATCTGCTGGTTTGCATCCCAACATACCAGTTTCATCCAAAAGATCCATAACATATTTTCTTTGAGAAATGAAGATCCCTTTAGTTGATCTGGCAACTTCAATTTTCAAGAAATATTGTAGCTTCCCAAGATCCTTGATTTCAAACTCTTGAATTAAGAGCTTCTTCAGTCGAACCATTTCTTCTTTATCATCCACTGTCATCACTATGTCATCAACATAAACAATGAGAAGAGTGATCTTACCTTTGGAGTGCCTCATAAAGAGGGTATGATCAGCATTACTTTATTGATAACCAAAAGATATCATAGCTTTACTGAATCTATCAAACCAAGCTCTCAGAGATTGTTTCAATCCATACAAGGCTTTCTTCAGTCTGCACACCTTCCCTTGAGTTCTCTCATCATCAAAACCAGGAGGAATCACCATATAAACCTCGTCTTCCAGGTCCCTATGGAGAAATGCATTCTTCATATCAAATTGCAGCAAATCCCAATCCAAGTTAGCTGCACAGAAAAACAATATTCTAATCGTATTCATTTTAGCAACTAGTGTAAATTTCTTCTGACAGTCAACTCCATAAGTCTGGATGAATCCTTTTTCCACTAATCTAGTTTTAAATCTCCCAATTAAACCATCAGCTTTGTGTTTTATTTTGAACACCCACTTACAACAAACTTTTTGTCTGGAGATGCAACTAGTTCCCAGGTTTCATTTTTAGAGAGCTTTCATTTCTTCAACCATAGCTTCTCGCCACTTTGGATCCTTGATAGCTTCTCTCCAATCCTGTGAAATAGACATAGAGGAAAGAGACAAGGCAAAAGCTCTATAGGAAGGAGGCAAAAAATCATAAGAGACAAAGTTAGAGATGAAATGTTTTGCATACGACTGAACTCATTTTCTTTGAGCAATGGGCAAATTTAAATCAGAATCAAGAAATAGATCAGAATCAAGAAGTGACTCACCCAAAGATTCTGGCAGTGTATAATGCATTATGGCTTCTCCAGACCTATTCTTCCTCAAGTACCTCAACAAATCAGGTCTATCTAAACGACCAACAACATTTTCATTCTTCTCCCCCTAAACATCAACATTCCGGTCCCCCTGAACATCAACACCATATTTCTCCTAAACAACAATCTCTTCATTTTCCCTTTGAATTAGATCATGAAATAGCGCGGGTATATTCATCACCACTTCTTCACTATTCTCCCCCTGAAGAGGTGATTGTATAGTGCCAAAATAAGGTTCAAACTCCCGAAAGGTAACATCCATACCCACAAAGAATTTTCTAGATGGAGGATGATAACACTTATATCCCTTTTGAGTTGGAGAATATCCAATGAATACACATTTCAGTACTCTCGGATCTAATTTTCCAACATTCCTAATATGAACAAAGCAAACACATCCAAAAATTTTTGGTGAAACAGTATAACCAATTTTTCCAGTTAAGGCTTTTACAAGAGTCCTAAAATTAAGACCTTTGAGAGGTATTCGATTAATAAAATAGGCAGCCGCTAGTATAGCATCACCCCAATATGACTATGGAACGTGCATAGTAAACATAAAAGATCTAGCAACTTCTAACAAATGCATATTTTTTCTTTCGGCTATACCATTTTAAGCACTAGTATAAGGACAACTAGTTTGGTTAATAATCCCATGAGACTCTAAATAAATACCAAACTTATTATCCATATATTTTGTCCCATTATCAAACTGTAAAATTTTTATTTTAGCATCAAATTGGGTGTGAACCATTTTATGAAAAAATTGAAAACAGGAGAAAAATATCAATATTTGCCTTAATTAAATACACCCAAGTCATTCTAGTACAACAATCAATAAAAGTAACAAACCATCGATTTTCAGACAGAGGCAATTTGTATAGGTCCCCAAACATCAGAATGAACAATCATAAATGGCTCACTGGCTTTATTATCACTCAAAAAATAAGAATTTTTAGTATGTTTAATATACTCACAAGTATCACAAGATAAAGAATCAAAACGAGTTCTAACAAATAAACTAGGATATAGTTTTTCTAAAATAAAAAATAACGGATGCCCTAATCGTTTATGCCACTAAATGATCTCCTGGTTGACATCTTGATACCGTCCAAAAAAAGCCAACTCTTGACTGTCTTCCAGCATATATAAACCATCATGCTCTCTATTACTGCAATTCCTCTTCCCTGTTTGAAGAACCTGAAAGATACAAAAATCAGAAAAAAAAAATTCAACCTTACAGTTAAGAGTTTTAGTGATAGCACTGATAGATAAAAGATTGACATAGAATTGAGGAACATGAAGAACGAAAGACAATTTAATATTAGGAATACAAACAACAGAACCTGTCCCAGAAATAGGGATTAAAGACCCATCAGCGATCCTGACACTATCCCTTTTAAACAAGGAGAGTAGTTAATAAAGCCTTGAAAAATGCCTGTCATATGTCTATTCGCACCAGAATCAATAATCCATGAGTTATGATGAGAAAAATTAGTACCTGACTTAACCAAATTAGAGGTAGCAGTGGAAGAAGAAATAAGCTGAGACAGAAGACGCCTGAAATGCAAAATCTCATCAGAAGAGAGACTCTCAACTGAAGCCGACTCTTTAGATGATTCTATTGTTTCTAAAATATGTGCCTAAACCCTTGTTGGATTAACTCGTTTTCCCCCACGGCCCCTACTAGGTCTTCCACGCAATTTCCAGCAAGTCTCTTTAGTGTACCTTGGCTTACCATATTAATCACAGTGCAAATGATTTTTATCAGAAATAATACCTTTTGGTTGGTCAAGAGAAGTATGGGCAGTCAAACCCGACTTGTCAATAGGTGTAATATAAAGTATAACACTTTTTCTGGTATCTTCCTGCTGGATTAAAGAATGTGCCTCCTCAAGTGAAGGAAAAGGAGTTCTGCCAATAACTTGAACTCGCACTTGATCAAATTCAGGATTTAAACCAGTCAAAAAATCATAAACCTTTTCCTTTTCAATCATCTTTTGAATCAGCACCGCATCAACACATTTCGCTTGAAAATCCTGATAATAATCCAGTTCCTGCCATAAACTACCCAGCTCAGAAAAATAATCTGAAACAGTAAGCTCACCTTATTTCGTACCATGAACTTTTTTCCTGAGCTCAAAGATACGAATATCATTTTTCATTCGAGAATAGGTAGTTTTCGTAGCTTTTTATATCTTCTCTGCAGTGTCAAGCAATAAATACTGTCTAAAAATTTTAGGATGTATAGAATTTAGGAGCCAAGACATAACTAGTGAGTTATCTGAGTCTCGTTAATTATGGCGATTTTTTACTTCAATATAAACCTGCAACCTTCTAGCCTTGATCGACAATAAACATGATCTAGATCAAGCTAAATAAGTACTGCTCCCCTCAAGTTTGATTGGATTAATTTGAGAATAGGGACTGTCATTAATGGGATAATGTTTCTCAATTTCCTTATGATCATCCTTAATATTTGCCATAATGGAAAAGCCAAAAAAGGATTAGAAAAAAGCAGGAAAAAAATAACCCAAAAAAAACAGAACTTGTTCACGTGTGACCCAGAAACCCAGAACCCTTAATATTTGTCTCAGCCGTGTCCACCTTCTGGACTGAAACAATTCGAATTCTGCATTGGCCACGGCCGAGACGATTTGTCTCGGCCGCGACCCCTTTGAGAAGAAAAACCAGTCGCGCAAATTTATCAATTTCTGAATATTTCACCGTTGGATCGAGCTGAAATTTTAACCATAGCTTTGCAACATCTTGATCTACATTTTCAACGGTGGAGATTGGATTCTCATATCTACAGTCATTGGAAAAAATGAAATGGTGCGGATTGGGGATTTTTCAACGGGCACAGCTGGGACCAAAGTGTCTCAGCCGTGCTCTTGCTTATTTCTCTGCACATGAGTTAAAATTACCCCATTAAACACACTAAAACATTATAAATATCAATATAATTTCATTTGGCATAAAAAGAGAAAGTTATTACACAAAACACTGAAAATCATACAAAATAAAACATAAACATAAACAAAAATATATTGAAATTAAACAATAAAATTGGAGTTATCAACTCCCATCCAATTCCTTTCATTAAAGCATAAATATTATTAAACAAGCCTAAAGTTCGAATAATATTCTTATCAAAATGTTTCATAGCACCATGATGTCTATTGCGAATAAATTCATACTTGGCTTGTTGGAATGGTGTACCAAACTAAAACTTAGGCTCACCCAGTCTTCAGAATTTCGACTGCTTCCTATTCTTCGACGATGGCTTGTGGTGGTCTCGGTTTTTTTTAATGTTTGTTCCTATTTTTGCTGCCTCTCAACTGTCTTAAATAATTCCCACACCGTGAAATCATTTTCGGCAACAACTTCGGTTTTCGTTTATTTGAATTAGCAGACCCTTTCACATGCCTAACCCATTAAAATGATTTTTCCCACTTTAAATTAAGCACAATATTTCACCAGTTCCCATCATGAACTGATTTTCTTCTTTAAAAAAAATAAAAAAAGGAGAGAATGCTTTGACAATCCCAATTTTTTTGCTATAGATTGAAATTAGAAACAGACTTTCTTTCTTGATCATCCCTCTCTTCTTTTTCTTCTTCTCCTTCTTCTTCTTCTTCATCTAAGCTTTTTTTGGGGGGGGGGGGGTTCTTGAATCCCTGGCTTTTCTAATTAGGGATTTTAGAAATCAAATCCATTTATGGATAGAGAAGGTGAGAAAAGGAAGTGTATTGCAGTTTCCACTACAAAGAGCAAGAAAATAATTGAGAGGCAGCAAAAACAGGGACAAACGTCCAAAAAGAAACCAAGACCACCGCAAGCCATCGTCGAACCTCGAAGACTAAGTGAGAATAATTTTCATTTTGGTACGCCATTCCAACAAACAAAGTATGAATTTATCTGCAATAGACATCATGGTGCTATGAAATATTTTGATAAGAATATGCTGCAAACTTTAGGCTTATTTAATGATGTTTATGCTTTAATGAAAGGAGTTGGATGAGAGTCTTTCACGAATTTTGAAAATCATAGCTACCATGAACTGACCTTAGAATTTCCGAGTTCTTTAAAATGTGATGTGAGTTCACACTATATGAATGATACAAATACATTCACATTTAGACTTAGAAATAAGATCTACAAGCTTAATTTACCAACTTTTAATTCTATTTTTAAGTTGCCTAACCAAAGTCATCACTCTTATTCTAAAGACTTTAGTATGAATGATGTTTGGCATATACTCGTTGATAGTGATAAAGATTTTCAACCTGCAGTGAGTAAATCGTCTAACTTGTTGAACCCATTTCGTTATATTCAGACGATGTTATCCCATACTTTTTGTAGTAGGGGTAATAGCCAAAGATCTATCACTAAGTCTAAATTGTTCTTTATGTATTGTATGCATTAAGGTATCCCGTTCAATGGTGGCATTTGGCTTTTAGATCACATTAAAAAGTTTGTTGAGCAAAAGAAAGGAAAAATTATCGTAGGAGGCTTTGTTACAATCATTGCAAAACATTTAAGATTAGGAAACTTAGGCCCATTTTCAATATGGACCAATTATGTTGACTTCGAAACTTTTGAATCCATGGAATTCTGTAAATGGGATGCTAACCAATGAATGTTGTTAGATAAAAATGGCAATTCTATTCCTATTGAGAAACAACAGGTTCAAGGTGTGCATGACATTCCAGAAGAGTCGAATGAGCAAAAAGAGACCCCGATTTTATTCATCACTAATCAAAGTTCTTCCAGCACCACTTTAACTATTGAGTAGTTGAAAGATCATATTAATGCAAAAATTGATTGTGTGCAAGAGCAAATATCTAACTTGCAGGATCAAAGGGAGTTTTTAATTGCTTCCCTCCTACCATGCTCTCGTCCACCTCTATAGTCTCCCATGCTGTGTGGTCCTCACCAATTAAGGAAAGTGTTTTAAATTCTTTTAATATTTGTTGTTCTTTTTCTTCTTTTTCCTTTCTCGGAAAATGCATATTTTAAGTTTGGGGGTGGTTGCAATTTGTTTTGTACAATTTATTTTGTCTTGAAAAACAAAATATATTGAATTAGATTGAGCTTGAAATTTTGCTTGGACCTTGTCTGGCTTTTGAATTTGAATGTATTTAAGTTCAATTTCGGATGATGGAATGTAAATGAAGACCAAGTTAAGCTAGAGTATAGTTCGACATTGGCTAAGTTAGGTTGATCATTTTGTGTTTGAGTTTCATTCCGTCGATGAACAAACTTTTTAAATCATGACTTTCAGATCTAGATTGATTTATTTTAATAAGCTAGCACAAACGATTTTTTTCATCTTTTTGCATCTGACATGATTAATTTTAACCATTTTTCTCGAGAATAGGATGTGTGTGACTAAATAAGAAACAAAACTTGCTTGCAAGAGATAGTATTAATTGGAAACTTTATTTTAACCTTGCCTTGATATGCATAAATTTTAAAGCAGTGAATTTACAAACATGGGATGTCCAAGAACCATATATATATATATATATATATATATATATATATATATATATATATATATATATATATATATATATATATATATATATATATATATATATATATATATATATATATATATATATATATATATATATATATCTTTTCCTTTTTGAGAAACGGTTTACTAATATTGGTCGGTTCAAGTGATACAACACTTATTTTCCTTAAGTAAGGTTTTGGTAATCATTCTTGTGAATGAAAAAGATCAATGCTGATAAAGCTTTACCTTGTAGGGGTCATTCATAGCTTGAAATTTGCCACGCAAGTTAAAAAAAAAAGAAAAAAATGGCGATTCACCATCGCTGGTTGATTCAGGTGGTTCGAACCTGTTTCCCTTAAGCAAAATCTCGTTAATGAGCTTTATGTATAAAGAAAATTAGTGTTGAAAGAGTGTACCCCTATAGGGGCCGATATAAGCTCGAACAAAAGCCATTAGTGCCTTAAATGGAAAAGTGAATCAAGAATATCAAATAAAAATTAACTATTCTGGCTCCTATGTTCTCTAAGTTTATTTGCACGAATTTGTGAATTTTATTTATTTTGGCAGGTTGAATATGTGTTTCCTTATGTATTGGCTTAATTTTTATCGAAACTTAATTGTGTGGTTGTAACATCCCAATTTTTTTTTTTGCATCGGTCACATACGGTATAATGTAGAGTATGGATAATTATTCCAGAGAAAATTTCAGAATAATCGGAGTTGAGTAAGTCAGGGAAATTGAAAATTGTGTAAAGATTAAACGTGCTTAGGCCAGAAAAATCCTAAAATGAGTGACCCGGCAGACAACTTTGCTTGAGAGTAAATTATGAAATTAGACATTAAATGAAGTCCAGTGGTATAATTTGAGAAGTAAACGGGCTTAGATTGACTTTTAGATGGGACAGTGAATTTTTATCTGGTACCATACAAATGGTTGACCGGACTCTGAATAAGTGTATCGACCTCCGAAAATTATTCTGATGGCATAAATATGTTATTATTAACTAAAGTAAACTATGTGATGTGAAAAAATAAGTGTTTTGACGATTTCGAAATTCCAGGTCTTAGACTGGCTGTGCAGACTGTGTAAACTAGAAATATATTAAAACGATGTCAGAATTATCCAAAATTTTAACCACATGTTCCTGAGTAATCTAGTGCACATGGGGCAAAATTTTGTAGTATTCTGACACTGGGAACATTGATTTCAGGAAAATGGTCAAGAACAGGAAAAAAAAGGTTGATTAAAGTTTCGATGAAAATTTAAAAATAGCAAATGACTTTTAAAAATCACTAAAATTTTCAATTCTACATGAAGTTTTATTTAGAATGTTTTGGTATAAAAAATAAATTTTTCAGTGACGGTGAAATTTTTCTTGTCGGACTGCCTTGGATGAATTGGACTGATAACGAATTTCGATTGAGCCAAAAATTTATATAGAGACTTAATTTGTTATTTTGCATATTATGAAATTTAATTGCAGTAAGGTTGAGCAAGATAAGATAGGAAAATAATTTTTGTGTGCTATTAGGCCTTGCAATTTTGGGTTTGGGCTTGGATTAGGCCTAATTATCCTAATGAAGCTCATCAAGCCCATTAATCTAAGTATTTAAAGACCAAAGAACTCCAGAATTCCAGAATTATCTGCCGCCTTCACCGATCTTCCTTGGCTTCTCTCTTGGCCGACCCTTTCTCCTCTTTTTCTTCTTAATTTTTCTTGCATCTTCTTCTTGATTTCCCCTCAATCCAAGCCTCAGCACTATATTCCAGCCCCTTTACAGCATGGCAGGCCCTAAACTTCCTCTTGAGCAAAGAAAGTAGGAAAAATTAAGGATTTAAGCCTATGTCCAAGAAATCAAGGTAAGTGAAATCAAGATTTTTAGTTTGAATTGAAGACTCTAATAGGTAGATCCAGGTATATAGATTATTGTTATGATGTCATATTGGATTTAGAAGACTAATTGATGGGTAGATCTTGGTCATGTTGGTTCGGCCATTTGGGAGTTTGAGAGGAGCATGGTGTTTTTTTTTATGAGGAACAACAAGATTGAAAATTAAGGAGTGAAAAGCAAGGAAATAAGGTATGTGGATACAAACTACATTTAATTTCATTAATTTTCAGAATTTAAGATGAAATTTATCTTATGTAATAATATGAAATTCAAAATCAATAGGAGATAAATTAAGTGATTCATGTAGTAGGATGATTTTAAATGTGATAAATTAATTTAATGATAGAAGAAATATGCATGTGAGCCAAGAACCTTGGTGTGGCCGAATGGCCTTCTCCTAATATTAGGTGGAAATTAGAGATTATAGGTATTAAATGAAATTGTAATATTATGATGATATGATATAAAAAAAAAAATCAAATAATTAGTAGGAAGCTAATGGCTGCCGAATTATATCTTTGGAAAATTTTAGGTGAAATATGGTGGTTGTAAAGGATTAAATGTAATGGTAACATCGTAAGATAAATAAATGTAGTATGGTGTAATTGAATTAAAAATAATATATGGGTACGGAATATTGTAAAAAAAATAATAATAAGGATATTCATATAGGAAATTAATTGATATTAAGGTAAAAGAAGAATAAATTAGTGTATATTTATATAAATTAATATTATAAAATAGAAGTAGCATTTGAGAAAAAAAAGAAATTTATGCTGAAAATTTTAGTATGTGGGCCGAATTACATAATGGGATGTAAAGCTCGAGATAATGCTAAGTATTAGTTGACATAATATATTATATAATTTCAAAGAACAAAATTAATATAATATGAGTTTGAATAATCATTGGAATATAATAATTCTTTTGAAAAAATTAATGCCATAATATTGCGAAATTAGATATATAATTAAGGAAAGCGTTGAAATAAATTGGCATAATCTAATAAAATGATGAGTAATAGTAATATGAACTTGGATTGTATAAGAAACAAAGCAATAATGGTGGAATAAGGTTAGACCGAATTACGTATATTAGATGGAATCATGGGCAATTTGATGATAATTAGTAAATTCTTTTAAATTGATTAATAATTCAAGAAATAAGTATACTATAGTTGAGTGGTGCTTTAATTGTTATTCAAATTTAATGATTAGTCTGAAAATTATATTATGTAACTATATTAAATTATGTGTATTAGTGTAATATATTAACATATTATAATGCCAAGTTAATGCGCTAGAAACTCAAATGAATGAAGAAAATTAAAATAGAAAGAGAAAGAAACCAAAGTAACCGGATTGGGTACCTTAATGTAATTGGATGTTTAATTGGTATTTATTGGTAATTAGATAAATTTATATATAAAGAAGGCAATAATATTAATTAGAACAAAACAAAGAGAAATGCATTTGATGATGGAATAGTTACATAACGGCAAAAAGAAAAACTTGTGGAACTTGTAATTTTCATGTGAAATCGGTATATATATTTATGTATGATATGAAATTGGGGAGAAAAATATTTTGGAAGGGTGATATTACTTAATGGCTGACGGTATATATTTGATGATGCACTTGAGAGTGCAATGTGATTAACATAATACGATAAGATTAAATATGGTGATAAAAATGTTATGGGATATGAAATCTTGATAATGTCCTTAATATTCAGCGGGTAACCAGGACTTTAGTATAGTATGGCTAGCCATAAAGGCAATTACTTACGAATTTTTGATTCTATTATTGTTTCTAATATGGGTATTGTAACTGTTTTGGACTAATATTATGGAACTGATCTTATGGGACTAATATGATACTGGAATATAATATCATACCTTAGTGGTATAGTCCCTCCAACGTATGAAATATTATGTTCCGTTTATCCAGTCTATTGGTATCCCATTGTTATTTACTAAGGGTAAGGTTATAAATTGTATATGTGAAAATAATTATAATATTTAAAAGAAATTATAAATATTCATAAATAGAAAATAAAGTGAACATAATGAAATTAATAAGTTAACGGGGGCAAAAATGATAATTAGGAAAGAAACGAGAAAATTGGAATGTGAATTAAGAGATAAGAATATCATGTTGTTAATTGGATCAACAATTAACGTAAAATATAACAAATTAGTTAACAAGGACAAAAACGCAATTATATCACTGATATAGTGATTAAAGAAATTAAATTGAGTCAGTAAGTGAAAAATGTTGATAGAGTTGTGAAGAAGAATAAAATTGTAATTGGGCAAGTAATCAAGGGTAAAATGATCAAATGATATGAAGAACATAGGATACTAAGGGGTAAAATAATTATTTTAACCAAAAGGGTGATATCATAATTAAAGTACGGGGATTAAATCATAAATTACCACCCCAAGAGAAACTTATAGGAACCAAAATACAATTTAATTGATTTAAGTAAAAATCAACTAGATTAAAATTGAAATTTATTAAATTAAAGAAAAAGTCAAATTAAAGTCAAATTTGGTCAACTTAAGGAAAAAGTCCAACTTGGAAATTATATTGAAATTTTCCATGTAAATATGGAAAATGTCAAAATTTAGTAAAGAAAATAAATGCTATGAAAATTAAGATAAAGTTTAGTGCAATAAAAAAATGAATTTGTATTAAGAATAAAGGAATATAAAGGAAAGAAAATAAATTAAGTGAAATAAATATAAGTTAAATACGAAAATGTAAATTGACCACAAAGGAGATAATAAAACCTAAACAAGGATGAAGACGGAAAGAGAAAATTTGAATAAACCTAATTAAGTAACGAACGGAACCATAATGCGGTTAAAGAGGAAGCATTAAAAAGCGAACTGGTAGATTTGGTCAAGAGAATAAAATTAAGGTATAATGAAAAGGAAGATCAATAAGTTTCATAACAAAACTTTTAAAAGGAAAAAAACGATAGTTAAATTAGAAATTATAGAAAAATAGTTAACCCAATAGTGATTCAATTAGAAGAATAAGGAACTAAAAAATTATTAGTCGGATGCAATAAAATGAATTACCAATTAATTTTTGTGAAAAGAGATTTTAAATAATGAAGAAATGAAGTTTGAGTGATAAGCGTACTACAACTCAATTAATTCGAGTTAAGCTATGGTAACGACAATAGATAATTATGATTTAATAATTATATGAAAATAATTGATCAAATTAAGAGGAAATTAAGAACTAAGGCAATTACGAGAAATGCACAGGTAAAAGTAAAAAGTTACATAGGAAGATTAGAATTTAAAGTTAATCAATATAAATAGCATATTTCAAAATATATAAGAGGAGAAAAATGGAAATCATACTAATAAAAATAATAGAAGATAAAACATGTGCTAATGAAATTTTGTGTAGTTGTATCCACCACTAGGCAATATTGTTGTTTAGCGTACGGTTTGTTGACTGCATGCAAGAACAGGAGATTTCAGGATATGAGGAAGATAAATCTGAAGGCATGTACATAAAGACATTGGGATCGCATAAACCGTGAAGACGATGTTAGAATTAATGTCAAGTATTTTATATTTACAGTTATTATTGTATTAGTAAATGATTTTGAACTAATATATATATATATATAACTAATATCTCTGTATAGTGTACGGATATATGGTTAAGAGTAGAGTGTTACAGTGGTCATGATGTTAAATTCTCTATATCTCATTCTTGAAAACTTGGTTAAGATTGTCATATTTTGTGTAAATTAATGAGAATTTATTGTGAAATACCATCTGCTTATGATAAGCTAATTTAGCTTTTAAAGTCATGGTTTATAGGAAGTTTGTAATTCATTGGATTTGGAGTGTTAAGGGGAAATGTATAATATGATTGTAATAATTGCTAAATTATGCTTCTTCTTATCTTGATTAAAATTGGTTACTATCATCTGAAATTTTGAGTTTGAATTGTTCAAGAGTGTGGTTTATTCTTTTTTACTCTAGGACGAGCAAAGTTCAAATTTGGAGGCACTTTGTTAGTAGGTTTTATATAGGTTTTATGGATCATTTTTAAGTGTATTTTAGGTTAGAATAGCAGTTTAGTAATTAATTTTCGTTATCTTTTAGTTACAGTCTTAATTTTTATCTTTTGATTATCAAGTTGGTTTAATTGTATTAAATTTGGTAGTTTTAGGTTTAATCTTATTAATCTTCAATGATTAACGGATTAGAAGGTCATTTAAAGGCATAAAATTGGCATTTGAAGCTTTAGAAGTTTAAAAAAAGTGAAATATGGTGAAAGATGACAACCAGAGGATTTTACCACTCAAGGTTATGATATTTAGACAAGCAGAAGATTTCACCACCTATATTAGGCAGAATTCACCACTTGAGGGTGTGGTGACGAGACTAAAAACGGGAATTTAACCTTTAGTCTATTTTCCTATTCCAAATTTGTTTTATTTCTTCCAAAAACCTAAAGCTCTCCAATTCCAATTAGGATGCTTCTTTCATATAAAAAAGCTTTTTCATCTCTAATGAAGGGAATGGAAGCAAAACAACGAATTGAAAAAAAACGCAAGAAATAGGATCCAAAGATTTCTGCGAAATTAAAACCTTAAACACCAAGATTTTCAACTCTACTCAACGTCAAGTTTGCTTTAACTATGTTATTTAATTTAAATTGTTATTTTGGACTCTTGAACATGATTAACACAAGCTAAATCTCTTTTAGAGTTATCTTTGATATAGCTTGAATTCCTTTTTTTTATTAATTTGATTAGTTTTATTTGCTTCTGCAATTGTTTATGATTATACTTAATCCTTTTAATTAAATGACCATTGATTGACTAATTTATTTTCTTAAGATCAGTATGGAAGGAAGGTCTTGAAATTGAATTGAATTGTGAACTACACAGGAACATAGTTTGCATGAAAAATAATATAATTTGACTTGGGGAAATTATTGAGAATAATTATAGTTTTGTTTTCATTCATTAATATATGTTATAAAATGTTATTGAAAATTGATGAATAAGTTTGAAATCAGTTGGGAGAGCATGTTAAATATCTTAGAATTATTCTTTAATTGTTTAAGTAATTAAATTTGATTACTAATAGATATAAACAAAAAGGAATATTCAAGTGAATTCAAAGATACCCTAACTTCCAATCTATTGATTTTATTCAATCTTTCAATTGCTTATGTCATTTAGTTATATAATTTTTATTTAGTTAATCATTTTAGTTTTGCTTGTTTAAATAATAGAAAATTATCACAATTATGTTACTTAATCATTAGTTCTTATCGGAATGATAATGCAATCACTATTTGTTATTAGAATCAGTTTCGTATAATTGCAAAAACCAACAACAAGGGTAAACAAAAAGTAGGGATGAGTAAAAAAAATCGAAAAATATGATTAACCGTAAAATTAGTCCGAAACCGAATCAATTTTTATGATTAACCGATCCGATGAACTCGGTTATGTTTTTAATTTTTTTATTTTTTATTAATAATTACAGTTTAGATTTTTAGATATCGGTCAACGGTTAACCGGTTCACATATATATATATATATATATATATATATATATATATATATATATATATATATATATATATATATATATATATATATATATTCAATTTTTTCTCTTTCTCTCTAAAATTTATATAAAATTATATTTTTAAATATATTTAAATTATATTTTTATTTTTATACCTTAATTTATATTATTTCATTTTTTTTAATTATATAATAATATTTATATATAGTATACGATTAACTTTTATATATATTATTTTTTTATATTAAATTAAATTTATATTATGTCATTTTCTTTAGTTATATAATAATATTTATATATAGTATCTGACTAATTTTATATATATTATTTTTTATCATATATTGGTATTCATATTTTACTTAATAGCATGTAATTATATTTTTTTTATATTTTATAGTTTATGTTATAACATTTAATATTATTCAAATTTTTATTTAACTTAAAATAAAATATATTCTAATTTTCAACAAATATCAAATCTATTTTATAATATCAGCTATTAATCTATATAACATGAATTTTAACTAATAAATTATGTTTGTTTCGTAATTTTTATATTAAATTACTTTACACATTTGAAATTAAATTAAACTTTATTTAATTTTTTTAAATAATTTTATGTTATAAATTTTAATGGTTAACCGAAAAATATTGGTTAATCAAACCGAAAAATCGAAACCGATGGACTGATTAACCGAATGCAACGGACCGGTTAATAGTTAGTGATTTTAAAAAACCGATATTAATGAACTGGTTAATTTTTTTTGCCAACCGGTCCATTGCTCATCCCTAACAAAAAGAGGGAGCTCAGAATATGCACAAGGAATTTGCAAGTAAATGATATTCTGAAGGTAAAGTCAGCTGCTTACCTAATCCAGCTTCCATCAGCTCCAAGTAGCTTATTGGGAGCTCCCCACACAAGGGTGTCTATTCTTGCTTGAAGTATTGCTCCAGCACACATAGGACATGGTTCAAGTGTCACGTAAAGTGTACAATCCTGAGAATTAACACATCGAGAAGAGCATTTCTTACATAGTGGCATTTAAATAAAACATGTTCCAGAAGAAGCAGAAATCCCTATAATGTGCAAACAATTAAAGATGGATAAAGGCATGCATTTTATCGATTATTTTCTATATTTGACCATATAACAGTCTAAACCAATTAAGAGATACAAGTTTAGAAATAATGATGAACATTTAAGATTTTCTATGCTCACAAGATTAGAAATCAAATGTGGTTAAGGTCAAGTTTATAAAGAAAGAACATATGCAATAGGTAACGATGCCTATTGAGGTGATTCCACAAAATTCCAAATAATTCCATGAAATGCTAAATGCTGCTAAATATCTGCAGAACTTGAGATCCATTCCTCTACTTAAGCTTTACTGCCATACATGTAAATGCATAAACTCAAAGTAAACCCAAACCCAATATGGCTACTTCAAAATGGAGCAAAGAGTTAAGATATCGATTCACTCTTTTAGAATCAACTAAGAATCGTATCTAAGGGGCTTTAAACCACACTATCAGTACATACAATAAGAGACTATCTTAAGGGAAATGTAAACTCGCCAACCAACTATGTCAAAGCTTCAACGAGTAATAAGAAGCTGAGAAATGAAAATTTGGGCAGATATGGAAGCATTTGAACTATCCCATAATTAATGTATTCCCTTCTATTTTGTTCATTGTTTAATGATTTCTTTTTAAGAATTTCCATCATTCCACATGCCAATTCCATATTTAAGAAGTTACTTGATGAACAATGTTGGAGTAATGATTAACAAGGAAAACATTAACCAGCCTTCTCACTAAGTTGACTTGTTTAAAGAGAATAGACATTCGGTCCAAAAGAACCAAGAGACTGTAGCATTGAGAAATTACCGCAAGCCTCCAGGACCGCAGTTGGTTGGAAGCCTCCCGTATACATATCATCTCAGCATGGGCAGTGGAGTCCCGTAACTCCTCCACTCTGAAACATAGATCTCCATGTAAAAACCCAAAGAAAAGCAATTTATGCACAGAACATTCAAAAGCACTTGAGAACTTACAGGTTGTAGCCACGAGCAATAATTTTCCCATGCTGCACTAGAACAGCCCCAACAGGTACTTCCCATGTATCAGCAGCCTTCTTGGCTTCTAGCAGTGCTTCCCTCATAAACATTTCATCAATTCTTCGTTGTTCACTTTGATGCATATATGCTTCTTCCCATTCATCAAATTTGTCCCTTACAACTTGTTTGTTTCGCTGAAGTCTTCTTTGTTTCAACTCTCTATCCTTCCCCTCATAACCCGGTGCTTCAGGTGACTTTGCACTAAAAGGTTGCTCCATCATCTCCATTGAACCACTAACAAAGACACTAGTTCTTCCCCTACCATAACTTTCTTCTACAATGGCAGTGCTCACGCCGCTAGAAGGCATTGGTAAAGAAGATGATTCCCCTGTGTCTGTGCTGGAAAGGGAAACATAACAACTCTTACCATCTTGGCTCCGTGTTCCTTCAAAATTCTTTCTATCTTCCTCTTCAGAAGGGGAGGAAATACCTTTTGATATTGACCCACTTTTTAATATGATTGAAGGAGATGAAACATTTTCTTCAAGCTCTCCTATTATACTTTTTGAATCTCATGTGTCAGACACTTCTCCCTGACCTCGGAAAGAGGCCCGCATTAGTTGCTGCCGATGAGAAGAGGTGGCTTCTTTGGGCATGCTTCTTCTTTCCCTTTCTACATTCTTATCACTGATCTCTTCAGGGTCACGGCCAGAAAACCATGCCTCGCTACTTACAGAATCATTTGACAAACTCTTTCCAGCTAACCTTTTAGCTGACCTAGGGGTTTCAACACGTGAACTCCAACGCAATCAAACTACATCCAAAATGATACTCCACAAAGATCTTCCAGTCCTCCTAACTGCAGCATTCGTAACTGTTCTGCTGCCTTCTATTGCTTCTGTCTGTGGAGGTTCCTGAGCAGATGGGTCAGTCACATCCCACATTTCATCGGATGGACCCTTTTCTCCAGGAGAGGCAGATGGTCGCCTCGAGTCTAGCTCCAAGTGCTGCAGGCCTTCAGAACCATATTGATTTGAACTCTTTCTCTTATCTGTCTCACCTTCATACTGCAACTTTGCATCAGAAAATTTCTCCTTCTAGATTTCAGAGGTCAAACCATCATTTCTTGCAGTCTCCAAGAATTCCCAACGAACTTCATGGATGACTCCTCTAGACGATGAGCTGAAGCTATAGCATCTTCAGGCAACACAACTTTTGAGGGCTCCACATAAATCTCACCCCTCCTACCCCTGCCATCTGGTTCCTGTGGTGAAGTCAGACTTTTCCTATCTGAAAATGTGTAGATAGCGCTAGAGTTGCTTTCAGAAGTTGCTCCTCGTAATGAACTTCAATCTACCACTTGATGGAAGGGGGGCATCATTATTGGTTATGAACTTCTGTAATCGCACTCCTTCACATTAATCTGTTGCAACTGTGCTTGGGAAACCATATCCAAGGGTGCGTAAGAGCTAGAGGCTTCTTGTGAGTTTTTCACTTGAAACCTCGGTTCTTCAGTTGCCTTGCAGGTCTCTTTTATTGATTTGACTCCATCAATCCTTTCATTAGTCCGATTGTCTCTTTCTCTTGCTTCTCGAATGGGGTTCACTTCTGCTGCTGATTCACTTCCTTGATCAATCATTCTCTTTTCTGAAGTTACCTGAGAATCACTAACTCTATGTACATCACTCGAATGAATTACTGATACATTGGTTACATTAGCTGCTATATTGGTGACATCATGGGATGCTTTTCTGGATTGAGTTCTCTGAATAGCTTTCTGATTTGCATGAGACCTTTGCTCTTTTGTTTCTTCTACTAAATGGGAAAAAACAAAAGAACTTTGTTCCTGTTTCTTCATTGCAGTTTCTGATTGCAAAATGGCTGGTATTCTGCTGTTGTTATCATGAATTTCCGATATTTCAGAGAGCTGTTGTGAACCTCTTCTTGACTCGAGTTCTCCAGTTATTTGTTCAAATGTTTGTGGCCCTTTCTCACTTGCCTCCCAGTTGGACCTCATAGCTACATCTTCTTCCTGTATCTTTATTCTTGACTCAGACTGCCTCCGTAAATTAGAATTTCTTTCAACAACATTTCCCATTTCTGACGTTTCAGTTAGCTGCAGGGCTTTTCTTCCTATATTTACATTTCCAGTACTTTCACCCAGTGTTTCACAATATCCACGTCTTTTTTCCTCAATCAAATTTGAACCTATTTTCAGGTCTGTTTCTGTACCAATAAACTGCCTTTGGTGTTGGAAGGTTCTTTTTACATTTGTATCTGGCATTTCCTGATAATCTATTCTAAATTGAGACTGCTGTGTGACTTGGCCAACTATATTGCTTTCTTGTTCCTTTCTCATAATTGTCTTCAGAAGTAAAATCCTCATTCTCATCATCAAGTTGCTTATAAGAACTCGGCACCCTCCCACAGTCACTTCCACTGCTCCTCGTTATTCTTGAATATTGTCCTTCCTTTTGGTACTGTGTTTCTTCAGTCTCAGTAAGTTTCTTCTCAGTTTTCTTTCTCAACTCCCAGTCAGCATCAGTCCTTGTTCTCTGCTGCAAAAACTTCCCGTCCCACATTTCCATGCATTTCATACCCGTGCAACATTTTCCCTTCAAATTTATCCTCTCCAGTCGCTGACTCTTTCTTATATCCACTAGATGAACCGACATGCCCATATTGCTCTTCCTTATCACTCTCAAAATCCCCCGTAGAAGAAAGTGAGTAATAAGATGAAAGACTTGAACTTGCCTTCCTTTCCCTCCGATTTTCGCCTCTAGCAAAAGTTTTCCTTTCTTCCATCTGTTCGCTCTCTTTATTCCTTCTATGCTCTTCCCTTTCTTCATTTCTTCTATACCTTTCCTTCTTTGACTCAGCTGTAATTGACTCAAATTTACTCTTGGAATCACTCTTTAGTGAACCTAACCTGACATTATTCTTCTTCCCATTACAGAACCCGCCATCATAATTACTTCTCGTTTCTATTTCCACTCTCTTTGCGGAACTTCCTTTTCTATCTCTGTCACCTAAATATTCCCCACTCACTTCCTCACTCAAAAAGTTAATCACAGCCTCAGCATCATCTTAACTTCTTAAACAACGCCTCTCATTCAAATTCAAGCGCCCAATCCTACTCTTCCTTCTCCTATCAATTCTCTCCCTACTACTCCTCTCTTTAAACGAGCAAGAAACATCAAAACAACCTCGATCTAGGCCATAATCAGGGACCTGATAACAGTACCGGTCCCAAAGATCAGCCTTCTACAAGGCGACCATTGAATAAGGGTGGATTGCCTCAACCCATAAAATAAGCTGGGATTTATTGGCACTCGGTGTGCAGGAAATGATGATGATGAACAACAAGAACAGCAATTACAACATGAGCAGCATTGTGATGGTGATGGTTTCTTATCAAATCTTTCAGCTAACAAGTTAGAGTAGTCATTGAAGGAAAAGGAAAGTGACCCTTTTGCTCTAAGCGTGAATACAGCTGAGCTAAAGTAAGTATTATACATGATCTCAGCGATAATTACAAAGACAAAGAGAGAAGAAGATACTTACCTTTAGTGGGTTTGGTTAAGGTTTTGAAGCTGAAACTGGGAGCCAAACCATGTGCCCACGGACAGGCAAAGAGAACCCCTCTTGGCAATGGATCAGAATAAGTGCGCAGTTGCAAATCGTTCGAGACGACTCGGTGAGTTAGATCTAACTGGGCTACTTTTGGGCCTAGGGATTCAATATAGAGGAAGCTGGATGGTTGGGCCCCCAATTGTCTTATTAAACCCTTAAGTTAAGTTAGGGTTTGATGTTTAGATCGAAAATAATGAAAAATAGACATTGAAACTGATCACTCCATGAACCCATTTATTAAATTAAATTTATCTAAAAATGAGCTGATTATTTTTTATAGTATGAACAAGCAATATGTATATAATCCGTCTTATGTTTATAATGTTAGAGTTAATTTTTTTATATATAAAAATAAATTATTAATTCTGTTTATAAATATTATATGGATTTCGATCTAGCCATGAAGTGATTGGATGACTTGCAAATAAAAAATACAAGCAAGGAATTTAGTCAAAAAAAAAAAAAAGAAAGAAATTAGTACTAATATATAGTCAAACAAATCACATAGTTTTCTTAAGCTGGTAAGACATGGTGAACAATAACGGACGTCGATTTCCACAAGGTGAGTTCCCAAATCCTTAATGTAAAAACCCCAATATTCACTGCTTGCTTAACTTTATCTTTAATCTTTCCTAATAAGTCAAGATTAGCAATTATATCCTTTTTTTCAAACGCTGATTTGGAATGACGAAACTAGAGTTTATAATCAAAGGGGGCAATTAAGAAATAAATTAAATAGAACGGGATCAAAATAAAATTTTGAGTGAGCAAAAATGTCTATTTAATATATATATATATATATATAACAAAGAAAAATTCAAAAAATAAGGAGGGCAATTGTCCCCATTCACAACATGTCAGCTGTGCCACTGCTGATTTGGTGTGTGCCCAAAAATGAAAAAAAAAAAATCTAGAATATTTGGTTTGGAAGCGAAAGAGCATTAACTGCAAGTTTTTTATATTATTGAATATTATAAATTCACAGATATACATGCACGCTAAATTATTATAAAAAATAAATATATTTTTTTTTTCATAGAGGAACAAATTGCCGAATATGTAAATTGTAAAGCTGTTATATGTGCCTTTACGTTGGAAGATTGTTCCTCTAAATTGGTTATATATAGTTAGTTGGGGCGGTTGATATGAAGATGAAATTGAGGTGTTGCAATTTGGGATTAGGTAACCAATATGTTTCACTTATCATCATCTAACTCTTTTCTTTTCTTGATTTATTCCTCTCTTGCATTATGGAACTATCTAAGTCACAATTTTTTCCTTATCTACGGACCTATGCCATTCGCTCGGTGATCTAATGCTGATTCGTTTCTAGCTTGTTTTTGACTTACATGTTTGAGTCTACATATATATATATATATATATATATATATATATAAACTTTTATATCATATAAATATAAGTATAATTGCATATTATTCATTTATAACTAAAAAAATTGTGAAAAAATACAATTAAAATATTCGGTATATTTTAACTTTTAGTTCAGTTTGATTTTTCATTTATAATCCGTTTAGAAAGTGGTATGTTTATGTTAAAAAAATGGACTTGGGTCTAATTCAATTCCAAAAATTAGCTTATGAGACGAGAATTGCCAAGTTTTTATAAAATGTATTTTATTAGCTTGTGAAATGAAGATTGTCAACGTGGGATACCTAACACACTCCTCATATTCAAAGCCAAATACAAGTGAAAAAATTAGAGCCTAAAATTTATACCACTGGATATCTACGGATTTTCCAATATTTAGGACTATGACTTCGATACCACATTAAAAAAAAAAAAACTAGCTTTAAGCTAACTCAATTTCAAAAATTAACATATAAGAATTGTCCAAATTTTTATAAGATATATTTCATTTTTATAATTAAGCAAAGTTTATATCCCACCGTTATTATACACGTTATGATTTGATCCAAATCTGCCTTATATTTGTGGGTATAATGTATTCGTTTCTTATTAACATTTTTTTCTCTTGTTTTTCAATAATCCCAAGGTAATTTGATCTCATATGAAAAGAAACTAGAGAGAGTTTACTTCCTAAGTTAAACTACTTGAACAAATTGTTTTCGAATGAAATTTCAAATGTACTCCTTCCTATTCATTTAATTTGACATTTTATTTTGTGAATCCAACCAAATATGAAGATCAGACATATTGAGACAGTCATCAATAACAAGCCCGAGTATAGACTCAGAGTGAGAACGAGAGTTGAGAGCTTGCACAACTACTTGAGCATCTGATTCAATAATAACACGATCAAAGCTTCTTGATTTAATCCAGCTAAGAGCCTCCCTGATAGCTAGACATTCAGCTAAAGTAGGAGATGTGACTCCTCGTAGAGGACCACTTTCCAGTAGCCATGAAGATACCGTCTGCATTTCTAAGAACAAAACCAACCCCAGCGCTCTTCTGATCCAAAAAAAGTGTAGTATCAACATTAAGTTTCAGCCATCCCGTTGGAGGAGGTTCCTCCTGTTGTTCAAGAGAACTCGAAGTAGCCTAAGTTTTAGTTAAGGCAAACTTGTAACTCTAAAGCACATGTGCAGCTTTTGCTACAATGATAGCAGCACTGTAATTATGACCATTCCAGACCAACTCATTCCTTAACTTCCATAAGCTCCAACACAACATTACAACCTCATAACATTTATCCAGAGACATTTTATTAAAAATGAATGCAAGCCAATCAATGAAGCTCATAAAAAAGCCTCTTATAAACCCAATAGTGGAATATGACCAGCATTCTTTAGCCCGAGGATAGTCCAACAATGCATGCAGGGTTGTTTCACCTAAATGGTTTGCAAAGGGCGTTGATATTCACCTTTTTTTAGCAAAGAGTAATATTTGATAGGAGGCAATTAGTACACGCTTTCCATAACATATTACAAACCTTAGGGGGCACCTTAAGGTTCCAAAGCTTATTCTAGAAAGAATTTTGATTAGCAGGAGGGGCTTGATAAGTGTTGAGCATATTATAAGCACTTTTAACAGTATAAAATCCTCTATTGTCCACATGCCACCACCAAGATCACAAGGACGCCTAATGCTTAACGAAATTTTAAGGATCAGCTGCCTATCCCTTTTGCTGAATAAATGATTGAGAAGATTAATATTCCAAGAGTAGCCATTATCATCCAGCAGATCTGATACCCGCATATTACTTCTTCTTTCTTCATCTTCAGTAAAGATAAATGGATCATTATCATCTGGTAGCCAAAGAGCTTTCCAGATCAAAGTATCTTTCCCATCCCCAATTCTCCTTCTGCTTCCTTTCTTCATTAAGCTCTGAGTTGCCCAAAGACTTCTCTAGACAAAACTTGGGTTGTGACCGATCTCTGCTTCCAACAAAGAGCAACATGGAAAATAACGAGTTTTGAAAATATGAGTAACTAGAGAATCTGGATTAGTTAATAAGCGCCAGGTTTGTTTGCCTATTAAAACTAGATTAAACTCATGAAATTTTCTGAAACCCAAACATCCTTTAGATTTCTTGATGCAAAGCAAGTCCCAATTTTTCCAATGAATTTTTCTGTCCACAACAGACTTAGAACCCCACCAAAAAGCATTCAACAATTTTTTAATCTAAAACACAAAGAGGTAGGTAACAGAAAAATGCTCATTATATAATTAGGAATAGATTGGCCAATGGTCTTGATCAAAATTTCTTTACCAACTTCTGACAATAGAGTCATGTTCCACCCGTGAAATCTTCTTATTATTTTATCCTTGATGAAACCGAAGACTCTCTTTTTATTCTTGCCCACACATAATGACATGCCTAAGTAGAAGTCATTTTCCGAACCCATCTGCGCACAAAGGACATGATGGACTTGATCCTTTGCAATTTGAGGAGTATTAGAGATTAACAAAATTGAAGATTTGTTGAAGTTAATACATTGTCCAGAAGCACCCTCGTAAAGTTTAAGTGCCCTGGTCACTGAAACAGCCTCCTCGAAACTGGATTTGAAAAAAAATAGTTGTCATCCGCAAAAAAAAAAGATGAAAAACTGAAAGAGCGCCTCTAGCAACTCTGACACCATGAATATCACCTTGAGCTTCCATCCTGCTCAGCCGACAACTTAAACCTTGAGCACAAATAATGAAAAGGTATGGGCATAACATACAACCTTGCCGAAGACCTTTACTGGGGAGAATAGGACTTGGTTTATGATTCCCATGAGTTACAAAAAAAACTCTGATAGTAGTAACACACATCATGATAAGATTAATCCATTTTTCGTCAAAATCCATCTTCCTTAAAACCTTGGCAAGATAGACCCACTCAACTCGATCGTAGGCTTTGCTTGTATCCACCTTAAGAGTCACATATCCATCGTTGCCTTGATGTTTTTTCCACAAAGCATGAATAATCTCGTAGGCTACCATAATGTTATCTGTGATAAGCCTTCCTACCACAAAAGCACATTTATTTTCAAAAATAACCTTAGTTAGGACACTCTTCATCCAATTTGCTAGCATTTTGGCTACTACTTTGTAAAGAACATTGCAAAGAGAGATTGGCCTAATATCAGTAATAGCTTCAGCCTTATGCTTCTTCAAAATCAACACTATTGTTGTGTCATTGAGATTATCGGGTAAAGAGACTCCATTGATTATATCAATACAAGCTTTAACTATATCTTAACTCACAATATCCCATCAATATTGGTAAAATACAGGATTAAATCCGTCTATGCCTGGAGATTTATCAGGGTGTATAGAAAATAAGGCCTCTTTAACATCATCCTCTGTAAAGGGAGAGAGTAGCCATTGGTTTTGCTCAGATGTGATCGTGGAAGGGATGCAATCAATAACAACATCTGTATTTTGACATTTTTTAGGGTGTGTTTGGTAACATTTTTTGTTTTTTATTTTTTATTTTTTAAAATTCATAAACCGTTTTTAGTTTTTGTTATTTATTTTTCAAAAATTGTTTAAAAATTAATTTTTTATTTATTTTTTAAAAAATATTATAATATCCATTAATACATATTATACATATATATAATCTAATTATTAATATTAAATAATAAATATTTAATAAAATTCAAAATTTAAAATATATTACATTAAAAAATCATAATATGGTGGAAGTGATGGTAGCGACGGCAATAGCAGTATGGTGGTGGCAGCGATGGTGGTAGCAGTAACGATAATCTGGTGGTGGTGGTGATGACAGTAGTAGAGATGGCAATGCAGTAGCAGTGTAGCGATGATGACAATGACAGTAGCAGTGGCGACGGTGGCGGTAGCGGTAACGATGATGGTGGTGGCGGCGACGGTTTGGTAGTGGTGGTGGTGCTAGTAAGAGTGTGGTAGTGATGATGGTGCTAGTAGCAGTGTGGTTGTAGTGGCAAAGATGGCAGCGGCAATGGTGATGGCGGCAGTGGTGGCAACGACAGTGATAGTGTGGTGGTGACAGTAGTAATGTGGTGGTGATGGCAAAGATGGTAGCTGTAGTGGTGGCGATGGTAGTGGCAGTGGTGGCGATGGCGGCGGTGTGGCAGTGACGGTGTGGTAGTGTAACACCCTTATCACTCCGATTAAACGGAACAGTACAAGTAACCCGAAAATTTTTTCCTTTCAATTAACATTTAATTAATACCAAAATTTCGATATTACCAATTCTTTGGATATTCAATGACCTATAACTGTCCCGGGTTACTATTCACTTAATAAAATTCCGGCATTATAACGGCTATATTTGACTAGTCTCCTGAAAAATCAAACAACACACAGCCTCTCAGAGGCACAACACTTCTATAACAATCATTCCATTACTCTAAAATCTCCATCAAATATCCAATAATTCAAAACATCTCAACATCCCACTCACAAGCATATATGTTTACATATCTTTCCATATCCAAATATTTATACATATCAGTCATTTATATACATGCCAAAGTCTACGTAATTTACATAATAACAAAAATTCTTTTCTTCCACTTTATGCATCACTGCTCCTCCCGCGCTGTACCTGCATGCAATAAAAATTACATGCTGAGCATAAACTATGCCCAGTGGTGTCTAACAATCCTAATACTTTCTTTGCAATATTTATTACTTTAATATACTTTATTTAATCATTTACTTTCAAAATAAGTACAATTTAACATTTTAATCATATTTAGTGGAAACAATGGTTTTTCACATTATTTACTCTTTTTTCTCATTTATTTCATAACGGTTGACTAATTTCCTTTTTAGTCCTCAATATTTTATTAAATTCCAAAAATGCCCTTTTGTCTTAATAATTACGATTTTGCCATCTTAGTCATTTACTTTCACTTTCTTTACATTAGTTTCATCATTTATTCATCATTTATTCATTATTTATTCATTATTTCACTACTTTTGGGTAAAATTACGGTTTAGTCCCTATACCATAATATCTTATCTTATTGACCTTATTAGGTCTTCAAATTACTATTTTATCCTTATTAATCATTTCTCATTTATTTTTACTTATTAATTACCCATTTTGGCAAAATTACCATTTTGCCCCTAAACTTTTATTTTCTTTCATTTAAGTCCTTTATCCACTTTAAACTTCATTTTTATCATTCTTTTCATTTATTTTAACATATTATCACTTTTATTTCATTTCATGCCCCTAGTACAGTACCGACAGAAATTCTCAGATTGGATACTCGGGACGTAGACCCCCATGGGTCTCACATAGACTGAAAAATGATCTCAACGACCATTTTTCCACGTAGCAGATACCAGGTACAAACAGAAGCTATGGTGATCAGTGATCCTACCATAACTAAGCAAGTCGCCATGACTTGCACCGCGGTACAGATGTCCCTATGGCTAGCCAATTATATCCTGAGCTAGGCTTTTACTGCCAGACTATTTCTAAGGGCGCAATTTCATCAAAATTTCAATTAAACTTCATATTTTGCATTATTTCATTACTCGAAAATGCTTTTAATAATTTCTTTTCATTCGAAATTACTCGTAGTCATTTCTTTTCATTCTTTCGCATAGATTGTGAATTATTCTACCATAATTCACCAAAATCATTCACTTTCTCATCAATTTGCATTTTATTTCATATAAATGTCATATTTTCAATACTTACATAATTGAAAATATTCTCTAAAATATTCATTTAATTTCAATAAATTCCATAAAAATTTCTAAGCATATTATTTCATTTCTAGTGTCATTTAAAAGCTTAAATTCATCAATATTCACCAAAATCACTTAGGTTTTCTTTAAGGTATAATTCGGCCATCAAGGTAAATATACCATATCATCATTCAATAAATCATTTAAACATTTTAACATGCTTATTCAAGGTCTAGATACACTATTTCATCATTAATTTCAATTAAATCATCATTTTCTCATATAAACCCTAACTTACATAAAGGGTATTTAATTTGAATCAAAGAAATTACTAAGATTTATTAGCCACTAACCTTCTTTTCTTGTTCTAGTGTGCCTAAGCTTCCTTTTCCTTGCCTTTGGCCTTGGAAGCTTGCAAATCTCCTTGAGTCCCTAAGTGAACCGAAATTTCAAGCCATTATAACTCTAATTTTTCAAGCTCAAATGCTAAAAATAACATCATAATTGAACTCTAGGCACCCAAAAACATAAGTAGGCACCTTAGAAATAATTTTAACCCATTGATTTCACTTACCTCAATTGAAACCCTAAACTCTCTCTCCTAATTTTTCTTGATTTCCTTCCTTGATTTGAAGATAGGAGGTCACAATACTTAACTAGAGAGGCAGAAATTATTATTAGATGGCTTGATTTGGTGTGAAATGGAGAGAATAATGAAGAAAAAATCCAACAACAATGGTGGAGAGGTATTCGGCCGAGAGGAAGAGAAGAGGAAGAAGAGGCTGTGCTGGCTGGTTCCAGAAATTTTTCTCTTTATATAGGCTGGGTTTTGGGCTTTGTGGGCTTGAATTGGGTTAATGGGCTTAGTTAATTAACTAAAGCCCATTAACACCTAATTTAAAGCCCAAAATTATTTCTTCCATTTTCTCACTCCAAATCACTCCAATTTCAATTCTATAATTCTTATCACATCAAAATTAGGTAGTACACAAAATTTTGGCTCAATCGGAGTCCGTTATGGGTCCGATTCAACCGAACTGGTTCGATTCGACAACTGTCAACATCGCCGAAAAATTCATTTCTTTATACCAAAATATTCTACAGAAAATTTCATGAAGATCTGAAAAATATGGCAATTTTTGGAGTCCATTCACTATTTTTAAAAAATTTATGCAAAATCAAGTCACATTCCTTATGAGAAAAATTGACTCGCTACCTTTTTCGTATTTTTGACTTTCGGAGGTCTATTTGACCTCGATTTCACTTCAAATTTCAACCCCGGACTCACCATGACCAATACTTCCCGATGGTCAAATAAAATATTTTTCACTTTCGGATCCGTTTTACGGCCCGGATGCACTATTCACCATCGAAATTTACTGTTCACGGCCGGACCGGTGTTGAGGTCATTACAGGTAGTGACGGCGGCATGACAGCGACGGTGTGGTGGCAGTAACAGCGGTGGTGGTGGTGGTGGCGATGGCGGCGGTGTGACGGTGGTGGTGACGGCAGTGGCGGCAGTGTGACGGTGGCGACGGCAGTAGTAGTGGTGGTGATGTGGTAGTGACGGTGGTATGATGGTGGTAGCGGTGGTGATAATAAGGATGAAGTAATTAAATTATTGATAAAAATAAAACCATAAAAACCACATTTTAAAGATTTTTAATTTTTATTTTTGTTGCCAAAATCACTTCTTAAATTTTTGTAAAAATAAAAACGGAAACAAATTTGCCGAACATGTTTTTGTTTTATTTTTAAGAAAAAAAACCAAAAACCAAAAACAAAATCGTTCCCGAACGCACCCTTAGTTAACATCAATTTTATAAAATTTTTATTATAATTTACTAAAAAATCTTTTTTATAGATTCTCTACAATTACATATATTCTTACTCCATTAATTAATTAATTGAAAATTCAATTCAAAACTAAAAAAGAAATGCTTTTGAATTATTAGCATATCTTGGAGCTCACTTTTTCGGGACTTTTTTTTAAATAATGCATTTTGGATTTTTATTTAGGAAAATGAAGTCTTTTGAATAGCATTTGGGCTTTTAGAGTTTTTTCATTTTTACAGTTATATTTTACAGAAAATTGATGATGAGGGGTGCTGAAGAAATTTGATACAGAGACACAGAGGACTTTAACTCCACAAGGGAGGATTACAGAAATGGAAGGTGGAGCTAGGGATGATCATGGGGCGGAAAATCCCCGTTCCTGGAGGAAAACCGTCCCGAATGAGGTAGAAAATTCACAAAAATTTCTCCCGTAGGGGGCGGGGGACGGGAAAAAATATTTCCCGACTTAGATTATGGGGCAGGGACAGGAATTGTGGTCCCCACCCCAAAATTTAGTAATTAAATTTAATTATATATATATAATTTAGTTTTAAATTATATTTAATTTTAGTTTTGTCAATTATTAAAATTGATATTCATTTAATTTGTAATTGAATTTATAATTTTTTAATTATGAAATGTTATATTTTAATTACAATTAATTGTTAAATATTATATTGTAGTTCTAATTATATTTTTTTTAATATTTTTTTGAGGGGATGGGAACGGGGGAAATTATTCCTCCGAAATGCTATCGGTGATGGGGACGGGGAATCTCCGTCCTTGCGCGAGGCAGTAGGTGGGGAGCCACTCCCCGCCACGTGATCATCCCTAGGTGGAGCTCTCTTCAAATTAATTATGTTTTCTTTTTTTAATAGGAATTTTCGTTTTGATACATATAATTTTGGACTAATAAATGGCTGGCCCATATATTATAAATAAAAGCAAAATTGTATTAATATTATTGTCCACCTTAATGTTAATTCAATTCTAACACTTTTTTCACATATAATTTTATTTCTTTTAGCTTATATGTATAGATTGCTTTTAAGTAATGTTTTAAAATACGGTTTGATCCAGACGATCGAATCGGTTGGATCGTAACTCGGTTAGAAAACTGAATTGATCCAACATTAAATTCAAAATGTCAAAAAATTCAAATTGATTCGAAAAAACTCAGGTTGGACCGAAACTCGGGTTGAACCGGGTTGGACCGAGTTAATTACAAATTTGTGCATTTTATGTCTTCTTCTTTGCCTTTCACGCAAACCCACGACCGTAGAGCAAAAGCTCATTCCTTAAATGATTACAGGCTGATATATATATGAGATCATTTTTTCAATTTCAAGTGTATTTATGAGAAATTAACAATATATCAATTATTAATATTTTTTATTTTTATTCTTAGTTTTTTCCAATGTATTTAAAACTTTCTAAAAATCTATCATCTCTATCTCAATTTAAAAAGAAAAATTTAATAAATTATAAATATTTTAAAAAATTGAAATTTTTTAATTGTTTCATTAATTTTAATGTAAAAATTTGAAAAGGCACTCAAAACAAGTTGTTTGTTGGACTTCAATAAGAATCATTTAAATTATGTAACTGTAACACTAATAATAAATGTAAAATAATTTATTAATGTACATTTGATATTTTTGGGATGGTCAAATCACATCATCCAACGTTACATCTCTACAAAATTAGTTTTTAGAACTCCCAATTTACGAATTTTAGTTGGAAAAAATTAGATTTTAACAGTAAATTAGTTTTGTTTGGCATATATATATATATATATATATATATATATATATATATATATATATATATATATATATATATATATATATATATATGAAAATGAAGATGAAGATGAAGATTGATTATTATTGATGTTTGTTTATCATGTTAAATAAACTTATTTGAATGTTTATTTTTGATATTATGTGGATTTATTTGGATATTTATTACTTAAGACAATTTATTTGATTTTTATATTTACAAACTTTGTTGGACTTAAAATTAATATATTTATATTAATATTTGGTAATTAATAGGTTTTTGAATGTATTTTTACATATTACATGTTTAATTTTTTATAAATAATTATATTTAAAAAAATAATAAAAAGTTCGAGTCGATTCAATTGAATCAGTTGATCCATGATTTAGTTGGCAGGCCGAATCGACTTTTGAGTTGAGTATGAAAACATTGCTTTTAAGTGTTAGAATTTTTGTTTAATCCAATCCTTGTCATTTTGTTTTTTCATTATTAAATAACTAAACTATATCAAGAATTAGAAACTTAAAAAAAAAGTCATGATTTGATAGAAAATTAAGTTGTATGGCCTTACCTTCCATTTCCGTTACCCTCCCCTGCGAAATTAAAGCTCTTTTTTCAGTGGACTCCATTATCAATTTTCGTAAAATATGACTGCGAAAATGAGAAAACTTCAAATGTCCAAATACTATTCAAAAGATTTCATTTTCCTAAATAATTCAAAACGCATTATTTAGAAAAAAAATAAAAAAATCTCAAAGAAGTGCGTCCCAAGATGTGCTGATAAAATAAAAATAAAAAGTAGTTAAACATTTTAAGAAAATCAAAAATACCCATTACGATTCTTCTATGCCATATATAAAAATAGGAATAACTACAAAAATCCCTGACGTTTGGGCCAACTCGCAATTAAAACCCTATTGTTTAAACCGTAACAATTCGATTCTTAATGTTTTGTGCGCATTTCAATTAAATCTCTCCATCCGTAATTCCATCAAAACTAACAGAAAAGTTATTTTTAATTCAAAAAATATTTTTTTTAATTTTCTATTCAATAATTAATATCATTCAAATTAATAGTTATATTTTACTATCTTTAATAATTAAATTGGGTGGCTCTCATTAAATTTTCCAACAAAAAAGAAAATCATAATTAATAAATGTCTACCTAAAATTTTATATTGAAAAAAAATTCTTAAAACTATAAAATTATTTTGCAATATGTTTAAATATTGTACACAAATTAGTTATATTTCATTACATTAATTTGAATTTCGTAACAAATTATTTTAAAAAATATATATAATATTTTAAAATGTGTTTTTTATATTTAAGATTTAAATTCAATATTTTTCAACTATAATTTTATTTTGATCTATTTTGTTAGGTTGGATAAAATTAAAGTTGTTTTCAAATATAAATATAATTTAATTTTATCAAAAAAATTTTAAAATTAAAATTTATTATTTATTTTTAAATTTTTATCGACTTTGAAAGTTAAGAGTTAAATTTATGTTTTAATTTATATTTAATAAAAAGTTATTATAATTAACATGAATAATAAAAAAAATATTACATATTTAGATAAAAGTTGTACAATTGAAAAAAAAAAAGTTCCAGTTATTAATAATAAAGAGAAACATATTATTAATTTTAACTATATTAAATATTAAAAAATTTTCAATAAAATTATTTTTTAAATAAAAAATTGTCATTTCTGTTTGTTTTAACGGAATTATTGACAAAGAGGTCAAATTGAAATATCTGTAAAACGTTAGAAGTCCAGTTGTTACATTTTAAAGAATATATAGGATTTTAATTGAAAATTGATTAAAAAGTTGGGGTCATTTTTTGTAGTTATCCCATAGCATTTAATTATATTTGTTTATATTTTAAAATTTATAACATTTAATATTATCCAAAATTTTATATGAATTAAAATTAAGTATGTTAATTTTTAACAAATATCAAATCTATTTTATAATATCAACTATTAATTTGTTAAGCATGAATTTTGACTAATAAATTATATTTTTTTGTAATTTTTTTGAATTACTTTTCATATTTTAAATTGAATTAAATTTTGTCATTTTTTTATAATTTTATATTATAAATTTCAATAATTAATCGAAAAATATTAGTTAACCAAACCAAAAAACTGAAATCGATAAATTAGTTAACCAAATATAATAAACTGATTAATAGTTAGTACTTTTAAAAAATCGATATTAATAAATTAATTTTTTTTCTCGTGCTCACCCCTATTGAAATCCATAGCTAATTAGCGGATTACTCGTGGATAATCCAACATTACATAATCATTGGAAAATTTAATTCAATATTATAAAGTTATCGAAAAACTTAAAGAGCAAAAGTTATAAAATTAGATAAAGTTTATTTATGTGTAATGTTGCCTCTAAAATTTAAAAATTGGAGCAATATTGCCTCTAAAATAAAATTGGTCCAATTCTTAAGCGCTATATGTCAAATCCTTAAACGCCAGCAGTCATTTTAGAGGCAATATTGCTTTAATTTTTAAACTTCAGGGGAAATATTGCATGTAAATAAATTTTAGAAATAATATTATATTTTTTGGCAAACTTTAGAGGCAAAATTGTCTATTAAGCCAATATTTAAAATTTTTTCATTTTTAGAACTTGAACCCATAACTTTTGGTTAAAAGACAGGAAAACTCCTACCATCTCATCTCATTTTCGGATAAAAAATTATGTTTTATTAAAAAAAAATTCTAATTTAAGGGTTTAAAAAAAGATTCTCCATCAATCATTCATGCACTCCATGTGTGTGATAATCACAATTCCTGCTATATTGCTTAACAAAATTAAATTATATTATAGGATATCTAAGTAATATTATTAATTTTTTTTTTAACTTCGAACAAACTTTTTTCAAAATAATTTGAGCAAAAATTGCTTTAACCAGAAGTATATAGTATAAAAATGAGAATGAAAAATTATGCAAATAGAAATATAGAAAGAGATATATGTTGATTTTAACTAGAAGTATATAGTATAAAAATGGAAATGAAAAATTATGCAAATAGATATATAGGGAGAATGAATATTTTTGAAAGAAAACGTAAATGAAACATATGGAAAGAGTGAATGGGTAGCGAAGGACTTTTAAAGGAGAAATCAGTGGAAAATAAAAAATACTACAAAATTGTGGGTTTTGCTGCAATGCAGCAGTATCCACAGTAAAATATGTGAGCCTACCACACATGTACAGACATTACACGTCTTTTAAAAAAAAAATATTGACCCACAGAAACCGGCATTTGAAGTCCAGATGACAAAAATTGGCATTAAATATATATATATATATATATATTAAAAAAGAATACATCATGGTGAGCAGATAGGATACAGTACATAGAAAAAGAGCTGAAATTGCTACATGATTGTTAGGAAATTTGGTAGAGAAAATATTATTGTTGTCAAGTTTATGACAGAGTGTTTAATTGGTAGAAAAGAAATTGATGATTATATAATATATATATAGGAGGCCGTCAATATTGAACAGTTTAGTTTAAGCAGTCTAAATTATTTTACTCGTTTATATGTAAGGAAGTCAATATTGGGATATATCAGCATCGAGAAAGTTGTTTTGAAAGGCCATCGAGAATTGCATATATGATAATTTAGAATAAGAAAGCACTTTAACTATGCATAATCTAAGTAAACTTATTCTTCTTCTTTTTTTTTTAAAAAAAAAGAATAATTAGACCTTCTTAATCAGTATTTGTAGCATAGATATTTGTTAAATTAACTTGTAATTAAGTCAACTCTCGCATATGCTACGTTACGTAGCTATATTATAAAGATACTAGTATAAAAGATGAACAGAAATTAAGAGCCGTTTTTGGTTGTCAAAAAATTATCAAATGGAGAGGGAATAATTACAGAGTTTTTCATTTATATTTTAATAATTAATGAATATTGATATGATTAATTAATTGAGCCTCCCTTAAGAAGAAGGCTTGTGTTGTGTGTATCCGGAGAGAATTGTCAATTTTTCTAGAAGACCATTTTATTATTATTATTATTATTATTATTATTATTATTATTATTATTATTATTATTATTATTATTATTATTATTATTATTATTATTATGAAAATAACCCATTTAAATGATGCATCTCTTTCTTTCTTTGATGGCAATCTATCCAATTACTTTATAAAATATCTGGTCAATTCAAATTAATTTGTGTGGCTTACAGTTACCTGCTCTTCAATTCATAAAATAAAATACAAATAAATTGTTAGAGAAAAAACGATTTTCTAAAGAATAAGTTAATTATCAATATATCTATCTGATAATACTCAACTCATTTGAAAAAAAAAAAGAAGATTAATATTATTCTAGAAGGAAAATATGTCACATTATTTCCGTTATTCACCAAGAAGGATTATTCATGACTTTATTTTTTTTTTTGACACTAGGATTATGTATGACTTATGTCCCGCTTTAAGGTAATTTATGATGTATGAAACTTTAAGCATATAGTTTAGTAAATTATCAATTGACTCCAAAATTCGAAAAATAATTATCAATTGACTCCAGTAATTGAAACAAACAATATTTCTGTTTTAGTTTACCATCCAATGTGTTAGGTCTGAAAATTTTTGCAAACACCTAATAGAGTCAAGACCATTTTAATCAATGTTATGGGAAACTAATTTTGAATTTACATCAAAATTAAGAATTGATTTTCTTTTTTTTTTTTCCTTTTGTTTGAAAATGATATAGTTAAATTAAATACAATACACGTATCTATATATTACATATCGATTGTCGAATGAAAAATTAAAATATATATATTTTCGTTGCATATAGTTAGTCCAATATTCAGAATTAACACCATCCGAAAAAATTTCTAGATATGGGGTCCGTATTTATAAACTTAAACGTAAAATCACCTGCAGAGTATTTTAGCAGACATAAAAAAAAAAAAAAAAGTGGAAAAATAGTACTTCTAGAATTGCAATAATTAATTATTGAGTAGGAAAGTCAAAAGACTTGGAAAAGAGGACACGTTTAATCGAGTCAATAAATTTGTATTGTAAAAGTCACAAGTCAAGGTCTATGTGGATCCTTATATTTGTATAGGTTCACAATATATATATATATATATATATATATATATATATATAATTTTGTAATAATTACATATGTATGTGTAGCTAGAGGCGAGAAAAAAAAGTCAAATTTCGTTTAATCAAAAAATCGATTCAAAATCGAACCGGATTTTTAAGTTAATCGATCTGAAGTTTTAGATTTACGGTTTTTAATTTTAAAATCAACGGTTAACCAATATAAAATCGAACCGATTATTTATATATATATTATAAATATATTTTAAATTTTACACTTATATTTTTTAATTTTATTTAATTTATAAATATTATGATATATAACTTTGTAAAATATTATTAAAATACATATTTTTAGTAAATAAACATTAAAATTATCTTATTATTATTATTATTATTTTATTATTATATATGCATAATTAGCACGCTTTTGTTAGTTTATATTGAATATATTTAATTTTTATAATTAATTATGAAAATTTTATTTTATTTTGATTTTTTTAATGGATATTGTATTTAATTATCATCCTATTGTTAGTTTTATATTAATTATATTTAATTTTTATAATTAACTATGAAATTTTTATTTTTTAATGAATATTGTATTTAATTTGTATTTTTTCATTTCTAAAGTATTTTTAACTATTAAAAATAATATTATAAATTATATAATTTATTAAATTTATATATTAAAATTTTTTAACCGTTAATCAATAAATCGATCCGAAAAATTAAATTAAAAATTTAAATTGATATAACGATTAAGTAAAATTAATTGACTGATTAATCGATCCATGTTCACCCTATATGTAGCAATATATAAATACAAGAAATCACAAGCAAACAAAATAAATAAAAGGAGAGTATATATATATAAATCCAGGAAAACTGCAATCCAGTGCTTCGACAGTATGTACATAAGCGCACGCCCCGCATATAAGGGCACCAAATGGCACCTCAATAAATGACTCTAGAAAACCTTGACTAACATGCGCTTTTAATATTGTTATTTACGTGTCATGACTTGTAAATTACCTTGACCATTAGTGCATATATATATATATCAAATTATTAAATTTAATTGGCTGCATGACTGACCCGAATGAGTAGATAGCAAATTCTTATGCTCAATGTTATTAAAACCGGACCGAATAGAGAACCGACAAGGTTGAAAGTTCATAATTCGACCGGTTCAACCGAGTTTTTTCTATTTTTAAAATATTATAATTATTATAATTTTTTGAATACTATTTTATAAAAATTAAAAAAATATTCATCAAATTTCAAATATATATCATAAATATTTTAATAATAAGTTACGAAAATAATTTTAATTTTATTATTACAAGTAATTAATTATGAATTATTGAATATCATATGCTAGAAACATAAAAATACAATCATATCATGAAAATAATTTAATGTTTAGATGGAGTACTAATAAAGTGAACACAAAAAATATTAACCTTGCATATATGAGTATAATTATATTTAATTACAATAAATTAAAATAGATAATAAGTATATTAAATTATTAAGTGATTTTTTTAGAATTTAAAATACTAATTTTTCAATAAATAAATAATAAAATTTTAATATATATATATATATGTATGTATGTATGTATGTATGTATGTATGTATGTTTTAAATTTCCATTATTTATTTATTTGAAAAAAATTAGTATTTTAAATTCTAAAGATATTATTTAATAATTTAATATACTATTACAATAATCCAAATAGATAATAAGTATATTAAATTATTAAGTGACATATTTAGAATTTAAAATATTAATTATTTCAAATAAATAAATAATAAAAATTATATATATATATATATATATATATATATTTGATTACAATGAATTAAAAATATAATATATATATATATATATATATATATATATATATATATATATATATATATATATATATATATTTGATTACAATGAATCAAAAATATAATAAATATATTAAATTATTAAGTGATATAATATATATATATATATATATATATATATTTGATTATAATGAATCAAAAATATAATAAATATATTAAATTATTAAGTGATATACTTAAAATTTAAAATACTAAGTTTTTCAAATAAATAAATAAATATATCTATATATATATATATATATATATATATATATATATATATATATATATATATATATGTGGGTGGGTGGGTGGGTGAAAAAATTCAAAAAAAAATTGATTTTTTACATTTTTAGCAAAAAACCCGGTTTTATCCGGTTCAATCCGGTGTTTTCCGGTTCAATCCGGTTTTTTGACAATTCGGTTTTTAGTAGTCAAACCAACCGGTTGGTCTGCCGATTCGCGATTAAACCGGTTCAACCGGCCGGTCCGGTCCGGTTTTAATAACATTGCTTATGCCTGCCTTGGTTAATATCGACCGTTGTCAAATTTATTCGTTAGAATTTAACACCCATAACGAGAGTGCCAAAAATCCTTTTCACATTATCTTTTGTTTTTTTAAGATAATTTTTTTATTTTATTTTCTTCACTCTATTCATATTATATGTATGAAGTATTTTATTACACATGTCAAGAGCGAGAAAAACATTATTTTACTTTACTAATAAATTCTAGAAAAAATTACTAAGACTTTCTTGACACCTCACACGAAATATTTCAAATGACATCTTTTATTAAAAGCTTATAATATCAATATATGTTCTTAACTGCATTACACTCACATTTGACATTTGTGCTCGTCCATATAAGAAAAATATTTAAATGATTGAAATGCATCCATAAATGTTCTTAACTACATAGATACCGCAAATAGATCCTGTCAGATGGAATCATACGAATTGATTCAAATAAAATGAAAAAAAAAAAACAAAATTCAATAGCCTAAAATAAGAAAACCGAACTAAATTGATCAAATAATAATAGGTAATATTTTCATTTTATTTTCTTTTTTTTAATTTTAACAACTTGGAAATCAAACTGTTAAGTGTTAACTTTTACCCTTAATAATTGATGCATAACAATAATTGTAATGCAAAAATTACTCAATTTTAAAACATTAATTTTAAAAATTATTTTAGTTAAATTTAATTATAATGTAGAATATATTAGTTGTTAGTTTCGGTTAGAGCTGTTCACCAGCTCAGCAGCTACAAAGTGTGTGTGTGCATCACGTGTTCTTTATTTTATGCTGATGTGGTTTTTCTGTTATGGAGGCGGTTACCAACATATTTTTGTATAAAAGAAAACGATCTTATACTTTTTTTTTGTAAGTTAATGAGAAATAATTGATTTTTCCAGTTTCATTTCTTTCTTCTATCAAGCTTTGTTTCTTCTCTCAAGCTGTGTTAATGGAGCTTTTCTTCTTGGTATCAGAGAAGGTTTAGAAACTCGTTCTTCTCTAGTGTCTTGATTTTTGTTTAAACCTTCTTGTTCTCTGAAAATGGCAAAAGTTCCAAGAGGATTAGCTTCGCAAACTGGAATTAGTTCAGAAACAAGACATAGCAGTGATGAAGATGTCATGTACTTGCAGAACTCAGATCATTCAAGGACGATTCTAGTTACTACGCCTCTTAATGGAAGCAATTACTTGTCATGGAGCAGAGCAATGAAGATAGCGTTAGGAGCTAAGTTGAAGCTAGGATTCATTGATGGAAGATGCTAGAAATCGGAAGAAACTTATTCAGAATATGATCACTGGTGCAGAGTTGATTGTATGGTCATGTCTTGGATTTTGAATTCTATTTCAAAGGAAATTGTCGAGGCATTTTTGTATATAGATTTTGCAAAGGATCCGTGGAAGGAATTAGAAGAAAGATTTGGTGAATGTAATGGCCCACTTTTGTATCAAATTAAACAAGAAATATTGCTCCATCTCTCAAGGAAATATATCTGTGATAAAATATTTCACAAAACTAAAACAACTATGGGACGAGATATGTTGTTTGGCTCCTATTCCGCAATGTAGTTGTGGAGCTTCAAAGAAAATGGCAAATTTGGATTCTAATGACAAATTAATGCAATTTCTCATGGGATTAGATTATGTGTATAATGTAGTCGGAAATCAAATTCTTGTCATGGATCCATTACCAACTGTTAACAAAGCTTATTCAATGGTTTTGACTAGGGGTGAGCATGGACCGGTTAATCGGTCCATTAACAAATTTATTAACCAGTTCATTAATTTTGGTTAACCGCTATATCGATTTTGATTTTTAACTCGATTTTTTAGATCGATTTAGTGGTTAGCCACTAAAATTTTTTAATATATAAATTTAATAAATTATACAATTTGTAATATTATTTTTAATAGTTAAAAATGCTTTAGAAATGAAAAAATACAAATTAAATACAATATTCATTAAAAGAATTAAAATAAAAAATTTATAATTAATTATAAGAATTAAATATATTCAATATGAAACTAACAACAGAATGTTAATTATGCACATATAATAATAAGATAATTTTAATGTCTATTTATTAAAATATGTTAATTAATAGTATTCTAGAAAGTTATATATAATAATATTTATAAATTACATAAATATTGAAAAATATAAGTGTAAAATTTAAAATATAATTTATAAAATGTATATAGATCGGTTAACAGTTCAGTTTGGTTAACCACTAGTTTTTAAAATAAAAATCATAAACCCAAATTTTTCGGTTCGATTAACCTAAAAATCGATTCAGTTTCAGATCGATTTTTCGATTAACCTAACTTTTGATTTTTTTTGCTCATCCCTAGTTTTGACAGTTGAAAAGCATAGAGAAGTAAATACGGGTTTTGCAGAAGGTACTGAAAATGCAATGTTGATAAGGTCTCAGATGAGTCAAGGGGCTAACGTAGCAATTAAGGGAAATAAAAAAAATAGATTAACAAAGATGATATGTATTGTGATTTTTGTAAAATGAAGAGGCATACGAGAGATACTTGTTTTAGGATTCATAGATATCCTGAATGGTTCAAAGGAACAAAGGATAAGAAGTTTGGAGAATGAGGTAAATTTACGGCAAATATGGTTGACTCGCCTCTTGATTGTCGAGGAAATGATAATGGTGGTAGGAAAGAAGACATGGCTTACATGATTTAGCAAGGAATTAAGAGGTTCTTGAAAGGAAAGGGAAAACAAGGAAGTGTTGATGAGAATGCAATTAATTTTGCTCATTTTGAAGATTTTGCCGGTAGTACTCTGAATTTTGGCTTAAGTTCTCTTGATTTTATTGCACATGGCTCCTAGATAATTGACACAGGTGCTTCTAATCACATGTGCACTCAACTACATCTCATTACACATCCTAAACCTGTTGAAAAATGCACACCTATTCACTTACCTGATGGAAGAATTAAATATGTTCGTCATATAGGAGATGTTAAGCTAAATAACTTATTGATCTTAACTTCTTCTCTACATATTCCTTTCTTCAAATTCAATCTCTTGTCTGTTAATAAACTAACCCTTATTGTTTAAATAAAATTTATTTTTCTTGAAGATTTTTGTGTTTTACAGGACCTTATGAGTGATCAGATTTTAGTGATCGGAAAGGTTATAGCTGGACTGTACATATTAGATCATAATTCATTTGATTTATATGCCATTTGTGAAATTTCTAATCAGATGTCTAACAATCCAAATACACTAGCTTATTGTTATCAAGCTAGTCTTCTTGATTTTTGGCACCAGAGATTGGGCCATCCTTCAGCTATTGTATCGAAATAGTTGAATTCTCAATCAAATAATATGAATATTTTTGGTTTTGATCAACCTTGTGATAATTGTCATGAGTCTAAATAAACATGACTTGCCTTCCCTATGAGCACCGTTAATTCCAAAACTTGTTTTGAATTGATGCATATGAATTTGTGGGGTTTATATAAACAAACTTCTTTAACTGGAGCTCATTTTATTCTGACCATAGTGGATGACTGTAGCAGAAGCACGTTGACTTACTTGCTAAAATGTAAAAGTCAAACACCTTCAACCATACAAACATTCATTAAAATGATGCAAACCCAGTTGTCAAAACCTATTTTCTAGCCTCGGTATTATCCACTAAAAAACTTGTGTTTATAACCCTCAGCAGAATGGAATTAAAGAAAGGAAACACAGACATATTTTATAGGTAGCTAGAGCAATTACATTTCAATCCCATTTACCAAAATATTTTTGGGGAGATATTATTTTAATTGCCACTTACATCATAAATAGACTTCCTTCATCTATTCTTAAATGGCAATCCCCTTTTGAGATTTTATTTCATAAGAAACCCAATTATCAATTCATGAAAACTTTTGGTTGCCTATGCTATGCTTCTAATACTTCACCATATAAAGATAGGTTGGATCCATGTGCTTTTAAATCAATCTTCATTGGTTATCCACTTGGTCAAAAGGCTTACAAGTTATATAATCTTACAACTCACAAGGTTTTCACTTCTAGAGATGTCGTTTTTTATGAGGGTCATTTCCCTTTTCAAAATATTTCTCATAAGAGTTCCCCCTCCATTCCTATTCCTTTATCAATTAATGATTTCACAGATCACAATTCGTCATCACAAATTAATACTCCTTCTTCGACATCTCTTCCTATTTCTCCTTCTTCTTCTCTTTCTCCTCCTCAAACCGAAGTAACTTAACCTATATTTGTTGTTCCTATTAGAAAGAGTCAAAGAAATAAACAAAAACCATCTTGGTTAAATGATTTTATGTGTAATAGTGTACAGTCCACTGCTACTGCTCCAATTGCTAGACATTTAAAGAAACCATCTTTTTATACTCCAATACCTTTGCTTTTATTGTTTCCCCTCATATCACTTCCAGCCACATGTATTTTTTAGCAAATGTTTCAAATATCAAGGAACCATGTTCTTTTAATCAAGCTAGAATTAACCCCAATTGGATGAAAGCTATGCAAGATGAATTGCAAGCTTTGGAAGCTAATGAGACTTAGGAATTTACAGAGTTACCAAAAGGTAAAAGAGATATTGGCTCTAAATGGGTTTATAAACTTAAACTCAATCCGGATGGTAATGTGCAGAGGTACAAAATACATTTAGTGGCTAAAGGATATAACCAAATTGAAGGCATTGATTACACATAAAGCTTCTCTCCAGTTGCAAAAATGATGATTGTCCGTATTTTGCTTGCTGTCACTATTGCTAAGAGTTGGCCGCTGCATCAATTAGATATAAACAATGCATATCTTCATGGTTATATAAATGAGGAATTATATACGTTGCCTCTAAAAGGTTATGCTAAGGCACATCTTTATCAAGTTTGCAAGCTAAGGCGATCGTTATATGGGTTAAAATAGGCTTCTAGATAATGAAATCACGAATTTACTTCAAAATTGCAGAGTATAGGTTTCATACAATCCAATCATGATCCTTATTTATTTGTTAAATTGCTCTCCTAGTATATGTGGATGATGTTCTTCTCACTGGTCCAACCGCGCAAGATATACAAATGGTGAAAGATTTTTTACACCAGCAATTTACCATTAAAGATATTGGTCCAGCTAAGTATTTTCTTGGACTTGAATTAGCTAGATCTGAAACGGGTGTCTACATGAATCAACGCAAGTATATTTTTGACATACTTGAAGATGCTGGTTTAATGGGATCAAAAGGTACAGCAACACCATTGTCAAAGACCTATAAGTTGGTGATGATACTTCTCCTCTTCTTACTAACCCTGATAAATTCAGAAGGTTAGTAGGTCGGCTACTATATCTTGGGTTTACATGCCCTAACATTGCTCATGCTACTCAACAACTCAATCAGTTTGTTCAACATCCCACTAAGCAGTATTGGGCTACAGCTTTGCATATTCTTCGTTATTTAAAGTCTCCACCCTCAACAGGGTTATTTTTTCCAGCCACTAATGACTTTCTTCTTCGTGGTTATTGTGATGCTGACTAGGCAACTTGTCCTTTCAGTAGATGCTCTCTTACAGGCTACTGCATTTTCTTGGGAGATGCTTTTATTTCATGGAAAACTAAAAAGCAAACTACGATCTCTCGTTCATTTGTAGAAACTGAATATCATAGTATGTCTACTACTATTTGTAAATTACAATGGATATATTACGTGTTACAAGATCTTTACCTAAGCATTCCCCTTCCTATTTCTCTAAGTTGTGATAAACAAGCTACTCTACATATCATTGCTAAACCCAGTGTTTCATGAACAAATTAAGCACTTGGAAATAGATTGTCATTTCGTTCGGGACAAGTATAAGCAAGGTTTTATTCAACCTTGTTATATTTCTTCTAAGCAGCAGGCAACTAATCTTTTTACCAAAGTCCTCTCTACTCCTCTATTTGATCTTCTTTTGTCCAAGTTAGGCTTATGCGATTGGCATCAAACTCCACCTTGATGGGGGATGTAGAATATATTAGTTGTTAGTTTCAGTTAGAGCTATTCACTAGCTCAGTAGCTACAAAGCATGTGTGTGCATCACGTATTCTTTATTTTATGCTGATGTGGATTTTTTGTTTTATAGGCGGTTACCAGCTTATTCTTGTATAAAAGAAAACGATCTTGTATTCTTTTGTAAGTTAATGAGAAATAATTGATTTTTCCAGTTTCATTTCTTTCTTCTCTCAAGCTTTGTTAATGCAGCTTTTTTTCATATAAAAATCGTTGGAAAATCACTACTAAAATTCCAGCTCAGTGTACGAGCTCATACACATGCAAACATGAGAGCAAATGTCATACAAAAATGTGTCACAATAACTTAATTGAGATGATATATTAGACTAACATATTGTATGTATTTACTTTTATACTAAATTATGGTGATATAAAATATCAGTTTAGATTTTAAGTGATTTTCATGATCGAATCTGATTAAAATAATTCTTTGAAATTGAGTTATTTTTGCATCATAAAATTTATTATTATTATTAATTTGTTATTTTGGCATAATTTCGATAATAATGAGTACTCCCTCCGTTTTTTTATCAGTTACTTTATTGTTTTCACTATAATTAAAAAATAATAAATAAATTTAAATTTAATATTAAATTATCAAATCTGATTGGTTTTGATTTTATTAAAAAAAATAAATTAAAAAAATAAATTAAATTACATTAAAAATTTAAAATTAATAAATAAATAAAATTTAAATTTTACTTAAAAATGATAAATAAAAAATAATTGAAAAAGTATTATATATATATATATATATATATATATATATATATATATATATATATATATATATATATATGTATGTAACTTTCTTCTCCTATATTTCGAGGCAAGTTCATTTATTTTTCCCTTGCTTATTGGTTATTGACTTGTTGATTCCCGGCCGTGACGCTGGACCTTCTCCTACTCCAACGCCCAAATAAATGGAGACGCCGTGACCCGTCAACGGCCTACTATTTTTTTTTTTTCTTTCATCATTCACCATTTTATTTTGAGGGGAATCTGAAAATTTACTCTTTTACATATTTAAAATACATTTTTATTTTGATCCCTTTAAATATTTAAAATTTTATATATAGAATTCTTTAATTCTGCTAAAGAACAAAAAATGCAATGTTTGCTATTTTAAATAGTGAAAATTTAACTAAATAATTAAATAAATTTTTTTTGTTCGTACAAAGTAAATTGTTTAATGTTATCGTTACTTATTGGCAAGTACATTAACGATTTAGTAAAATTCAAAATTTTCAATCATTTTTATTTATTTCTTAATTTATAGTATTCTTTTATCTCTCTTATAAGAAATTACAAACAATTTAATTTGGCTCTCAAATTTTATAGTGATTACCAATTGACCTGGGAATTATTTTGATCCAATTCATCTATAATAACACTATTTAGCACAAGTATTATGAGTACAATTTATTTTTAAGAATATATCTTTCATGTATATAATTTTTTTTATTATGCAACATACAATATTTTTACTATATGTAAAAAATGAATGTTATGGCTTATTTATTTATTATGTATAGTATTCTAATTCTCACTTATTATTTTTACAATTCTAAATAATTCATTAATAATCGAAAAATATCCCTAAAAAAGCCCTGCTTGACGAGAAATTTTTTTTTTCCCTTAACTTACAAAACACTTATGGGCGAATTCAAACGGTTATACTACAAAACCAATAGCATATTTATTTTATAGATTTCTTTCCAAATAAATAAATAAATACTTTCTAGAAAGTCACAATTTTCATTTATTTAATTTTATTTAACAACTCCCTTTTTTCAATGTTATTAAAATCAGACCGGATAAAGAACCGATAAAATTAAAATTCGTGGTTCGATCAGTTCAACCGAATTCAACCGGATTTTTTTTATTTTTAAAATATTATAATTATTATAATTTTTTGAATACTATTGTATAAAAATTAAAAAAATATTCATCAAATATTAAATATATGTCACAAATATTTTAATAATAAGTTATAAAATATAATTTTAATTTTATTATTACAAGTGATTAATTATGAATTATTGAATATCATATGTTAGAAACATAAAAATACAATCATATCATGAAAATAATTTCATGTTTAGATGGAGTACTAATAAAGTAAAGACAAAAAATATTAACCTTGCATATATGAGTATAATTATATTTAATTATAATAAATTCAAATAGATAATAAGTATATTAAATATATATATTAAATTTTTATTATTTATTTATTTAGAAAAAATTAGTATTTTAAATTCTAAAAATATTACTTAATAATTTAATATCTATTACAATGATTCAATAAATAATAAGTATATTAAATTATTAAATGATATATTTAAAATTTAAAATACTAATTTTTTCAAATAAATATATATGTGTGTGTGTGTGTGTGAGGGGGGTGAAAATATACAAAAAAAAAATGATTTTTTTATACTTTTTAGCAAAAAAATTCAGTTTTATTCGGTTTTTCGATTTTCTGTGATTGATCAATCGGTTCATGATTAAATTGGTTCAATCGGTCGGTCCGGTTTTAATAACTATGGTTCAAACGTTGGCCTTGTGCCACGTCTTCTTCGTCTCCTTTCTCCTCCTCTTTCTTATACTTTTCCTCATTCAATAAAGTTTCAAATTTCAGGATATTGTTACTATAAATAATTCAATACTATTGTATGAATTTCATTATTATACTACCATCGATTGCATACTCACATTTGGATCTATAAATGGGCTTTTAACAAACAACTCTAAAATTCCATCTAAGTTTTTTCCATTAATTAGGAACTTCACTTGTTACTCTTTTTTCTTTGTTGTTTGTGCTGGAGATTACACTTTTTAATTCATTTTTAATTAAAACTTAATAAACTTACGTGATTTCTTTCTTTCTTGTCTGATCGTCCGTTCGTTTTCTTCTTATTATTCCCTTTAATGCTCCTCTGTTCTAGCCTTCTGAGTTTATAGTTTCGTATTCAAAGTTCTTACCTTTTCTCCATTCTCATTCTGAGTTTGCTAGCTTTTCTTGTTTCAATTACGTTTTTTTTTTCCTTTTTTAAAAAAATTGTCTTTCTGGGTTTCTGAATTCTGGGCCTTTTTGGCCAATTGGCCTGTAGCTTTATCTGGGGTTTTGTTCTTATTGGTTATCTTTCTGGGTTTTCGTGTTTGAATATCTGGGAGCTGGTGATTCTGGGTTTTTGTTTCAGTGAATATTATCTTTTCAAAGAATCACTTCGGCTCCTTTTGGGTTGCTTTTGTTAAAGTCATAAAAAAAAGTCGTCTTTGTTAACTTAATTCCCTTATAAAAGCTACATTTAGCAGGACTAAATTGGCCTCAAATAATTACAAAGGAAACAAAAAAAGAATATTAGTGTTATTGTCAGCAGAAGGCTATTCTTGCAAATTATTGCATCATTCAGTTTGTGTGAGGTTTGTTTTTTCATTTAGAAGCTGCATTATCAGTGCCAATTTTCTCCCACAAGTAGCAAAGTTGTGTTCTTTGGTATAAGAGAGTAAAATGGCTGGTGGCAGAAGGAGGAAGTTGCGTCTTAGCAAGATCTACTCTTTTAGGTGTGGAAAGCAATCATTCCAGGAGGACCATTCACAGATAGGGGGACCAGGGTTTTCAAGGGTTGTTTTTTGTAACGAACCTGACAGTTTTGAGGCTGGGATTAGAAATTATGGTGGCAACTATGTCAGAACTACTAAGTACACACCTGCCTCTTTCTTGCCCAAATCATTGTTTGAGCAGTTCAGGAGAGTTGCAAACTTTTACTTCTTGATTAGTGGCATCTTGTCTTTCACTCCTCTCGCTCCTTATGGGGCTATCAGTGCTGTTATCCCCCTCATTGTTGTTATTGCAGCTACCATGGTCAAAGAATTAATTGAAGATTTGAAGAGAAAGCAGCAGGTAACAATATTTGTTTCTTTAGTTTGGCTTTATTTTTGGTTATGTTATGAAAATTTGCTAGAGGACCTTTGTCTTTCCTTGTTACAACTATAATTCGGATTATCATTAACGTGTCCTATGCCATTTAATTTACTGGTTTTGATTTGAAAATAATAACATACATATATTGATTAGATTTTTGCGGAGTCTTTGGATGATTCTAATGAACATGAAGTTTGCATAGAAAAGGGTGTTACATATAAAATATAAACCTGCAAATCACGTGTTGAGTGATTGCTATAATGGGTTCAATTTTTATGCATATTGATGTTAGTTTCAGGCTGTAGAAACTAGAAAGTATATGAAAAAGGTAAGCTTATCTGTTCAAATTCATATGCTTTTAGCTAAACTATATTGCTTGTTAGAGAAAAAGTTGATTGTTGGTTGCAAAATGATGCTACTCTTCTCTATTGAGGTTATTGGAGTGTGGTAATACTCTTTAATTGAAGCTTGACTCATTGAAAGTTACATTACAAATTTCAGATTTGTCCATAAAGTTTCTATTTTACTTCGATCTTTCTTGTTTTCTTAGATTGTGTTGATTTGCTATTATTATCACCCTCTATTTATGCTTATGCATGTGATAACTTCGCAGGATATTGAGGTGAACAGTAGAAAAGTGAAAGTGCATCAAGGCGATGGCAATTTCAAGGAAACTGAATGGCGGAATCTGAGAGTGGGAGATATAGTGAAGGTGGAAAAGGATAACTTCTTTCCTGCAGACCTCCTTTTGCTTTCATCAAATTATGATGATGCAGTGTGCTATGTTGAGACCATGAACCTTGATGGAGAGACAAATCTGAAAGTAAAACAGGCACTAGAGGCAACCACTTTCTTACATGAGGATTCCGACTACAAGGATTTCAAGGCTATGATTAAATGTGAAGATCCAAACCCAAATTTGTATGCCTTTGTTGGAACTTTGGATTATGAAGAAAACCAGTATCCCCTCAGTCCTCAACAGCTTCTCCTCAGAGACTCAAAACTCCGAAATACGGACTATGTATATGGGGCAGTTGTCTTCACTGGTCATGACACTAAGGTTATGCAAAATTCTACAGCTCCTCCTTCAAAAAGAAGCAGAATTGAGAAACGTATGGACTTAATTGTCTACCTCTTGTTTGGTATTGTGTTTACAATGGCATTGATTGGTTCTATTGTCTTTGCTGTTGAAACTGATGATGACCTAGAAAATGGCAGGATGAAAAGGTGGTATCTTCAACCTGATGATTCTACCGTTTACTTTGACCCCAAAAAATCTTCAGTGGCAGGATTTCTTCATTTTCTGACTGCCTTATTGCTATATAGCTACTTCATCCCCATCTCCTTGTATGTATCAATAGAAGTTGTTAAAGTTCTCCAAAGTATTTTCATCAATCGAGATATTCAAATGTATTATGAAGAGACAGACAGACCTGCACATGCCCGCACCTCAAATTTGACTGAGGAACTTGGGCAAGTAGATACAGTACTTTCTGACAAGACTGGAACATTAACCTGCAATTCCATGGAGTTCATAAAGTGTACTGTGGCTGGGACAGCTTATGGTCGTGGTGTTACAGAGGTTGAGAAAGCTATGGAATTAAAAAATGGTACTGCTGAAAAAATAAATGGTTTGAACCACAATGGTGCTGCCTATAAAAAACCACATGTGAAAGGCTTCAACTTTGAAGATGAAAGGATTATGAATGGAAACTGGGTTCATGAACCTCATGCTGCTGTTATTCAAGAGTTTTTTCGTGTGTTGGCTGTCTGTCATACTGCTATAGCCGAAGAGGATGAAGATACTGGGAAGATTTCATATGAAGCTGAATCACCAGATGAAGCAGCATTTGTGATCGCAGCAAGAGAACTTGGTTTTGAATTCTACAAAAGGAATCAAACAGGTATCTTGGTGCGCGAGTTGGATCCGGTGTCTGGGAAGAGAGCTGACAGGTCAGCATTTAAATATTGTTGCATGTCCAAAATTGCAAATTGTTAATGATCTATGGGAAATACCCAATAAATAACTTCTTTTTGTGCAGGTCATATACGATTTTGAATGTTTTGGAGTTCAACAGCGCAAGAAAGCGAATGTCCGTGATAGTAAGAACTGAGGAAGGAAAGCTATTGTTACTTTGTAAAGGTGCTGACAGGTTTGTGATCTTCTACTGTAGAGCTTTTAGTTTCATCCAATTCATCATATTTAGCAATAATTTTATTGGAATTCATGGCAATTTTCATCCATGCAGTGTCATGTTTGAAAGGCTTGCTCTGAATGGTAAGGAGTTTGAAGAAAAGACAAGGGAACATGTGAATGAGTATGCAGATGCAGGCTTGAGGACTCTGCTACTTGCCTATCGTGAACTTGATGAGGAAGAATATGAAGATTTTAATGACAAAGTCACTGAAGCTAAGAAAACAGTAAGTGCTGATCGAGAAGCTATTCTTGATGAATTGGCAGAGAAGATGGAGAGGAATCTAACACTTCTTGGTGCAACTGCTGTTGAGGACAAACTCCAACAAGGGGTGAGTTGGAAATAATAGGCAAACCAATTTTTAAATAATAATAATAATAAATCATATTAGGATTTGGAAATGATCTTCTTCCATTACACGTCATAGGTTCCGCAATGCATAGACAAGCTTGCCCAAGCTGGAATTAAGATCTGGGTTTTGACTGGAGACAAAATGGAAACTGCCATCAACATTGGGTATGGCATTCTGCATGATATATATGTATACATATTTAAAATTTGTGTTTTTGACGGGGCATATATATCATATTGCCTTATGAGTCCTTGACATAAAACTGTGGGCATGCAGTTTCGCTTGTAGTTTGCTTAGACAAGGAATGAAGCAAATTATAATCACTTTGGAGAGTCCAGAGATTCAATCATTGGAAAAGGCAGGAGATAAAACAGCAATTACCAAGGTAAACTTCTAATATAAATTGCAATAATCTATTCCATGTGATTTTCTTCTTAAGATGATAAGAAAGTTGGTGCAGAATGCTCGTTGAATAATATAGAGTTTAAGTATTACTTTTTTGCTATGGTAGTTTCAATCCAGTTGGGGCCTTTGGGCCATTTACTTGTAAAAAGGCTATGCATGAATATCACAAATCTGAGGATATACTGCAGAGATCTATGTGTCTAAAGTATCTGCAGTTCAAAACAATTTGGAGATGGGTGTAACCTGTGGACTTTCATAATTGTATCAAAACATAACAATCATATGTCACTTGCCTGGTTGGACTCTCATACTGTCTGTGAGAGTGCAGACTTGTCAAAAATTTCTTGCTGAACTGCTTTTAGAGACTTTACCAATTAGTTTCAACTTTTGTTTTCCCTGAACTATAGAAGATAAGTGTCATTCTGGGGGCAGGGAACTTGCACTAGTTGATGTAAGCTCCAAGGTACTGTCTGCACTAAAAGTATTATTGTATGCTATATAGCTGTCATATGTTCAAATAAAGTAGCAAGTCCCTTCCCGCTGTGAGATGGTGTTAACACGTTCAGTTTCTATAATTTTTCTTTTCTGAAAGTTTGACGGGGTGGTGTGAAACTAACAATATGAATTATCTATGGTATTTGAGGGCTTTTGGTTCAAGGAAATTACTGATTTATCATGGCAATTCAATTTGTAGGCATCAAAGCAAAGTGTTCAATATCAAATTAATGACGGAATGGCTCAGATTGGGTCAACTGGAGGTTCAGATGTGTTTGCATTGATCATTGATGGGAAATCACTTACTTATGCTTTAGAGGATGATTTGAAGAATACATTTCTAAAGCTTGCTGTTGGTTGTGCTTCTGTAATTTGCTGTCGTTCATCTCCAAAACAGAAAGCACTGGTAAGTTTTCAACCTTGTGGGTATCCATTTTTTTTTCCCAAGTTGATAGGTGCATTCTTTTTGTTTGTTTTTTTATTTCTTTACCCTTATAATTTGAATATCTACAGTTATTCTTCTATGTACTTTTCTCAAGGAATGATTTTTATATGATACACTCAAAAAATGCAGGTGACTAAATTAGTGAAAGAAGGAACTGGAAAAACCACATTAGGAATTGGTGATGGCGCTAATGATGTGGGTATGCTTCAAGAAGCAGATATCGGAGTGGGAATAAGTGGTGTTGAAGGAATGCAGGTGTGTTGTAGAACTGTTTATTATCAATTTAGACATTGTAAATGTCCATGCTATATCTATGCTTTATGTTTCTTATTGCTTATGCATCCTTTTTTATGCCTTTTCTTCAACTCAGGCTGTTATGTCGAGTGATGTTGCAATTGCTCAGTTCCGATATTTGGAGTGTCTACTACTGGTGCATGGACACTGGTGTTACAGGAGGATCTCATCAATGGTAATGCCATTCATATGTCTGCATTCAGACATGATTTTTATAGAGAATTTTCTATTAACTTAAATAATGATTGAGGCATTTTCTATTAACTTCAATCATGATTGAGGAATATGACATCATGAAGGGTTGAAAGTCTTCGCGGATGACTACAAATAACATGTTTTTCGTGTCATTGGCAGATATGTTACTTCTTCTACAAAAACATCACATTTGGCTTCACTCTTTTCTTATACGAGGCATTTGCATCTTTCTCCGCCCAGCCTGCATACAATGATTGGTTTATGTCCTTGTATAGCGTTATCTTCACATCCCTTCCTGTGGCTGCATTGGGTGTTTTTGACCAGGATGTACCTGCGGAGTCTATCCTAAAGGTATCTCAACAACAAAGTCAATTGTGTGGCCATTTATATTGATATCATTAATAATTTTACTTATATAAAATACCATGACCACTTTACCAATTTACTTTTTTGGTTTGAGAATAACATATCTGATCATATACCAAATATGTTGTCTCAGACAGTTTTTGCAATGAAGTGTTTACCGTCTGTCATCTTCTTTTGCAGTTTCCCCAGTTGTACCAAGAAGGGGTACAAAATTTGCTCTTGGGCTGGCGCCGAATACTCGGATGGGTTTTCAATGGTATCTATAGTGCAATTATCATTTTCTTCTTCTGCGTAAAGGCATTTGAACACCAAGCATTCAACGAAGATGGAAAACCTGCTGGGAGGGATATTGTAGGTGCTACAATGTACACATGCATTGTGTGGGTTGTGAACTTGCAAATGGGACTCTTTATTAATTACTTCACCATAATACAGCACTTCATAGTCTGGGGTTCTATTGTAGCATGGTACATTTTTATGATGATATATGGAGCTGTAAGTCCCACAGCTTCTGGCAATGCTTTCCATATCTTCACAGAAACTCTTGCCCCAGCCCCTTCATATTGGCTTGTCACGATATTCGTGGTGCTCTCAACCCTAGTCCCATATTTTTCATTTTCAGCTATTCAGATGCAGTTCTTTCCCATGTACCATCAAATTATACAGTGGATGAATAAAGAGGGTAGGTCTAATGATCCCGAATACTGTGATATGGTGCGCCAAAATTCATCGCGACCATCAACAGTTGGTTTCACAGCACGGAGAGCATCAAGACGAGTTACTCAATAAATTATGAGAGTCCAGATCATTCACTGTGCCTTGGATGTCATCTGCCAACAGTTTTGTGCATTCGTAACCTGCTTTTTAAGTTGTACTCTTCCTGCTGTATCTTTCTGCTCTGAAATCTTGGAGACTTTTGTTCAACAGTTTTGTGCATTCGTAACCTGCTTTTGGGACACCATGTTATTTCTTTTACCAGATGAGCCAATCTCATCTGTTCTTGTATATGTAACTCAGTCTTTCCAAGTAAAATCATTACTCCATCTCTTATTTGAAATTTGATGTTTTAGTGCATATCTGTATCAGATATTACAAGTAATCCCATTTTTATTCAGTCAGGTATTCAGAATTTGTGCAACAGCCATGCTTGGTAAAATTGCTGTTATTGCTTGTATACATTGTTCCACAGTTGTATAAAAAGTTATGATCTTTCACAAAAATTGGAAGAGCAGCAAAAAAACAACCTTTATTTTCAACAATTTCAAGGCAAACTCTTCTCTCAGATGAACTGTTTGAATTTTCCTGTTTATGAGGATGTTTTTGCAGTTCTTATCACGAAGAAAAGTATACTGATCTTACCATATTAATAGCTGGGATGACCATGTCTCTTAAATTTGTAACTTAAAAACTCTCCAAACTTAAATTACCTCCTTGAAAACTCCCGACACTCGTTGCTGATTGGCGGTTGACTTCGCAGCCACAAAAAGTGCTCACGCCAGCAGCAATTTCTTGGATAATTCGCAATATAAATTATTGAGAAAAACAGTAGTGTTTATTGAAGAACAACAACTGAGATATTGACATATTCAGAGCCAATATAAATTATTGAGAAAAACAGTAGTGTTTATTGAAGAAGAACAACTGAGATATTGACATATTCAGAGCCAAATTGGAGAAAACAAGAAGAAAGAAAATTAAACAGCAGAGATTTTGAAAAGTCAAGAAACCATCATTTTCATGTCAATTAAATATAGTACAAGTTGTGTCAATAATTGGATACTTCTCTCTCTCTCTCTCTCTCTACTTTTCCACCATGGATCCATCATCACCATACATTTCTCCTCCTCCCCCATTCGAATCCTACCACCTCATCATCAAGTACCTTCAACACAAATTAACCCCAAATGTAATTAAGCAGAAGTTAATAATCACGAGGCCAAGAAATCAACAGCAGATTTAGCCATGATATTAGCAAATTCATTAAAACTAATGACACCATCTCCATTAGTATCAGCTTCCTTCATCATTTTTGACAGCTCTTGATAAGTTAAAGGATGACCCATTTTAGCCATGGATCCTGCAAGCTCAGCAGCAGTAATATAACCATTACCATCTCTATCAAAAGATCTAAAAACCTCTAACAACTGCTCTTGATTCATCAAAACTTGCTCGTTCATATCAGGCAAAATTGCACTCACCAATTCATCGAATTCTACATATCCGTTCCCATTGGCATCCATGTTTGATAGCAAAGCTTGGAGTTGATCTCCGGTGGGTTTCAGGCCGAGAGAGCGGAGGAGCGCCGCCAGCTCCAGCTGCGTAAGGCTGCCGTCCGAATCCATGTCGAATCGTGCGAAGATGTCCTTCAGCTGCTGAAGCTGGTCGGATTTCAAAGTTGCCATCATTTTTGCTGAAAGAAATGGTATGGCGATGGAGATGAGGAGAAGAGAATAATAAGAATAATAGAAATTAACGGAGAAAAAGAGAGTTTTGAAATATAGTTGTAGTTAGTTGAAAACGTGGGGCTGTTAATATTAACGTTGTAAGTGTTTTGTTTTGTGTTTTTAAATGTTTTCTTATGATTTGGAATGATTCAAAATCGACAGCGTGTTGTGTGTTAACGTTAACGTTATATTTTATGACAAAAAGGGGAAACACATAGGAACTTTCTTTTGTGAAATTATTGTCAAGTGAGGGTTGTTGGCAGTTAGATCTCTTTTATAGTTTTATTTGCCAATAGGATTTTCTAATTTTAGAAATTTAATCTTTTAATTTTTTTTTTAATGCAGAATTACTTGTCATGTCCAGTCAACAATTGCCTGTTCTATCCAGTTGTTAAATCCTTAGTTTCTAATTTTTATTTGGATTAAGGTTGTGATTAAAAAGGAGGCCACAATTCTTTTTTTTTTTTTATGATCTCTTTCTTCCTATTTATAGATATTAATTGTTGGAAACTAATTCTTAATTGTCTCAATGTACAATCTCTTCTGTTTGCTAACCTTTCTAACTAAGATACATTAAAATTTACTGGTTGGTAGTATAACAAATCAATCAGAGAAATCAAAAGAATGAACTACGTCAACAAATTCAAACTGTACGACGCTAAAATCAATGTCTTGTTTAGTTGCAAGAGCACCTACTGCTGATGATGATCCCCTCCCCCAAAAACTTCCAAATGAAAACTCTCCCTTTTTGGATAATTCTTCAAGAATACTCTCTACTTGCTGCATACAATTTCCACACCCATGGCTGCCATCAAACTCCTCTATTCCAACCGTTGAAGACCCTTCAATGAACTCCCTTAACTCATTACCTTTCAATGATTCTATTCCCTTGTTTGCTTTCTTTCTACCTCCAAGCTGAAGTCTTTTCTTGGCAAATTCTTTAGTCTTTCGGGTGAGTTTGTCTGGAAGTTTAAGCAAAATGAAGATGAGAATTTGCAGGATTAAGCATTGGCAGCAGCAGGATATGACTAAGCAATCCGCGGCAAGCGTGTTCCAGTCTTCCATAGCTGTTAAAAAGATTGAAGAACAGAAGGGTGAAGGTGGTATAAGAAAATGGTTATAGCCATACGAGGGTTGATAAGGAATAAGTTCCTTGTCTTCATAAGAGATCATTAGGAAAAGGTAAAGCAAACATAATGATATGTGGCATTGCTAAAAAAGGTGGGAATTAGTCATAGATTGAAAGATTTGCATATACTATTTTTGCCTGAAAAATGTAGCAATGGCTTTCAGTTAGGGTCATTGAAGATAATAGAATATTGGACGCCAAGGAATCATGGTTTTGTCCTTTTTCTTGTTTCTTCATTTGTACTCTTTTTTGGGAATTAAGAGGTTACTTGGATGACTTCAGCCTTGCCTTGAGTGTTTTGTGTATGTTCCTTTTCTTTTTAATTTCTTTCTTTAAGGAAAAAACAAATGCACATGTGCTTCATCTTCTGTTTTTCAGAAACAGAAGTTTGTGATATATCATATGTTAGAAGAAACAGAACAAAATTGAATCATTCTTTTATTAACACATCAATGCTGGTAAACAAAATTAATTTGCATGTGCTAGTTACAAGAAGGAAAAAATCAGGGAATCTACAATGAAAAGCTAAAATAAACTAGTACAAGAGTTTGAAGATCAAGTGTCCATGCTAGATGCTGCGACTTTCAGATATACGCATCCCGTGCATCCGACAGTTAACCTCTCCTCGACTAAGTGAGCCTGAGCTTCCATAGGCTCCATCACAACTCCACAAACCCTGCTCTCAATAGATGTGTTAATTTTCTACTAATATTCACCATGACTTTTTATACTATCCGCACTACTATGGCTAAAAAAATCTGTACTGTAATTTTGACTACCAAATGCCATCCTCCGAAACAATCTTATTTCTGCAGATTGTTGTGCTGAGTTATAAACCTCACTTTCCCCGACCCTCATTCCATTGCTTAGGTCTTCAGTTGCTAAACTATCAAAAGCTCTGACAACCTGAGATTCACAAGCACAACAATCTCTTCATCTTGATATTCTACTCTTAAGCAAGAATTTTCGGGCAAGTAGGGTGTTTAGATTATAATTACCTGTCCCATCCGCGGCCTCTTGGCAGCAGAATGCCGTACACATGCTGCAGCAGCCTCTACCATTCTAAACATTTCACTTTCAACATAGTTCTTTCCAAGTCTTGGATCTACCAGACCGTCAAATTCCTCATTGGCTAGCGCACGACCAAGCAAAGGACGAGCCTGAACAAAAAAAAAGGCAGCATTTGGTGAAATTTAAACATTGGCTTAGTGGTATGATTTACTAAATTCATGGAATCCTATAGTTTTACCCCCATGAAATTTATCACCTCAGTCTTTTTTTATCTGGTGCAAGTTTGTTTGCGCACCTGGCCTGAAATTTCACATTTTGTGATGTGCATAATATAAGGTTTAACAAGATTACACTCCAGGACTTGAAGAACCTCCTACTTCGGATGGAATGAGATATATTCTTCAATTTAAATATGAACAAAAAAAAAAGGTAAATGTAAAACAAGAGATTGGAGAATGATTTTCTGTATATTCAAATGAAGAAAGAATACAGAATATATACAAGTGTAGAAACCCTAACTAGGAAACTTCCTATTCTGTACAAGGAAATAAAATAAAAGGAAACAGAATATTATAGCTAATTTACAGCTAATCTTGTAACACTCCCCCTCAAGCTGGAGCATAGATATTAATCATGCCCAGCTTGTTACACAAATAATCAACTCGAGAGCCATTTAAGGCTTTTGTAAACAAATCACCCAACTGTTCTCCTGTCTTCACATATCCTGTTGAGATAACGTTATCTTGAATCTTCTCACGAATAAAGTGACAATCAACTTCAATATGTTTGGTCCGTTCATGATATACTGAATTAGAAGCAATATGAAGAGCAGCTTGATTATCACACCAAAGTTTCGCTGGAGACGAGGAATTCATACCAATTTCATCAAGCAAATGATGGATCCACAAAATTTCACATGCAGACTGTGACATAGCTCTGTATTCGGATTCTGCACTAGATCTGGATACTACAGTTTGCTTCTTACTTCGCCAGGACACTAAATTTCCTCCAACAAAGATACAATAGCCTGTTGTTGATCTCCTATCAATCTTAGAACCTGCCCAATCAGCATCTGTAAAGCACTCAATGTGAGCATGCCCATGATCACTGTACAGTATACCCAGTCCAGGAGCCCCTTTTAAATAACATAAGATATGCTCTAGAGCTTCCCAATGTTTAATCGTAGGAGCAGCCATAAATTGACTGACAATGCTTACTGCAAATGCAATATCTGGACGAGTTACAGTGAGATAATTCAATTTTCCTACTAACCTTCGATATCTCTCTGGATCAGCAAAAGGATCACCATCATCTTTTGCAAGTTGTATATTGGGAACCATAGGAGAATTGCATGGCTTAGCTCCTAACTTTCCAGTTTCCGCAAGCAAGTCAAGAACATATTTTCTTTGGGATAGAAGAATTTCTTTCTTACTTCTTGTCACTTCCACTCCCAAGAAATATTTCAACTGACCCAAGTCTTTAGTATGAAATCGATCATGCAAGAAAGACTTTAGTGAAAAGATACCTGCAGAATCACCCCCTGTAATCACAATATCATCAACATAAACCACAAGAAGAATTATGCTATTTTCGGATTGTCTATAAAAAACAGAATGATCGCACTAACTCTTCTTTAGCCCAAACTCTTGGACAACTTCACTGAATTTACCAAACCAAGCACGAGGACTCTGCTTCAATCCATACAAAGACTTCTTCAGACGACAAACTTTTCCATACTCCCCCTGAGCAACAAAACCAGGTGGTTGCTCCATATAGACTTCTTCCTGAAGATCGCCATGAAGGCATTTTTGATGTCCAGTTGATGTAAGGGCCAATGATGAGAAGCTGCCAAAGAAATGAAAAGACGACCAGAACTCAATTTGGCAACTGGAGAGAAAGTATCAGAATAATCCACCCTATAAGTCTGTGCATATCCTTTAGCAACAAGTCGAGCTTTCAGCCGAGCCACAGAACCATCTGGATTAACTTTGACTGTAAAAACCCATTTGCAACCCACAGCCTTCTTTCCCTCAGGTAAATGCACCAACTCCCAAGTATGATTTGAATCCAAGGCATTCATCTCCTCAATCATAGCATCATACCATCCAGGATGACTCAAAGCGTCTTTAACTGTCTTGGGGATAGATATAGAATCTAAAGATGCAATTAAAGAACATGTCGAGGGAGACAGGTGATCATAGGAAACAAAATTAACAATGGAATAAGTGGATTTACAATTACGTGTACCTTTACGAAGAGCAATGGGAAGATCGGGATCAGTAGGAGCAGGATCAGATGACGAAGTTGCTGGTGCGGGACATGTATCATTAGTGTCTCTTCTTCTAGAGTAGACCTGAACAATCTGTGGTCTTGTTGATGTTGAATGATCATCACTTGCTAACTGCTCAGTACAAGAAGATGCAGTAGACACATCAGCTGATTCTCGAAAAGATGTCACCTTATAAATGAGCCACTCATCGTCCTCCCCCTGACTTGGAAGATTGGATGGAGATGAAAAGAAGGGTTTATCTTCTGAGAATACCACATCAGCGGAAACCAAATGTCGCTTCAGATCAGGAGAGTAACATCTATATCCCTTTTGGAGACGCGAGTATCCTAAGAACACACACTTCAATGCCTTAGGATCAAGTTTGGTAACATGAGGACGAACATCTCTAACATAACAAGTACTGCCAAAATTTCAGGGTTCCACTGGAAACAGTATTTTATTTGGAAACAACACATTATAAGGGATATCACCATTTAATACCGTAGAGGGCATCCGATTGATCAGAAAACAAGCTGTAGAAATAGCATTGACCCAAAAACACTTAGGAACATTCATTTGAAACAATAAAGCTCTAGCTGTCTCAAGTAAATGTCTGTTCTTTCTTTCAACAACTCCATTTTGAGAAGGAGTATCAACACAAGAGGACTGGTGAAGGATAATCTGTTGAGACATATACCGCTGAAAAGAATCTGACATATATTCCTTAGCATTATCACTTCGCAATATATTCACAGAAGCATTAAATTGGGTTTTAACTTCAGCACAAGGCAGAAAAATGAGAAAAAACTTCAGAACGATTCTTCATAAAATAAATCCAAGTCATACGAGAAAAATCATCCACAAAAGTAACAAAGTATCTGTATCCAATTTTGGACATAACCGGACAAAGACCCCAAACATCCGAATGAACAAGTTGAAAAAAAAACTCAGCTCGTTTATTAATTCTAGGACCAGACGAGCTACGATGATGTTTAGCAAAATGACAAGACTCACAATCCAAAGAAGATACAGCATAAAACTGCGGACATAACTTCTTTAAAATAGGTAGAGAAGGATGCCCTAATCGACAATGTGCTTCAAAAGGAGACACTACACTGGAACAAGCAACAGGTCGTTGTACCCAAGAATCCAGAATGTATAGACCACCAGATACATGTCCCTTACCAAAAATCTGCTTCGTTATAAGATCCTGAAAAAGACAATGATCAGGGAAAAAAGAGACACAACAATTGAGTTCTTTGGTAAGTTTACTCACAGATATCAAATTAAAAGCTAGGTTAGGCAGATTTAGGACAGAGGGTAAAGTAATAGAAGGAGTAGGTTTGACAGTGCCAGACCCCACAATGTTGTATGATGTCCCATTAGCAATAGTAACAGGCAAAGGGATTTTATGGGATCGAAAATCAGAGAAAGTATCAGGATTACCTGTCATATGATTTGTGGCACCAGAATCAATGACCCAATTGTTGCTAGAGGAGATAAGACATGTGTTACCTACTTCAATAGTAACAGAAGTTGAAGATCCATTTAACAATTCTTGGTACTTGGCATACTCTTCGACAGATATAGTGACATAATGCTCAGAAGTCGCAACATTAGCAACTCGTGACCTCTGATTGCGATTCTTCAATTTCTTGCAGTAGCGCTTTGTATGACCTGGTTCTTTACAATAATAGCAAACAACATCAGTATTCCGATTATCATTATATCTATTTCCACCTTTCGACAGATTCCTTTTACCATTATCACCTCCGCTTTCTCTGACAACAAAAGCACTATTGAGCTGACTAGATGAGGCATTATCAGCATGCAATAACCTACTAACAGTTTCCCTCACTCCTCCTTTGTTAGCAGCCATAATACCCGCACAGAATAAAAAACAATCAAAGCAGCCAATATAAACTTAGAACACCCAGCCAAAAACACAATCCAAACAGCCAACAAGATTCTTAACAGATTAAATAACACATACAGAGAAAGACAACACCTTATGGGAGACAAAAGTACCAGCAGAAGAGAGAATCAAACCAAGACAGTACCAGGATCTGACCGGAAATCTTCAGGCGACGCCGGAGACGAAATAGGAAGACCGGAGGTCAGGTCACGCGCCTCCACGTGCCGGCGCGTGAGGGAAGGGCGTGAACTTGTGGCGGCGCGTGAGGGCCACTCGCCGGTCGGAAGGACACCGGATTTTGGGTACTGGCCGGAAATCGCCTTGCGCTTCTTCTGATGCCGGCGGTGAGACAAACAGGTCACCGGAAAATGGGTACCCAACCCAAACAGTAACCCTAGCTATAACCCAACGGTTGGAACAAGTTACCCAACCCAAAAGAAACCAGAAAATACCCCAAATCAAGCCTAGAAGGCTCTGATACCATGTAAAACAAGAGATTGGAGAATGATTTTCTGTATATTCAAATGAAGGAAGAATACAGAATATATACAAGTGTAGAAACCCTAACTAGGAAACTTCCTATTCTGTACAAGGAAATAAAATAAAAGGAAATAGAATATTATAGCTAATTTACAGCTAATCTTGTAACAGTAAATATCCAAAACAGAGTGTGGGCAGAATTGTTCAGCTCCCGTAAGGCTCGGCAAAATTTTCATTTATTCATAAAATAAGCACTGCAAAAAGTTCAAGTTGAAACAAAGTGCCTTCTTTATCAACTGTTTTTAGGTTGAAACAAAGTACCTTCTTTATCAACTGATTTTAGAATATAAACCACTATATGACTAATTGGATATTAGGAACAATGTATCTCCAGCATTTGGGGTTTTCCACCCTGAAGGCATTCTGTCAACATCCGACATGCAGAAACTTGAGAATGTGGCAACAACAGCAGAAATTTGTCTAAATTCATCAGTTGTGCAACTAAGGTTCCAAAACAAGAGTTCAGATGCCTCAGCAGTAAATTTCATTCAAGGCTAAAAGGGAAAAGACGCAACACAACTGAAGAAATATGTCTGGTTTAAACTAAAATCAGCATTATGTACCAAGGGAAATTTTATTTCAGCCAAAAGTATTGAGGTTCATCACTAATGCATAACAAAGTTAAGGACGTGAAAGTTCAACAAATTCACATGAGCTTTTTAAGAAGTATAACATGTACAAAAAGCAGACAAGAAATATTTACCCATTCAACAAGACTCTCATCTCCCAAGGGTCGAGATGCATCTACCGGCTTCCTTCCAGTTATTAGCTCCAAAAGTACAACTCCATAAGAGAACACATCAGATTTCTCAGTTAATTTGCCACTTGATGCATATTCAGGGGCCATATATCTGTATGACCAATCAAATACTTAGATGTGTTTAGGTATGGCATATGTTTATGCCTGCTTGCCCCCAAAATAAATCAATAAATAAATAAATAATAGGAAGAAAATAAAAGCAGTCTTAGAAGTTTCTTCAATAAGAGGCATCTAAACAAATAATAGATACACTGCTTACCCAAAGGTCCCCATAACACGTGTTGTTACATGTGTATTTGCATCAAGAGCTAACTTGGCAAGCCCAAAATCGGAAACCTACAGAATAAAATCTAGAAAGAGTTAAATAATAATCTGGATAGGTATATAAAAATCTAGACAAAGGGCAACTGTGCATACCTTGGCTTCAAAGTTGTTATCTAAAAGAATGTTTGATGACTTTATATCCCTATGAATAATCCGAGGATGACCTACATGCAAAAAAATAAAACTTCAATAACATCTTTCAGACAAGCATGCGACACAGAAAGTTTGAAATTGTAGATAGCCTAGCTACCAAATTCCGGATATGAGATACTTACAGTCTTCATGGAGATAAGCTATTCCACGAGCTGCACCAACAGCAATCTTAACTCTTGCTGCCCATTCCAAAACTGGCCAACTTTCCCCTACAGAATGCAAGAATTAATATGCGTGATTAAAAACAACTTTGTTGAAATTTATTCTCCAAATCTCAGTTACAAGATGTTACTTTACCATGAAGATGAAAATGAAGGGTATTGTTAGGGACGTAGTCATAGACAAGCAATCTTCGGTTCTCAGAGATACAGTAACCCACAAGTGAAACCAAGTGACGATGGTGTATTCGACTGATAATCTCAACTTCAGCTTTAAATTCTCGTTCGCCCTGCCCTCCACCAACCTTAAGCTGTTTTACTGCCACCTCCCTTCCATCAGGTAGGCAACCTTTATATACAGAACCAAACCCACCCTCCCCTAAAAGATTTTGTGTAGAAAATCCATTTGTTGCCTTGACTAGTTCTTCAAATGTAAAAAATGACCTTGAGTTACCTAATCCGCCAGGGTCACTTGGGGTATAAACATAATCAGTACTAGAGCTACTTCCCATTAGGGGCGTTGTAGACTGCATCTTTAAGAAATTTGAATCTGGACACAAATTTAAGAACCTTCAAATTCCTTATCAACAATATTTTTAATTGCAAATATTATGACAAAAATAGAAAAATTACCAACTTGCTAAAGCTGTCAATGCTAAAACCTGTGTTTTGTTCTCAACGTAAGATCTAAATATTCTATACGTTTAGATTTAACTCTTCCAAGGGGCCTATTTGGTTCAGAAGTTAGGGTTTCCATTAGCAGTTGAAGGTTGATGACTAATGGTAAGGTCAATTCTCTGCAATCAGCAATTTGTACATAGCTACAAAGTATTTGAGAACTTTGCAATTGAAAATTGCACCTAAACAGGCAAGACTATTAGTTTCTCCCTATCGTACATATGAAATAGAAAAACATTTTTTCAACAAACAGTTAAAGTATAAGTACATGAATATATGGATAACGAAAAATTGTATAACAAATATATAACTATATATTTGTATATATGTAAAATTGACTTACATTACATTTATATTTTAATATTTCTAATTCTTTAGTGTAAATTATATTGTTTTTTATTATGATAGGCCAGTATAAATATAAATACGAAAACAAGAAGTCCTATATTAGGTAAAAGGTACTTCAAAGCTAGCGTTCTATATAAAAACTGAAATTTTCGTATTTCCATAAACTATAAATCCTCAAAGCAAAAGCTAAGAATTATTTATTTATTTATTTATTTTGGGACTTTCTGTTAATGGTCAAGTGTCCAACTGCTCATGGCTCGTTCCTAAAAGCAGAATCAGAGAAGCACTTAGTTTCTATAATTTTGTTATTGACCCAAGGTTACAGCATGAAAATTATTTTTCAAATGCAATTCAAGTACCAGAAACTACATCTACATTATGACAATGCAAATCAAGTTCACAGCATGCTAAATGCTGGAAAAGAAAAAAAAAAAAGGAATTACCTGATCTTGGGGAATGGCCCATAGGAGATGGCATGACATAACCACCATTGAGTGTAGGTGCATCTTTCCTCTTCCTCTTCATGCACCACAGAGCCAATCCAACAAGACTGAGGATTATGATACCCACTGCTGCCCCAATAGCCACTAAACCTCCAGTACCAATGCCTCCACTTCCCGGTGAATGTGAACTTTCTGGTGCACTAGTAGTAGTATTGTTTTCAGATGATGGGGTAGAAGAAGCTGGTGGAGTATTGAGTGAAGGAGGAGGTGGACCCAATCTTATCAATGGTGGTGGAGGTGAAGCTTTTGGGGTAGAATTTGATGGTGAAGGTGTTGGTTGAGAAGATGGTGGAGTTGGAGTTAGTCTAGGAGGTGGGGGTGCGTTTCTGGGAGGTGAGGCTACTGGTGTTGGTGGAGGTGGTGAATTTGTGGGTGGTGCTGATACTGGTGGTGAAGGTGGACTTTGAGGAGGTAGCACAGACGCTGGTGGTGGGGGTGAATTGGTAGGTGGCTTTGACTGAGTTACTGGTGGTGGTGAAGTCTCAGGTGGCTTTGAAGATGGTGGTGGTGCGGTCTCAGGTGGCTTTGATGGTGGCGGCGGCCGTGATGGTGATGTTTGATGTGGACTTGGTGATGCTGGCGGTGGTGGAGGAGCACTTGAAGGTGGATTGGAGGGCGGTGATGGAGAAGTTGGTGGATTTGCTGGTGGTGCCGGAGGAGGTGGTGTGGCAGGTGGATTTGCTGATGGTGGTGGAGGGGGATTAGAGGTTGGAGGATCAGCATTGGATGAAGGTGGAGGAGGTGGTGACGATGCAGGCGGTTGAGGCAGTGGGGATGATGGAGTAGTAGGAGGGGACCGAGGAGGTGGTGATGGAGTTGAAGGAGTACCAGGGGGGTCTGATGAATTGGCATTGGGCTGTGAGGGTGGAGTAGATGGAGGAGATGATGGTTGTGTTGGAGGACTATTAGGGGGGTCCGGTGGAGGACTGCTGGTAGTGGTCAGTGGCGGTGGTGATGAGGTTGAAGATGGTGGAACAGCAGAAGGGGATGAAACTGGAGTTGGCGATAAAGTCGCCATCAATATACTTGCCAAATCAAAGATGGCTGTTTTTTCAACTTTTTGAATCACATAATTCAAATATCAGAATTTTCATCATCATTGATTCTAGCTTTTCTTGACTTTAGTTCAATAAGCAAAATTTGGAGCACAAATTCGGTGATCAATTCAAATAGAAACAAGAATTCCAACCTTTACAATGGACAGATATCCAAATCACCAAACTTTACCAACCAATGGCCTGAAATCACCAGACATACATTCTTCAGAACAGGGTAACCTCTTCGCAGTCAAACAACCGCTACCAGCTAAGTTTAGAGAAAAACCCTACTCCCTGTTTTGTTTTCTGAGCTAAACCCAGATGACCAAGCAAGTTTCTAATTAGAACCCAGATCAAGAGCAGTTTTACAGCTTAAGCCCACATCAAAATTCACTTCCAAAGCAAAAACCATATCACCAAATTACATCAAACGCCAACCCACATCACCTACCAAGTTTAAACAATACCGAGATTACCAAATTCAGGAAAAGAATGATCTTTGACTGTATTTGAAAATACTAGAAAAGAAAATTGCTTAGTTACGAATGAGCAAACGTAATAACACTCATATCATCAAAGTCACCATTAAAATGAACCCAAATGTCAAAAGCCCCCAAAGGCCTTACCTTTAAATCAAAATTCGCTTTCTTCTTCAATAAAAACTGAATTTTTTTGAATTGCAGCTAATCCTAGGCTGTTCCGGAACCTTCTCTCTCTTCTGAATAGGAAGCTTAAAAACACGGATTGTGGGGTCTCAAATCCTAAGCAATATTGATAGAGACCCTCAAAAGAAGAAGATCAGTTTGTTTTGATTTGAATTTGTATCAGTGAACTTGAAAATTTGTTTGTTAAATCATCATGGCATCATCAATCATAAGACTACTTAAAGATTCATACAAGCAGAGAGCCTGTTTTATGGTAACGTCAAGTCCATAATAAAAAACCGTGGACTTCTTTATTTCTGGTTTTTGTAAAATTATGTAAATCATTTGAAAAGTTGGTTAATTGCAAATTTATATTCACCCTTCAATTTAACTCATAAACTAAAAAAACTTTACAATTTAATACCAAAAAAAATATTTAATTATATTTTAACTTGTCCAAAGCTAACTGCATATTACAAATAAGATATTTTAGTTAGTTTTGGACAAATTTTCGGTGAAAATTCTAATTTTAAAAATTAAAAATCGGGTATTAAATTAAAATTATACTTCGGAATCACTCTTAAACAGTTAAAATTATAATAATTATCTTCTTTTATTCAGAGTTCGCTTTCCATCCATCCATTCATCTCTAAAAATCCAACTATAAAAATAGTATTAAATTATACGTCCCAATTTATTTAGAATTAAATAAAAAAAATAAAGAAAGATTGACAAATATTTTATAATTAACCCTAACAAGATGATCTCTTTACGTTAAAAGACAAAGATTTAAAAATATAATAAAAAATAATTGCAATGATTTTGTCCTCGACGGAAACCATTGATGATACTATATATTCCCTCCTTCATTTTTTTTATCTGTCACTTTTAAATAAAATTTAAATTTTATTTATCTGTTATTTTTAGACTTTCAGTATAATTTAATTTATTTTTTTCAATAAAATTTGATAATTTAATTTTAATTACGTAATTTAATATTAAATTTAAATTTATTTATTATTTTTTAATTTTAATAAAAATAACAAAGTTGACTGATAAAAAAAACGAAAAAAGTACAGTATTAGTATTAATCATCCATTAATGCTCTGTTTTGCGTCTGTTTACTTGGAATTTTCTTTTGAGCCCCGAGTTTGACCACCTATAATAAATTATTAAATACCCAAAATTCGCATATATTTTTTATTCGAAACAGACAAATCATTGAAATAATTTTCTAATTATAAAACCGTGCAACTTGAGGAATAATTCATTAATTTGTCATTGCACATGGAGAAGTATTAGGCGCAAAATAAAGGAAATTATATTAAATCTTATACAATGTCATTTGTGTCTATTAATTTAAATTTATACCGGACAGATTTACAAAAACAACAAATATTTACTCTTAAATATTTAAAAATGCTCAATTGCTGAAATTTAGATTTAAAATTTGTAAATTCATGTCCACATATTTAAAAAAAAAACAAATCACTACTAAAATATTTAAAAAAATTCCATAAAGAAATTTGAAACCGAAAACATACTATTATACAAATATTATTTTTTAATTCAATAGTGAATGCATATTACAAAAATAATTTGTAATTTTAATTATTAAAAATTTGATTATTTTTTTAATTGATTAATATTAGAATTTCACCATTTTCCGTCCAAAATATATTACGAAGAAAATTTCGGATTTCATACTGTTATAGACAGCGTACTAAATTGCCACGCGTTGGGGGTTTGCTGTCCCTGATATAGGATGTCCGTATCTAGTGAGATACTTATACAGATAAATTTGGGTACAAATGTGAAAGATAAAGATCGAACGGTAAGAAGGAATTCATCATGTACAGATGTGGGGTGTCCACCAATATAAACGTCAGATCTTCTCATCCAGCGGACAAGATCTTAAAAGTGGGTGGGGCCAGTTTGTCCAGTTACTGATTGACAGGCTCATGGCAACCCGTGAAAGCTCAATTTCATTTCATTTTTGTTTCTTTTTGACAATGCCAAAATTTCAAAGTTATCAAAATGCAGAGCACATATCATCACGATCAATTCCTTAAAAAATAAATTTACTGTAAGTATCAAAAAAGAAAAATCAAAATTTATATAAATTTATTTTAATTGAGTGCAGCTAATTAAATTTTTTGTATATAAATTTATAGTTATCTAATTTTTAAAAATATTATTTAAAATTTAATAATATTAATTAATTCAAACGATTTGTAAAATTACGAAAATTTCTTCCAATAAAATTTGAAGCATTCACAAGAAATCAAATATGAGACCACTTATTCAAGCTATCAGAGATCCTTTACTCAGAACAACTTACGTGCGTTATGCGCCACAAAATTGCTGCTTCCACGTTCTAGTATTCATTTGGAATATATTCTGTTCTTTTTCCTCTTTTTATTTCATACAGTGCTTTTTCCATCTAATTAATTCTTTTATTTAAAAAAAAAAGTAAATTTTTTTAATTTTGTTGTGACGTTTCTATTTCGGGTACACTTCGTTAACAACTGATCAAAAACTTTAGTGTGGCCCACTAGGATTGCGTTGCTATTTGATTATTTCTGACCTTTGTACTAATTTACAATTAAAATTCTATTATTGTTTAAAATTTTTTAACGTTTTAGAAACATTTCAAATAAAATTCTATTGTTGTTTAAAATTTTTTAACGTTTTAGAAACATTTCAAATAATTGTTATATATAATAAAAATAATAATTATTATTATTTAAAAAATTAAATTATATAAATTATTTAACGAAATATTTTAATATTATTTCACATATAGGTAATTGAAAGATGTCGACATATACTGACTTTTATTTACTCACCGGATGAGAAATAAGTGTTGGAGTATTGAGTTTTCAGTATAATGTATCTAATTCAAATGCCGTTACAAGGAGAATGAGAGTTAAAAATAAGTCGATTCTTCCTGAATTGGTCCATAAAATTCACATAAAATTGGGATTAGATATGAACGATGTGATTTCTAGAATAATTTACAAAAGTCCAATGTACAATCGCATATTGTTATGTTGGACGTTTGTGGATTTGGCAGATGACGAAGACATATATGTAATTTATGTTAATTTGATGAGATATGATGATTACAATTTGATGGAATTAATTATTGAAGTTGGTAAGGGGGGTGTAGGAGCTAGTCGACTCACTTATGGACAGGGATATCAATATACAAGTGAGGCATTGGAAAGAGAAAATATCGAGGCAGGTCATCAGCAAATGTTTAATGAAATCAGTCCTAGTTAGCCTACACAGTCATGTAGTCATCAAGATATTGAAATGTTCTCTCAATATAATTTTGTCGGAGATGCATTAAAAAATTTAAATGAAAGTGCCCAGCCACGATCTTATAGCCATCAAAGAGATGATGTTTTCAGTCAGCCAAGACAATCTATAACTCAACGGGATGGTGAATTACTTGGAACCCAGGTTAGTGTCAGTTCAAGATAAGCTCAATTGAACCGATCAGTTAGCCAGGTGCCTAATGCAATGGTGAGTCAACCCAGGCGATCAATTAGTCGAAGGGTTAGTGATTTTTTTAGTAAATCACCTTTTGGAAATAGATCGGGAAGTCATTCTAGTGAGAGAAATTTTGTTGGGGGAGTAGTTGCAGAGCCAAGTCATGTTAGAGAACCTGATAGTCAGCGACGTTTGATTTCCCATGTCCCAGGTGCCAGTCGACGGCGTTTTGTTTTCCATGTACCTGATGATAGTCAATGACGATCTATTTCTCATATTCCACTTGATAGCCAACGCCATTCTATTTCCCACATTCTTGATATTAATCAACAGGCTTTTGTTGAACAGGTTACAGATATAACGCTTAGTCAGCATGGGCAATATTTTAATAGAAGAGATATAGATTTACTTTGTGATAGCATTTTTGACAACACTGAAAATATGGATGCAAGCGAGAAAATGGGCCATAATGCCAACACTGTAGATTATGAAAATGAATCGTCAATGGCTTTGGGAGAGGATGATGATTTTGAAAATGTTCTAATGTACAATGATTATGTATTGCCTAATGATGATGTAGAGGCTGAAACAGTTAACATGATTGCAGATAGTGATGGTGAGGATTCTGATCACGCTGAATAAACCAGTCCATTAGCATTAATGCATCCAATAAAGGAGACAAGCAAGGCAAACTTTGTGTTTCCCTCGGAGCATTACTCAGAAATAGATTTTGATGCAGCCCAAGTTAATATTTCTGAAGATGTTCACTTTACGACTTGGGATGGTGTGTTCAAGTTATCGATAGGCTTGATTTTTCATAGTAAGGATGAAGTGAAGTATTGTATGAAAAGGTATTCAATAATGAGAAATGTGAATTTCAGAGTTGTTGAATCTAAGCCAAATTATTGGGTTGTGCGGTGCGCAATGACTGATGATGGATACAGATGGAGGTTAAGAGCAATCAGAAAAGAAAGTAGTCTTTTTGGGACTGTGACAAGATTCAGGGGACCACATTCATGTCTTAATGCTAATATATCAATGGATCATCGACAACTGGGCTATCAAATTATTTGCAATTGCATCATGGGCATGGTAAGTAAATAATCAACCCTACCTATTGATGTTATTATTGAGGCTATCAAGCAATAATTTAATTTTGAAGTATCATACTGCAAGGCTTGGTACTAAAAAATGAGAGCAATAGAGTGTATATTTGGTGATTATGTTGAGTCCTATCAAAGGTTGCTAGGATTCTTAATTGCCTTACACACGTACAATCCCAGAACTGTTTATGAGTTTGTGGTTCAACAAATGGAGGACCCAATAGTGAAGCAATTTCAGCGGATTTTTTTGGAGTTTTAAACCTGCTATAGATGGATTGGCTCATTGTAAGTCAATTTTATTGATAGAAAGTACTTTCTTGATTGGAAAATTTCAATAGATATTACTTATTGCAAGCTCAGTTGATGGTAACAGCATGTTATTTCCAGTTGCATTTGCTGTTGTTAAGTCTGAAAATAAATTCAATTGGGCTTGGTTTATGTCCATGCTTAGAAAGTATGTCATTCAATGTGTTGGGCTTACAATAATATCGAATCGACATGTTGGTATAATGGCTGTATTTCAGGATAAAAGGGGTGGGTGGAAGGAACCTCTATCCTTTCACAGGTTCTATTTGCGGCATTTCGTTAGCAACTATAACACGCACCACAGGAATGCAACAATAAAAAATCTGCTTTACAAGGCTGGTAAGACAAAAAAATTATAAATTTTTTTAATCAATTCTACTACATCAATGTAAACATATTTCTTACTTGTGTAGGTGCACAATTTCAAAGGCGCAAGTTTAAACAGTTTATGGACAATATCAAAGATCTCGACGAAAATTCATATAATTAGGCAATGAAGATATCGCTAGATCGTTGGACACTATCCGAGGATGATGGTTATCGATATGGGCACTTGACAACGAATATTGCTAAAAGTGTTAATAGTGCTCTGAAAGGTGTTTACATGATGCCAATTACTGCAATCATTGAACATGTTTTGGCTTATTTGGTAAAATTTTACAATCAGCGGAGGGACATGTACATGGCTAAAATGACACAAGACTTGCGGTTCACGTCTCGATGTGTTGAATTAATGACCAAGTATGCTAACAAGGCTCGAGGAAACGTAGTGATGGAATACGATAATCGATACAAAGTGTTCAAGGTATTATCATACAGAACACCTGATATAAATGTTAAGCCTGAAACATATATAGTGAGTCTTCAGAAATGTGAATGCGAGTGCGGTAAGTTTCAAGGTACAAAAATGCCTTGTTCACGTGCAATTATATGTTGCATGCATAGGAATCTTGCCATGTACCATTTCGTAGATAACTGTTATAGTATTGTTGAGGCATTCAAATGTTATGACGGGCAATTCAACCCAATGAGAAACAAAGCATATTGGCCTGAGTATAAAAGGACCGAAGTTGGTACATGATATGGAGTTACAGAGAAAGAAAGATCATCCAAAAACAACCTGCATTCGAAACGAGATAGATAGAGGAGAAAATGGATCTGTCAATCATTGCAACAAGTGTGGTAATGTCGGACACAATAAAAAAACTTGCAGAAGTGATGTTGGATCATCGAGTCAATATTTTAGAGGTTGACAATTGCATAGATAATGTAACTGTTATGTAATATTTAAATTATTAAAGTTTGTTGTTGAGTTTGCCAATTTATTGTTGCACCAACAACTCCTAATATACCCTCAGATGAATCAATATCATAGTGTCTGATTCGTTCGGCGTAATCAGCCTGCATGCAAATAAATAAACTTGTTAATAAATATCAATTTTATTATTTAAATAATTAAATAATTAAATTAAATCATACCGATGCACCAATCTGGGTCATCCACTGTCTTGTGCATGATATAAACCATTGCATATACTGTAACCTCGAATGTAAAGGTGCACGAAGAGGACGACTCATAACAACGCGATTATGTCGAATATTCAACTCATGAATAAAACACGAAAATTTACCTTCGCAATTATGATCCGTATGCCCTATTAAATCGAACGAATGCACTATATCATCGTACTGCGAGAGCTGTGGAATTGATTAGTCCATTCCAAATTGCCTCAAACATCGATCAGGGTGGTGCCACTCGATAATATGAAAATATACTAGCGGCACAACTGATGTCCAAATTGCATTTCTATTAGTACAAAACTGCGGTAACAAATGTAACACATTCTTGTAGGGCTCCCAAACCATCTGTAAATAAAAATAAAAATTCCATCATCATTTTCTAAGAAAATTTTCTCACTTTGTTATTGAATACTAAAATATTATGAAAAATTCTAATTAAACCCGATCATCATGCTGTAAGTCCAAATCAAGCCGGTATTCAAAAACATATTTGTTGTTACTTTTGCTTAGATCCAATTGGGATCGCCACCTAATAAATATCAAGAATTCATTGTTAGTCATTATATTTAAATGAACAATTTTAAATATTAAATAATTATATATATATATATATATATATATATATATATATATATATATATATATATATATATATATATATATATATATATATATATATATATATATATATATATATATAAAATGGATAAATTTTACCAGTTTTCATAAGACATAGACTGATCAAGAATATATGGGTGGACAAATTCAAACCGAATATGAGATAGTCTTTCCCATGCCCACATTTGTAATAATTGCAGGTAACCACCAAGTGAATTAGCTGTATCTTTGGTTTCACGACATAACTCTCTATACAACCATGCAAGGATAGCAGATTCCCAACTGTACTCCCCTGCAACCTGAAAATTCTCTAGCAGTGGCAGCCATATCAAATATATCTAATTATTTGATTTTCCTGGACATAATAAGCCACCAATATACCTAAAAATTCATGCCCGTGCAAAACATTGTATCTGGTATTCATTTGCATCGTCTGGCCAGATATTTAAATTTCTCCCCAACCATGACATTTTTACATTGTGTCCCCTGAATTCAGTTTCTAGAGGAACCTGGCCCAAAAGACGGCCACACCATATACACCTATCGTGGTATAGATGTCCTGTCATAAGACGTCCATCGATAGGCAATTCGGTGAGTACAACAATATCTTGTAGTGATATTGTCGCTTCGCCAACGAAAAGGTGACAAATGTGCGTCTCTGGTCGCCACCTCTCAATCAGTGCAGTTATTAAATCAACATTCACATTCATCACACCTATTTATGACACTCTATAAAATCCTGCTAGTCTTAAATATGGAATTATTCGATTATCAATGTTTCTATAATGACTACTCACAGATGCTCTATGTGTTACCAACACATTATGTTCAGCCTGTGACAAAATTTCATAAAGTATGATTATTATATACATAATTATATACCTACATTTAAGATATTTTAAGTGAGAAAATTTAATTATCTGTCTGTTTCAAATAGCATCCGCTCTATGTTTGCCTCCAAGCGTTAGTAGATCATTTACGATGGGTCCAGAATTAATGTATTCTTGGTTTCTAAATTAATCCATCTTTTATTACCCTATATGTGAATTTTATAATAAATATTATATGTGCATTGTCAATATCTTGGTCATAAATAATTATTTGTATGTCTATATCAAGCAGTATTCCATATAATAATGCAATTTAATTCACATAAATTAAAAACGAAATAAAAATATCACATGATTATCTATATAAAAGTGATTCACAATTTTAAATAAATGATAAAAACTAACAAGAGTAATTTTTTACTATAATCGAAATGCATTTTTCTTATAAAATAACTGAAAAAAATAAATAACCGAACCTACACATATTCCAACAATACATAATGCATGCAATACATTATTATTTTATAATTGCACATCAATTTAAAAATTATAACAATATTGATAATTAAATGAATATTTTATTTTATCTATATACATAAAAAAACTTTAATAAATTAATTTCAATATTTAAATTTATTACACATCCGACATTTTTTTTTCTGCATCGCAATTTTAATTAACAAATTACAGCTACAAATTATATTTTAAAACAACTGCATACATAAAATTATCATGACTAATACAATTCATTTTTTTTTAACTTTATTGATATTTCCATATAAATTAATCATTAATCACCAAAGTATAGAATTACTTGCCTTTTTTTTGCAAAATCCCAGATTTGCCAATATTTACATAAATATTTATAATTTATTCAAAATTTAAATGCAATACAAATCTAATCTTATTACTTCACGCGTCACAGTTTAATTAACTGAATACAACTGCAAATTAAACATTGCCACAGTTAAAAATCGTGTTAAATTAATATTATAAAACACTACTCCAAAATTTTTTTAACACATCTAATGCAATTAATTTTTATAAATACAATGAATTTTAATTAATCAGATAATTATACCATATATATATTTTGAATTTATTGAATAACTTGCTTTTTTCAGATATCAATAAATTAACATATATATAACACATGTCAATAATAAAATAACAACATTACAATTAAATTTTAATTTTAATTATACAACTAATTATTAAAATTAAAAATCAATTTATTTGTCTTCATTTTTAACTTCCGATATAAAATTAACAACATAATGTAATTAAACACTGCAGACTTTGTCTCCCCTTTGCGCTGGCTGATCGATTCTGACGAAATCGTGCCAACTGTTAGCGGTTTCGAAAAAAATACCATTTCTTTATTTTGTTTTTGACCCACCCCATTTTGGTAAATATTTATTAAAATAACATTATTAAGAAAATTTTCCCTGAAAATGGAGTGGCATGGAATGCAGCAATTTCAAAATGAGGTTTGATTGCAGAAATACAGTGAAAATGAAGGTGTGCGAGGGAAAAAGAAGAATTGAGACAAACAGAATGGAACTTTTGTGGTGTCGGTGGAGGACCAAAATTCTGAAACCACGTGCCCATTCATCCACTTTCATACCATCATACTCAAGTTCAATGCAACAATTTCCAATTCATCACGCATTTTAAAAAAAAATTATTAATTAATATTAAGTCTATAAAATATTTGTTATAATTTACTGAAATATTATTTGACTTGTTTTCTATCATTATATATATTCATCCTATTAATTATTTGTTTCATACTTAAAGATAAAATAGTAAAATATAACTACTAATATTTTTAAAATTTAAAAATTATTAATTTAAAAAAACTTTTAAAAATTGTGGCTAGTTTTTTTTTCTTAAAAAAAAAAGAAATTTGTTGATTGGTGAAGTCAACCATGTAGACGTATAGACCTATTCTCCATATGCTTTTAATTCCAACATTAAATTCAATAAATGTCCTTTTACTTTTCCCATATATATATATATATAAGATTAAAGACCGATTCCAATTTTGATTTCCTATATACATAGACCGATTCCAATTTTGATTTCCTATATACATATATATATGTATATAGGAAATCAAAATTGGAATCGGTCTTTAATCTTAGCCAAGTTTGAGTTGGATTATGTACATTACTAATGCCTTTATCAAATTAATTATAGGTGTATTACCTTCTTTAATCATTCAATTCAACCCTTAATACAACCAAAACCATCTGAAAATTACATAATGCTCAAACCATTGAAATCGAGTACGTAAGATCAGCATGCATGTAAATTTTTCTACCGAGTTTAGTAATTCTTTAAATAAATTCCTATTTATTAACCTCCCATGATTTATATATCTTTTATTATTTTCTTGTCTGATTTGGTGGCCGTTGAGTGGGCTGAGAAGCATTTGAAAGTCTTATTGGATTTAATGTTTTGAATAAATGATATATAATATTTTGGACACGGTATTCAATTTTCCTTCTACCTATTAATTAAATATACTTCGAAAATATTCCTGCCTTTGCATCTAATAGACCTATCTTATTCTTACCTTCCAAATATATATATTTATATATATGTTAAGAGTTCAGTGCTTTTCAAACAATCAATTGAGTAAGGCCAACTGAAAGTAGGGAGAAAACCGATTATTATGGAGTTTAAGTTCCTATTAGATTCATAGTTAAAAGGCATGCATGGTATGGAATTGCATTGGCATGTATGTGACCAAAAATAGAGGAAGAGTGGGAAGCGACCAGTAGGCAGGCATAAGTGAAGAATATAATTAATGAAATATATGGTTAATTAAAAAATATTAGGTAAGAAAAGAATGGATGTGGAAATGTTATGGTGCATTAATTTGTAAGCAATCTTTGATTAGCACATACATCTATCTGTTCACCTATACACCCACATCACTACGTCTTTTTCTAAGCTCACAGACTGCCACAAACGCGGTGTTGCTGCATATAAATCTCCATCCAAGTCTTCATATAGATTGTATATCCCTGCGAGATTATCAAATTAGTAAGTGGACTTGCTCAACCGCACATCATAAAACCTGTGGCTGAACAAAGAGATCAATGAAGTTTGCTAGTGGATCTAGAGTTTCTTCTTGAAATAATCTCAGCTGCCCAACTCTTTCCTATTTCTGTCTGAAATTTTCCTGGAAGAAGAAAAGTTTTTATTTTGAATGTAGTCAGATTAGAGAATATGTTTTTCTAGCTATATTTTTCTTGTAATGAACTATATTTGGTTGATTTTACCTGCTGTTGATAGGAAAAACTCATCCAACACCTTCCCATGTTCTGCAAAAAACATGATGATATTGAATTAGAAGGAAAATGCAGCTCAGACACATAATAGCAGCTAAGTTCATCTCAAATCTCACCAATTTCATACTCCAATGCTTGCAAAATCATCTCAACCTAAACAGAATGCAATAGAATATTAGATTAATATTGAGTATGATGCAGTAAAGGGTTCATAAAGGAATGTAAAACCGAATAAACACAAGCACAAAAATCAGGAAGAGATACAGTAGGAATGAGATTTATTAATACATTAATGTTGTAATGAGAAATCAAGAATAGTTAAATAACTCGTGGAAACACCGAAAAAGTAAAAGATGCTGGTCTTTTTTCCCTTGTCTTTTCAAATTCTTCTAAGAGCCTCCGTGCTTCATGTCTAATGATCACCAATGTGAGGTTGTTGAATGGCAACATTGTTGAACAGTGTCTTAAGTTTTTGTATTAATATACTTTCCTTGATGATTGACTCCAAAATAAGAAAAAAGAAATATACCATGTACTACTATGTTATTACCAAGCAGCTTCTGGAAGCCCCACTGTCAGCACTTCCAAGTGTGATGCAAGATAAATTTTGCTACACATTAACAATGATACGAATGCCAATTGATAATGGTCGAACCATAAGCCTGTTCTTTATCAGATAAATTAAGATATTCCATTCATATGCCAATTTACACATACTTTATCCAAATCTTTCACGAGGTTGGCCTCTAAAGAAGCATTGTTTTCATACTCTTCTTATAGTTCCTTGATCTCTTCAGCTGCAGTGAGAAAATATTCAACAAAACATAGGTTAAAGATGAAACTAGTACAAATTACGTTGTCAAGATAACAAGGGCTAATACATACCCCTTGTTCCTCCACAAAGAACTTTACACATCTCATTTAAGGCTGCTTGCTCCCGTCTGCTCTTTTCATGTTTGGGCACACCGTCAGATGGTGTTATATCTCCAACAATAGCTATTAGAGTTTAAAACCAATTCAAACTTCTAAACCACAATTAAAATGTGCAAAACATATATATATATATATATAGGTGAAGAAGTACAGGTTTAGTTGTTGAGCAGACCCAAACCAACCCTTTTCTAAAGAAAAAAGAACAAACAAGCTCAGATAAATTTAGGAGGCTCTGTACTTTCTTGCTTTCTAAAAATGCAAGGTAAATATGTGGGTACATAGAGTGGTGCTTGGAACAATTCCCCACATTTTTGTTTCTAACTGATACTTTTTAGGTCTGATTGGTATGAAATAATAAGCTAAAGAAACAGCTTCAATTTGCTTATAAGAAACCAAATGTTCTGTTTGTGGTCTCAAGAAACAAAAATTCACTCACTTCCTTTAACCTCTGGGAAGATTTAATAAAATCAAAATAATACCTTCTGCAATATCATGGACAATTGCAATCTTTATGCACCTGTTCCAATAAGAAGGACAAATACATCTAATCAGCAACATACAAAGGAGGAGAAAGTAAAGCAAATATCAAATAATGAGTCAATCATTTTCTTTTGCCAGTAGACATTAAGAATGAGAAACACAATTTGTGGTACTGATTAATTACAGAGTCCATGCATTTTAGTAGCTGGTTAAATTAAGCAGTTTTGAACTTGGAACAAGCCCATTAACAAATCAAAGAACATACATTCTTTTACATGGTCACATAAGATCTATTGATGAGAGATAAATTCATCATAAATAATAAAAAGTTTACATGAGTGTATCCCACAAAACAACACATATACCCAACTAACTAGGCCAAATGCATGAGCATCAATGCTAAATCAATATGGCCAATTCTATTAATAAGAAATGTCATGTCATTTAAGGAGAATAGTAATATGACAAACTCTAACCTTTCTCGGTTCAAACCAGGAATATCACCAGCAATAAGACCCATCAAAGCCATGCGATACATATGGTCAGCAATTGATTCAGGACCCTTTATCTCATGGTTGATCCATCCCTTTCGTTTTGTGGTCTTGAAGAGAGGGAAGAAGAAAGAAAGATTAGAACTCCTTTTTCTTCCAATTTTTATTTAACAAAGTATAGATTTAGGCCTATGTCCAATTCACATAAGGCTATCGGTAAATTATACATGACAATCATAAATCTAGGGTAGCTAGGATGACATTTCATTTAGCAGAATAAGAAAAGGATTATGAACCATTAGCTACAAATTTATATAAAGAAAAGGCACCAGCAATACATTTACTATTTAAAGAAAGAAACCCGCATCTTGAATAACATTAGCAAGAAAAATTGCAGATGAAAGCATTGGAAGAATAGGCACCAAATTCTTCCTAAGTTGAGTTGATCATAAGTGAACAAGGAACAGGATTATAACAGATTATTTGACTTGTATGATGTTCCAACAGCACCTAGCAAACACCAACTCCATCCGAAATACCAGATTATCAGAGTAAACAACTAACAGCTGAAAATCATACTGATTATCATTTCTTTTAACAGTTTAAAGAGAACAGACAAGCTACCCAGGCAATAAAATTTATTATGATCCCAACACTAAAAGATTGGTGACTGCTCCCAATCAACTCCACTATATTTGCTTAAATTACTGAATGTATCAGTTAACAAACACAACAACACAATAGCACCAATAGAATTGCATTAAATGCAAGATTTTAGTTTCATTTGAGACACCATCTGATCACAAAGGAATGAGGCTTCAGGGCTAGGAATGAGAATAAATCACATTCCTTATTTTTAATGCTTGGCCTCCATGCTGGAATAGAAATCACTATTGAGATCACCGCTATTTGGTATCCTATTCATATCTGAAATACAAGGAGAAGGTCCAAATTAATTTTTTTTTTAATTTCCTAATCTTTACATAAAAGGAGTGATTTTAGCCTAAAACTCTTCGCCTTTACAATTGAACTGGTTTGAGCACCTATTGATTGGAAAACAACACTATCACTATCCAATTCTACCCACATGCTCTCCTGAACTGAATAGGGCCATGGTATAGTCGATTTCATAAACAACAAGGAGATTACACGCTGTGCTCAACCGTTTTCATGGGACTTGAATTTACAATTCACAAAAGATAATACAATGCCACATTTGTCTAGTGGGCCCTGTTGTTTACTGGTATCATAGTTTGGATAGCAAAACAAAAGAGGATTGGGAAAAATTGATGAAGGAATTCTTTAGGCAGTATAATTGTAGCACGCGCATGGAAGTCACCCTAAAGGATTTGGAGTTATTACAACAAAAACTTGGAGAGTCCTTCCACGAGTACCTTACTCGATGAAGGAATAGAGTGATAAAGATGAAAAGGAAACCTGACATACAGGATCAGATCCGTCTGTTCATTCGGAATGCCAGTCCTTATCTGAAGGAAGGTCTCAAGATGAAAGGATTGAAGGATTAGGAGTCTTTAAAGGACATAGCAATTGAAGCCAAGGGGAAATATTTGGCGAAAAAGGCTAGTATTGTGAGTTTGAATAGTGGAGGATATAACGATAATAAGAGGGGTTTTGGAAACTCGGGATTTGGTAAGAGTACTAGTAACAGTAGCGGTAGTGGAGGTAACAGTAGAAGAAATATCGAGGTATCGGTTACGAAAGTCAATCAACGTCGTTACTCTGAATTAGGCAAGTCACTATCCTGGAGTCTTAGCCGTTTGATGAAGGAAGGTAAGTTACAACTGATGCTCTCTAAGCCCGCAAAGAGTTAGGGTCAGCCTGGGCATAGATCTTATTGGTATTGTGCCTTTCATCAACATACAGGGCATGAGACTGATTAATGTCACACTTTAAGGGATTGTATCCAGGATTTGATTGATTCTCGACATATTTCTGATCCAGAAAAAAGAGCTAAGAAGAAAGAAGCTTATAATGCTGTGCCATCGCCGGTATTCACAATCGAGTCTGGGTTGCTGGAATGGTATGTCCTAAAAGATTTGTACAAAAATGAGTATTTGGCTATCATGCACAAGGCTCAAGAAAGTATTAATGGTCTAGACACAAGTGCAGAAGGGTCAGTATAAATGGGGGAAACAGTTCATGTAGCACCCTCTATGCCTAATCTCAATTCTTACTATTTCTTAATTAATTCTACCATTTTTTTCTTGATTATCTAATTAACAAAAAAATTGACAATATAACGGCTTAATTGTCTTAGTTCCCAAATCTGCAAAAAGATAGAATTTACACTCCCAATTATATTTCCTCCACCTCCCAAAACTCCAGGCAACTACTCAACACTTCTATATCATTATCCATCCTTCACACTCATATACAAAATATAGATAAAATCCATTCATACACATCACCGTCCATTATCCACGTTCAAACGTGTCAAATTTTTCTATAGTATTTATATTACAACCCATATAAATAAGTTCTTAAACTTATATATATATATACATTACAAAATTATTACACAAGCCAAAATCCAAACTACCATCTCTATTACAGTACATGCCATCTATTAGTCTTCATTGTTGGGTTTGCATTCCTGTCCCTGCGCGCAGTCACAAAACTACACGCTAAGCAAACTAGTTGCTTAGTGTTGGATGTATGTACATAAAATTTCACCTACTTAAATATTCAATTAAAAGTCATTTTTTTTTCTTATAATAATTTAATTAAACTTTTACTCTTTAAATAAATTCACCATTTAACCTATATACATAAAAACTTTTATTCATTTATTCCGAAATATATTATTCCTATTTAATTTTAATAATTGCTTGCTTTAATTGTCGAATTACCTCTTTACCACTTAAGTTTCACTTTTTCCTTTTAGTTGACCAATTTTGACTTTTTCTTTAAACTAACCTATTTAAGTTCAAATTAAACTCAATTAACTTCTTTTAATTATTATTTCACGTTAATTATTCAAATTGCATTTTAGTTTCTAAAATTTTCTTTGGGATGAGAAATTACGATTTAGTCCCCGAACTTTAACTTAATTACGATTTTACCCTTTTTTTTCAAAATGTCCATTGTACCCTTTATTGATATATATATATATATATATATATATATATATATATATATATATATATATATATATATATATATATAAATTTTTTTTCTTTAGTTGACCGTTTTACCCCTGAATACTCGTATAATTATAATTTTACCCTTAATTACTTAATTAATCTCATTTTTCATTATTTTTCAATTCTTTTCACATTAATAATATTTTTATCATCGTTATCTTTCTTTTTACCCAGTATACATTAAAATTTACCATTTTGCCCCTAGTATACAACAGTGGACTACCACTAGACTGGATAAACGGAACAGAATATCCCATACTCTGGAGGGACCATACCACTAAGGTATGATGTTCTACTCCAGTATCATATCAGAGTGAGCCGGCTAATATCAGTCCCATAATATCAATCCCATACGGTTACAATTACAATACCCATATCAGATACAACAACAGAATCAGAGATTCATGGGGTAGTATCGTACCCCTATGGCTAGCCATACTATTCTAAAGCCCTGGTTACCCGACTGAATACTAAGGGCAGTACATTTATGATATTTTTATATCTAAAATATTCTTATCACAATATTATAATCACTTTTTAGCATAAATTGTTCTTATATAAATTTTTTACTTAGTACATCTTCGTATAATTGTAGTTCATACCATAAAATTTAATTAGCACACCATTCCACATATAATCCCATTTGGCTGCAAATGAAAATTCAACTTCTAAATTCTTTATTTCTCTAATTTCAAGCCACACATATTTTAATATTTATTTCATAATATAATATAAAAAGTTACATCAAATTCATGTAATTATCCCTTAGTTACCATACTTTCCTTCATTATGTAACTATCACATAATTAATATAAATTCTCATATTTAAGTTTTGTCATCATACTTTCCTTCTCCACATCTTTAATTAGTTATTTATCATCAAATGCCCAATTTTATATTTTTCTACATTAATGCACCCTAAGGTACCATATTTGACCACATGACTTCCATGTCTTTTTATTTTAATTTCTTCACTTAATTAAGTTTCTAACAACTTATTATAGCATTATATCATATTACCTTAAATTATTTCACACTTACATGTAATTAAACATAGTTACATAATAGGAAATTTAGGGAATTTCAATTAAAATAGTTAAATTAAATGTAATAAACATCCACTAACCTCACTATAGCTTGTTTGGCACCTATATCTCCTTCTCCTTGCCCTTTCCCTATTTTCCTTCCTTGTTTTCCTTTCTTTCCCCTTAATGGCCAAAAATTCAAAGAATTTAAACACCATATTATCTCATCAATTTAAGTAATATAAAATCACTAATACACTCTCCTAGTCCTATACTATATGCTATAAAAATTTTCCTTTTTATTTTTACTCAAATCTCACAAAACCCTAAATTTTTATCTTAGAGTTTTTACCTTAATCACTTGATCTCTTGGCCTCTCCTTGTTGCAAGCCCTAATTAGAGTGAAAAAGGATTAATTTCTAAGTATAAAAATAAAATTTGGTGGCTGAAATCAAGAGAGAGAAAGCTTAGTTAAAGAAAGAAATGGAGAAAGGTAAAAGAAATGGTGTCTCGGTTATGATGGAAAAAGGAGAGGAAAACGATGGGCATTTGAAGTGAATTCTAGATATTTTGTTGCTTATATAGGGTACTTTAATCATGCAAAAGGAAGGGCCAAGATTCATCCATTTACTATTGAATCCAATGGCTTTAATTTTTGCCACATGTCACTCATCTAGGCACTTAGACTTATCCTACTAACTTGAGCTCAAACCCACTTGATTAAAGCCATAAATTAACCATTTCCACGAAATTTCATGGTCAAATTAGATAATTTGACCCTCCGATTGACCCAATTTTGATTTTTCACTCTGAAATATGAATTTTTGATTTCAACATTGGATTGCCTTGAAATTTTATCCTGAGTGCCATTATATATATTATAAAATATGGGTTAAAAATTTCAACCCATTCTGACATCGTTTCAATATACTTTTAGCTTAGATAGCCTTGCAGTTAGTCCGAAACCTGAATTTTCAAAATTACCAGAATTATCATTTTTCAATTCCCCTGATGTCACTATACTATTTATAGCATATATATGAAATTTGAAGTCAATCGGAGATCCCTAAGGCCTCCAAATAGTCAGTCAAAATCTTGGTCAGACGGACGCCGAACATTAAAATTTTTCTTCTTTTGCCCTTTTAAAAGTCTATTTGACCTCAATCTCCACCTAAATTGTATCATTAAACTCTACTTAACAAATACTACCTGCCGAGTCACCCCTCCTCGGGTTTTCTGTGTCGACACGTTTAACGAGGCATTCATTTTAAATTTTTTGATCCTAGTCAATCCCGATTAATTCAAATTTTGATCGAGCATAACTATTTATATTTTAAAACATGTTATGCAATGAAAATGAAAATTTAGGGGCGTTACAGTTCAACTAGTAGATATCTGGGATATAAACGGTGAGAAGGGTTCGGTTAAAGCCGAAAAGGAACCGAAAGACCTGTGGGAAACTGATAGAGATGAGAAGGAAGTGATAGATGGAAAGATGATTCATGCAGTCACTAGAAGTGGGATAGTCATGCCGAAGGTTAAGAGGCCATAAAAACCCGCTACTCCCACAGAAGAAATAACCACGGAGGATAACTTAGTCTTGAACCAACTCAGGAAAACTCTTGCTCATATTTCAATTTGGGATTTGCTTAGGCAGTCACCTTCTCATCGTCAAAAATTGGTTGAGGCTTTATGTGAATCCACTGTTGCTACCACCATATCTCCTTTTAAGTTGTTAAAAATGGTGAAAGAAGATTCTGAAGAAAAGATTGTGTTCACTAATGTGGATCTCCCATTAGAAGGACATGAATATAACCGCCTTTTTATACATTAGGGCTGAGGTAAATGGCAAATACATTGCATGTGTAATAGTGGATGATGATTCTTCTATCAATATGTGTCCCTTTTCGGCAATGGCGACATATGGTATCGATGAGACCATGCTCACTCAATCTCAACTTACCATAATGGCCTATGACAACTCGAAGAGGTAGGATGCTGGCACTTTTAGGGCAATAGTAAAGATGGAGCCTATCGAGACTGAGACAGAATTTGTAGTACTACAGATACCAACCAATTTCTCTTTATTGTTAGGGCAACCTTAGTTCCATAAGTTAGGAGGGGTTCTTTCCACCCTACACCAAATGATCTGATTCCCACATGAAGGAGGCATGATTGTTATTAAGGCGGCAAAAGAGAATTCAGTTTCTACTTTGTACATAACTAATCAACCTTTCAACGGGTTCCATATGGCTAGAATTGGTATTGGAGGGGAAAAGACAGATTTTGTAAGCTCATAGGCCGTTAACATGATGAGGAAAATGAATTACTTGCCAGGTGCCAGATTGGGAAAGAATTCTCAGGGGATTTTTTATGCCTCTTGCTCCCGTTGGTTAGAACGACAGAAAAGGCTTGGGTTATTGTAAGAATGATGTCAAGAAACAACACGAGGTACAGCCAGGAAAGATCCCTTATATACTTGAAAGCTTTGTGCCAGCGTTCGAGGAATGCAAGTATTGTGGTGAAGCTGAGCCCATAATAGTCCAGGGGAAGATCGTTCCTGGGTTTGAGATCTTTGATGACATCTTTGACTAGTTAGCTAGAATCGTCAAATCTGCATTGGGATTATGGGATGAAGAGGTTATGGCCAAGCTTACCGATTTGAATTTGGGTTACCCCAAAGAGGTACTAACACCAGAGACATTAGCCACCAAGGCTAAAGGTAAAGAAAAGGTTGGAGATGAAGATATATAACTAAAAATTGAATACTTACACAACAATTATAAACATAAAACACTACATTAATATGAGCTATACAGCTCACATCAATTTTTCACACTTAAACTTTTGCTTGTCCTCAAGCAAAAACTCAAAATGCAAGAACAAAAAACACATCAACAACAAAAAAACAACATGGAGCTTTATACCTTATAGATACTTGGTAACAAATGAAACAACTTCCATTTCATAATCCACTAGTCTATGTCAATAAATTTCGAAGTGATATCATTAATATTCAAGTTTTAACATCCATAAACACCTAACTAAAGAATCATGACAATGTAAAGTACAAGAGTATAAGCACTTTAAAAATCAAATTTCTTGCAACATGCACCAATCATGGCAAATGTCACATTACCTAGAGTAACTATCTCTCTTAAGAAAACACTTGTCCTTGCATCACTCCAATAAGTAGTGGCTAGTGTTTACTCTCCACTCACTAGTATACCATTACATACCATAAGCTTCTAATAAGTAAAAATCTCCACTACTAGCACAAAGTCCATACACAAAATCAAAGGATCTTACTAAAGGTTGTAACTTGGATTAGGAAATAGGTAGGATAAATTTGGTTAAGTAGCTCAAAATGTGGAGAAGAAAAGAAATTACTACATCCCATGAGACTTACAATTTATCAAGATAGCATGATACATGATATATTTGCATATTAAGGGTTATTCTTTACCCTAAATCCCCTTTTCTTTCCTTCTATGTCCAAAACTTTACTTTTTTCTTATTCTTTTTTTTAGACTTATTTGTTCTTTCATTCTTGTTCTCTTTTTTTTATTTGACTTGTACATAAAGGAATTTAAAACTAGTATTATGTACCAACTAAATTAAATTTTTCTCAATTGACATAATAAACTAATCCTCCCACAAAAAGGGTGCCAAAAGAAACATTTAATGTTAAAAAAAATGGATTAAGGCTAATAATTGTGCTTTTCCAACAAAGAAATGGCTCATGGCTCAAAATTAGCTACCTAAAGTAAAAAGATTGGTCTATTTAAGCAAGTTAAAATTGGTTATTATATTGCCCTTATCATTTTTCATGCATAACTTATATTAAATGTAATCTCAAAACTTACTCACAACAAGTTCTAGAGTATATGGTATAAAAGGATACTCTCACAAGAAATTATGTCATCATCTAGGCTCAAAATCTCACAATGGTAAAGTTTAAAGTCACTCTAAGCAATGCTTCATTAACTCAATCAAAGATACATGTATAAAGAAAAATAACTTAAAAAGAACCTATACCAAAGTACTTTGCCTAAACATAACCCTTTATAGGTGCACACAATATACTAAGGCAAGTAATCCAACAATATTGCTAGAAAATTTCATCAACTATGATAAGTGTGATTTATATATAGTTTTTAATGTGTTTTTAGTTATTTTATTTAGTTATTTTGGTTTTATTTGGGTTAAATTATAGTTATTTTGTTAATATTTATATTTTTAGAGTTAATTCTGTGTTTTGCATGATTTTCAGGGCTAAAATGATGGAAAAGGGCTTAAAGTGTGAAAAGTGCAAAGTTTTGGGCCAAAAGCGTAAATATTGGAAGTTTAAGCGAGAAAAGCAGCTCTTAGTCCAGAGGATGGAGCCGTGACCACGTGAAGATATTGAAGGAATTTACACGTGACCACGTGTAAGAGTAAAGTGAAGAGTAGCGTGGCCAAGTGAAGTAGAAGTGAAGAAACAAGGGAGAAAATAAGCAAGACACGTGACCACGTGTGACCCAAGGCAAAACTCACACGTGGCCACGTGTGAGGAAGGAAAGGAACACGTGACCACGTGTTCCTCAATGCAAAAGGATGCGTGGCCACGTGATTTTACTCTCCCATCGCGCGAAGGATTCGTCAGACTTCCTGTTTTGAGCAGACTTCCTTTCCTATCTTGATTCTGCAATTTAAGAAGAATTCTACCACGTTTTTGCCTATAAATAGGAGCTCAAAACACAGAAGAAGGGATCGATCCCTAGTTTTTCAATTTGTTGTTCTTAGATTACTTTAACGTCTTCCTTTATTTTCAGTTTTTATTCAAGCTTTTGTTTTTAGTCTTAACTATGTCTTTTGAGTAGTTTTCTCTAACTTTTGCTAAAGGATACTTGAATCCTTGACTCATATTGTTATGACTTAAGTTTGTACTTCAATATAATTACAAGTTTGATTATTTCTTGGTTCTTAAGCAAATTCTTGTCTTTATTCAATCTTAATTTGATTATTAACGTGACTAAACATCGGTTAATTAGTTGAGTTAAGTTGATTAATGATTTGTATGTTCTTAAGTTAGTTTGGTTGGATTAATGCATGTTATAATCTGAGTAAGTTATGATTATGTGTTAAATTGAGTAAATTGAGATTAAGAAGGGAGTAATCAAGAATAGTTGGAAGTTAAAGCTCTTGAGAAAGGTTTTAATAGACATCTAGGAGATTAATTCAGAATTTTCTGCTAAGTATTGAATTGTTCTGAATAAGGGAGTTCAATACTTAGAGTGATAATCTTGAGAAAGTTATCTGGGTTTATTAAACTGAATTTTCCATAATCACTTGTATGTTTTATGTTTATTAAGTCATATCAATATTGGTTAAGGTGGATAGTCCTTTAGTGAAAGTTGCTTTTATCATTGATTTTTACCTCATTTAAATTACTTGTTTTCAATAGAGTTTTCTTAATTATTGTTTACTTTACTTGATTTATTTTGGATTTGGTTTTTTATTCTTCAAAACATCAAAATTTGGGATTTCTTTTCTCTCTTTACACACAGAAATTGGTTTTAAAATTGAATTAGCACACAAGCACAAGTTTTCCCTTGGGTTCGATATTTTGGGTCTTAATTCTATTTCCCTATATTACTAACCGATCTAGTACACTTGCTAGACACTGGTCAAGTTTTTGGCGCCGTTGCCGGGGAAAGCACATTGGCGTTTGTTTGTTTAATTTGATTTTAAAAGAAATTCTTGAGTGTTTTCTTCTCTTCTTCATCTAATTTCTTATTTTCTTTTTGATTAACTAAGTGGTTTATGGTTAGAGACAACCCCATCTTGCCATTAGACCCTGAAATTGAGAGGACATTCCATAGGATTAGAAGGCTAAGAGACAATATGAACGATCCAGAAATTGAGCAGCCTATGAATGATCCACCACCTAGGATTGAAGAGCAAAATGCACCACCCCAAGCTCCCGGGAATGGGTATAGACCTAGAACCATAAGGGATTATGCTATCCCTAGATGGAATGAAGAACATAGAACCATTAGAATTCCTCACCACCAACCCTTTGAGATTAAACCCGCTACCATCACTATGGTACAAAGAAACCAATTTTCGGGTTCAGATATAGAGGATCCAGCACAACATTTGGATATGTTCTTAGAAGTGAGTGACACTGTGCAAATTCCTAATGTATCAACTGATGCAATTAGGTTGAAACTCTTCCCATTCACCCTCATAGGAAAAGCTAGGGATTGGCTTCAAATGCTATCAAATCAATCCATCCACTCTTGGCAACAAATGCAAGAGAAATTTCTTTGCAAGTTTTTCCCACCTACTAAGACCGCCCTCATTAGGAAACAAATTAGTGATTTTCAGCAGTTTTATGAGGAACCATTCCATGAAGCTTGGGAAAGATTTAGAAGACTCTTGAAAAGTTGTCCTCATCATGAAGTTCCTATTTTTCAATTAATGCATATTTTTTATGCAGGTGCTCATCCATCAACAAGATCTTTGCTAGATGCAGCCTCCAATGGAAGCTTCATGAATCAAATTCCCGAGGACGCATTTCTACTCCTTGATGAGATGGCCACCAATGATGCTCAATGGGCAAGCTCTAGAGCAACTCAAAAGAAACAGGGAGTTCATAATGTTGATGAAATTGCCATGTTAAAAGCTCAATTGGAATTAATGGAAAAAAGACATTTAAAAGAAATTAATGAGCTTAAATCTAAAAATGTCTCTATGTTGTCTAATGAAGTTGATTCTTATGCAGGGATTTCAGGACCTTTGGGGATGAAGAATGCTGAAAATATGATGGAAGAAGTGAATGCCTTGAATCCATATAGCAACACATACAATCCGGGATGGAGAAGCCATCCAAATTTCTCATGGAGAGAAGGTAACCAAGGTACTACTTCTTCTAACCCAAACCCGAGACCCCCATTTAATCACAACCCTACGTCCAATAATCACATCCCATACCAAAACCAAGCTCCACCACACTACCCTAACCAATACCCATCTCAAGCATACCACCAACCACCGGGTTTTCAAAAAACTCAACCTCCCCCTCCACAAGATAAGAAATCCAACATTGAAGAGATGATTGCAAATTTCATGGCTTCCCAAAATTCCATCTTAGCTAGTCAAGATGCTAGATGGAAAGCACAAGATATTTGGATGAGAAATCAAGAGGCATCCATTAGGAACTTAGAGAACCAAATGGGACAGCTTGCTTCTTCTTTGTCAAACCGAACTCAAGGAACATTTCCATCAAATGTTGACTGAAATCCAAAGGAAGAAGCCAAAGCAATCACTTTAAGGAGTGGGAAGGAACTAGAGGAGACTGAATTTGGTAAGAATGCTTCTAAAAAGGTGGAACCGACAACGGAGGTAAGTATTTCTAATTCTAAAAGTAGTGAAGAAGTGCCTCCTAAGGTCGAGAAGGGTAAAGGTAAAGAAAAACTTGTTTCCACTGTTCTTGATGAGTCTCAATTACCTTTTCCTGTTCTAGCTAGGAAAGAGAAACAAAATGAGCAATTAAGTCGATTTTTAGACATGTTTAAAAAGCTGCATATAAATTTGCCATTTGCTGAAGCTTTGCTACACATGCCTAAATACGCTAAATTCATGAAAGAGTTGTGCACTAATAAGAAAAAGCTAGAAGGCATAGGAACGGTTCAATTATCCGGTAATTGTAGTGCTATATTAACTAACAAAATTCCTAAAAAATTGGAAGATCCAGGTAGTTTTACATTGCCTTGTGAACTAGGGGGAAATTTTGTTGGTAATGCTTTATGCGATTTGGGTGCTAGTATTAATCTAATGCCTTATTCAATTTGCAGGAAATTGAATCTAGGTGATTTGAAGGAAACCCGAATGACGCTTCAATTGGCGGATAGATCGGTAAAAAAGCCAAAGGGAATCATTGAAGACTTGTTGGTTAAAGTAGGGAATTTTATATTTCCAGTAGATTTTGTGGTGATGGACATGGAAGAGGATAGAAAAGTACCTTTAATTGTGGGGAGGCCATTCTTGAACACAGCAAGAGCTTTAATTGATGTCCATGGACAAACAGTTACTTTAAGATTTAATGAGGAGGAAATGATTTTTAATGTTAATAACATTTTAAAACACCCCTCATATAATTTTGAAGAATCTATCTACTTTATTGATGAGGTTCAAGAATGTGCCAACGCAAAGCAAGAGGAAATCATTCTCAAGGACAAACTTCAAAATTGCTTAATGCATCCAAAAAGAATGGACGAGTTAGACACAAAGGAGAAACAATTGATACAAATTTTGGAACAAGAGCACAGTGAGGATAAGGAAGAGGAGGATGAACCATCCCCTCCTAAGGGAGACCCTGAACTTAAAACACTTCCATCTCATTTGAAATATGTGTTTTTAAGTGATAATGCTAATCCGGTCATTATTTCATCTTTGTTGACAGATTTGGAAGAAGAAATGCTCATTGGAGTGCTAAAAAAACATAAAGGAGCAATAGGTTGGGCAACATCCGATTTAAAAGGAATTAGCCCAAGCTATTGTACGCATCGCATACCCATGGAGGACAATTTTAAGCCAGTAGTACAACCTCAAAGAAGGCTCAACCCAACTATGCAAGAGGTAGTAAAGAAAGAGGTATTGAAACTACTTGATGCAGGTATTATCTATCCTATCCCTGAAGTAGTTGGGTTAGTCCTGTTCAATGTGTGCCTAAAAAGGGAGGAATGACTGTAGTAACAAATGAAAATAATGAAATAATTCCTACACGCACGGTAACGGGATGGAGAGTATGCATTGATTATAGAAGATTAAATAAGGCCACTAGAAAAGATCATTTCCCATTGCCCTTTATTGATCAAATGCTAGAAAGATTGGCAGAAAATAAATTTTATTGTTTCCTAGATGGATATTCGGGGTACATGCAAATACCTATAGCCCCGGAAGATCAAGAAAAGACTACGTTTACATGTCCATATGGAACATTTGCATATAGGAGAATGCCTTTTGGTCTTTGTAATGCACCCGCCACATTTCAACGTTGCATGATGGCCATATTTCATGATTTCATTGAAAAATTTATGGAAGTTTTTATGGATGATTTCACTATTTATGGGCATGATTTTGAGTCTTGTTTGCGTAATCTAGCATTGGTTTTAAAGAGATGTCAAGAAACTAACCTTGTGCTAAATTGGGAAAAATGTCATTTCATGGTTAGAGAGGGCATTGTTTTAGGACATAAAATTTCTGAAAAGGGCATTGAGATTGATAAAGCAAAAGTTGACGTGATAGAAAAACTACCTCCACCAACTAATATAAAAGGCATTAGGAGTTTCCTTGGTCATGCTGGATTTTACCGTCCATTTATTAAGGATTTCTCTAAAATTGCTAAGCCACTCTCTAATTTATTGCTTAAAGATGCTGCATTTAACTTTAATGCTGAGTGTTTGCAGGCTTTTAACCTATTGAAGCAAAAATTAGTGAGTGCATCGGTCATTGCATCACCCGATTGGAGCTTACCGTTTGAAATCATGTGTGATGCAAGTGATTATGCAGTTGGAGCGGTTTTAGGACAGCGAAAGGAGAAAATTTTCTACACCATTTACTATGCGAGCCACACACTCACTGGAGCCCAAGTGAATTACACCATTACGGAAAAGGAACTCTTGGCAATCGTCTTTTCATTTGAGAAATTCCGATCTTATCTTTTGGGATCTAAAATTACAGTTTGGTCGGATCACGCTGCATTGAGACACCTTTTTGCCAAGAAGGATTCCAAACCAAGACTTATCCGATGGGTGTTATTACTTCAAGAGTTTGATGTTGAAATAAAAGATAAAAAAGGAGCAGAAAATTTTGTAGCTGATCATCTCTCTAGATTAGATCATGCTGGCATCGAAAAGGGAGAAATTTCTGACCTATTTCCTGATGAACACATTTGTGCTTATTTTACTTATGAAAATTCAGTTCCATGGTACGCTAATATAGCCAATTTTCTTGCAGGTGGCTATCTCCCTAAGGATTTTACTTGGCAACAGAGGAAAAAGCTCATAGCGGATGCCAAGCATTACCTTTGGGATGATCCATACCTTCTCAAGATATGTCCGGATCAAGTATTGAGAAGGTGTGTACCGGAATCGGAACAAAGAGCTATCATGCATCAATGCCATGGGGGAGAAGTTGGAGGTCATCATGGACCAAATAGAACGGTTCAAAAGATACTCCAATCAGGTTTTTTCTGGCCTACTTTGTTTGAGGATGTCAAAACTTTCATAGCCACTTGTGATAAATGTCAAAGAGTAGGAAATATATCCAAAAGAGATGAGATGCCTATGAACAATGTGATAGAAGTAGAAATATTTGATGTTTGGGGCATCGATTTTATGGGTCCCTTTCCTAACTCATTTGGGTATGAGTATATCTTGGTAGCAGTGGACTATGTAAGTAAATGGGTAGAGGCAATAGCTACTAGGACTTGTGATGCAAAAAATTGTGCTGGAATTCATTCGTAAGAATATTTTCACTAGATTCGGGGCACCTAGAGCTATTATAAGTGATGGAGGCAAACACTTTGTCAACCATCAATTTAAGGCCTTGCTGAAGAAATTTGGTGTTAAACACAAGATCACAACCCCATAATCACCCTCAAGCAAATGGACAAGTAGAAATATCTAATAGGGAATTGAAATCAATCTTGGAAAAAAAACAAGTCAATAACTCTAGAAAAGATTGGTCTCTTAAGTTAGATGAGGCTTTATGGGCTTATCGAAACTGCTTTCAAAAACCCCTATAGGTATGTCTCCCTTTAGACTTGTTTTTGGTAAAGCATGTCACCTTCCAGTCGAATTAGAACAAAAAAGCATATTGGGCTACTAAAATTTCTTAACTTTGATTTAAGTGATGCAGGAGAAAGAAGGAAAATTTCAGCTCAATGAACTTGATGAAATTCGACAATGGTCATATAATAATGCTGCACTTTACAAAGAAAAGACAAAAAAGATGGCATGACAAGCATTTAAGGGTAAAAGAATTTGTTCCAGGAATGTTAGTGCTTCTTTATAATAGGCGTCTTCGTTTGTTTCCAGGGAAACTCAAATCAAAGTGGCTTGGGACCATATCAAGTAATAGCAAGCAATCATCTCGGGGGTAGTAACAATCAAGAACTTAAAAGATGGACGTGAATTTTCAAGTCAATGGTCATCGTCTTAAAGCATACCAAATCGGACAACAAGAGGTTGCTGAAGCAACCATGGTCTTTAAAGATACTTAAAAAATCGGTTTGGAGAGTCTAGTTGGAGACTCCAAAAACTCAGAACTTCATCTTTGTTTGCTTTCAGTCAGTATTTGTGATTTTCTGCATGGTTGTGTATTTAAGCATTTGATTTCTGCATGTTTGTGTGTTTAAATGTTTGATTTATGCATGCTTGTATGTTTGTGTGTTTTGATTCATGAAAGAAATGAGAAGAATCAGGTTTTTAAGAGACATGCGGGAACAAATTATTGTAGGATTCAAACATAGACATATACCCGGGCAGTGGGTTAAAATGATGAAAAATTGGTCATTCACGTGACCACGTGTGGTCTCTCAAGGAGAATCCACGTGGCCACGGGTTAGAGAAAGGAGGAACTCCATTTATACACGTGACCACGTGTGTTCTTACACAAGAAAATCACGTGGCCACGCCTTGATGCACTGGAACGTTGATTTAATTTACATGGCCACACATCACATAGCATATGCACACACGTGACCACGGGTCTGTCTTCATAAAATTTCACGTGGCCACGTCTCAGCTCACTGTCCAAGTCTGTTTCCCCACACGTGACCACGTGTGTTTCTTACCCAAGAAATCATGTGGCCACGCAATTGTTTCACTGGCCATTTTAGGATTCCCACACGTGACCACGTGTTTATCTTCCCTAAGATTCACGTGGCCACGTCCCCTTCCCTTATAAAATTCACGGCTTCCCTCATTTTTTTTTTTATATTTTCATATTCACTCTCTCCGTGCCCACGCCTCACTATCACACAATCAACTCGTGACCACGGGATTTTCAATCATCACCACTCATCACCATCTCCATTTTGATTTCTCTTGCATCTTCCACTCTCTCTTACACTTAAGTTTTTTCCTTCTCCACATTTTCATCATCAATTTAGGGTTTTTTGCACCTCTCACACACCATCTCCACTTTGTATTGCAATTTTTTGGTGTCCTTCTCATTCTCAAGTAAGTATTTACTTTCTCTCTTCCGTAATTACTAGTTGTTTATCATCATTGGTAGTGTTTTATGCAAATATAGTCCCACAAATATTTAGTTTTTTGGGTTAATCTGCACTTCTCATTTTGTGTGCATGTTTACTGTTTTTGCTTATTTGATAATTATGATTGTTGAGTGCATGTAATAGATGGTTAATATATAATTAGATAATAAACACTCTTGGTTATGCTGTTGAAATTCATGCTCAAATTTATGCTCGCAACGTGTTCGATAAAATGCTTCAATGAGTTTGTCTTTTACTAAAAACTTTAAACTCCACTCTTTGATTGGCAATATTTCTAGTTTGCATTGATGCATGTAAATTACCTTGTGAAAGAGTTGTTTTATGATCTCTGTATTTTGCATGACATATGCTATTAAATTTTCACTTTATCCAACTAATGCATCATACATATTCATATACTTATGAGCAGTTATTTGGTGATTAATATTGTGTTTTCTTTGATTGTAGTGGCACCTCGAAGGACTAAACACCCTGATGTCGCTAGTTCCTCTGGGGTACAAATTCCATCACATGTAGACCGGGGCAAAGGTTAACAAATTTGATTATTTCAGAAAGTGCAAATATGTGCAGCCCGCCTACTTAAGTCATTTGTTTCTCAATATCCCAGCTGGTAATTTGTGGGATTATGAGATCGAACCATTGCTTCAAAACATTGGCTGGGGGGAATTCATAAAAAAGAAACCAAAGGTGTACCCAGAATTGGCTAGAGATCTTCTGTATTCTTTTGAATGTTATTTCAGACGAGATGATTCGGAGGGTACAGTTGGTTTTTAAGCTAGATAAAAAAGGATATTCTTTGTCCTTTACTCAATTTTTCTGAAATCTTAGGCTTTGTGCCAACTGCTCCCTGGGAATTGGAAAATGCTTCACCTGCAGAAAATTGGGAGAGAATTAAAGATCTTGAATTAAATGAGCCTTGGATAGGAGGTCAATGCAAGGTACATGCTCTAAGAGCTCATGCTTTGAGAATAATTCATCGATTTTTTGGCAAAAAACTATGTATAAACAACTTAAAGAATGCCAGTACTATTAGTGTCTCTCAAGCAATGGTCTTAAGATGTATGATGGATGGCGTTGCAATTAATGAAGCCGGCATTATAGCTAGTCGAATTAAGGATTTGCAGAAAATGCCGGGTAACATTGATAATATTTCTATTGGATGGGTAGCTACAGTTTTGGCAGATGCTGTTAAACATCCAATTTATAGCGAGCCACTCCCAGGAGATTTGCCTTGCATTGATAATAGAATGTTGAAAAGGATGAAGATTTTGATACCTAGACCCCGAGGACATTGGGCAACACGAGAAGAGTATTTAAAAGAGAATAATATTCGAGTTGAGGAGCAGGAAGAGGAAACCAAATGAGGAACATATTGCTACAGCAGTACCTTCCCCAATTAATGAGCCTACAACACCAGAATGGGAAGCACCGTTTAATCAATTAAGCAGCCGGATGGATGCTCAACAAATGAGGCTTGATCAAATGCAAGGGAGATTGGATTACACTCCGGGATGAAGTAAGGGAAGGCAATAGGAGAATGGAGCACTTTATTCACCATTTTTTGGCAACGTTTTTCCTCCACCACCACCTCCATTTCAGTAGATTGTTAGTTGCTGCGGACAGCAAAGTCTTGAGGAGGGGGTAGCCTCCTTTCAGGAAGTTTTTTCTTCAACTTTATTTTTCTTTTTTCATGAATTAAAATTCTGTTATTTTGTTTTGTTTTGTTTTTCTCTTATTGTGTTTATGTTTTGTTTGAGAGTAGAAAACGTATTAAAGGACTAATGTAGTTCACTCTTTTCATTTAATTTGCATGAAAAACTTAGTTTGCCCTAGTTAACTTCAAAAATTTGAACACTTTGAACTTGGATATGGAGTATGCATGTTTTGGACCTTTTCTTAGCAAGAGAACATTTTATGTTGTTTTAATATGTCTTTGGATGGATTAATCTTCAACTTGATAAATATTTATTAGTTTCTAAATTCTTAAAAGCACTTAGACCAGTTTTTGACTTAGAAACACTCAATGTAATGAAGTAGTGAAGTAAGAAAATTTAGAACACTAGAACCTTCCTCATCACCTTCAAAGCATATGAACAACTCAAGCATCTTAGAAAAATGATCTAGGCAACAAATTTCTTGATAAACTCTTTTTAAAAAAAAGACTCGTGTCCTACCTTGATAAATCTATCTTTTGTTAAACCATTTTGAGCTTATAAGGGTATGCTTAAGGCGTACCATTAATATTTTTTTGCTACACTTAATATTTTAAACCATATAACCTAAAAAGCTTTTATCTCACCCTATGGAATTAGCCACTTTAGGACTAAATGGATACATGAAAAGAATAAAGTTTTGTTGGGTGTAGTAAGAAAGTTTTCAAAGTTATTGATGAAGTCAAATGAAAATAGACCTTGTATTACCTTGATGTTAGCTTATTAGTGCTACTTAAAAAAAAATAGTAAATATGAAGAAAATAAGTGTGGGGTAGTACAAGGAAAATAGAAAAAATTGACTTCTTGGTGAAGGAGCATAAAGAAAAGTTTGGAATCAAGGCGAGGATGAGCTGAAGTATTGTTTAAGTTATTGGGGTGTTTGTAATCTATTTGGTCTTAGAGTGGCTATATTCATTTCGAATATCTTTTATCCATTCTTTGATAAACATACCCTCAGCCCCATTACAACCTTTGTAAGACCTATGTGATTTTAAGTTTGATTTGAGTTGTTTAGCGGAGATGACCTACGGGTTCCGGTGCTAAAGGAGAGGCCTATTGTGTTTCTAGAGTTTTCAAGCATGAAAACCGATTGTATGCTTATGCATTCATATATTCTATACTTCATTACTTAGTTTGTGTTGATATTTTGGTTTTCAAAATTGCTTAAAATGATTTGGTCTTACACACACTCAAGGAAACTAGTTTATATTCTCTTGTTGAAGTTAA
>CM075809.1:23845583-23959861 GCA_037975025.1 Excoecaria agallocha | reverse complement strand
CTAGAGAATTTCATCAACTACACTAATAATCGCAAAATATAGGAAAATTTTTAAACAAAAAAAAAAATTATTCCCAAATATCACAAAATATAAATGCTTTTATAAACACACAAACTACATACAAACCTAAAAAACAACACTCTAGCTTTTCCCACACTTAAAGGATACAATGTCCTCATTGTGTAAGAAACATACAATATAAAAAAACACAACACAAAAAAATAAATCACAAAAAATAACAAAAATAAATAAATACAAAAAATAAAATGGAGTAAAAAGAGACTGCCCTTAAGAATGTTCACTTGGAGAGGCATGTGGATAAGGACTGAACTCGATATTTTTGCTTATGGAAAAAATGACATCAACATGCGAGTCATACTCTTGTGGCTTCTACTCAAATCTTGAATTTAAGCCTCCATATTCTTCAAGTGAACCATGGTTAAAAACTACAACAAAATATCAAGAAACCCACAAAGAAAAACAAAGAGCAAAAAAGGGAAAAGAAAAAACTAAATATTGTAAAAAGAAAAAAAAGAAATAAAAAGAAAATCGTTTATGGGGCAAAAGAAAATTTTGGAAATTTAAGAAAGAAAATGAAAAAGACAAAAAAAAAAATTGATGAGTAAAGGGGTCGCGGCCACGACTCTAATCGCGCTCGCGACAGAGAGCAAAATATATAAAAAAAAAATCTTTTAAAGTTTCAACAAAATTCAATGATTGGAATACACATAAACTTTATTAGTAACAATAAAACTAAGTAAAGACATAAAATTAAACAGCATAAATATATAAAAATTGAAAGAAACTCAAACTATCAAATCTATTAAACAAAATAAACAAACAAACTCTAGTTAAGTATTGTAATCCAAAATATCAAATCAAGTATATTAATGGCAATAAACACAAATCATGATCTCCGACAACGGCACCAAAAACTTGTTAGTGCTAAATCCACAAGCGTACGGTTCATCGATTATATTACTTAAGATATCATTCCCATGAGGACCAGATTAGTTATCTCTTAATCCTTTTACTCATAAATGATTTCTTCTCCTTCTTTGATCTTTGTCTTTCCTTCAAAAGATAAAATTAATCACTCTATATCTCTCATCTCTCATACAGAATTATTTTCTAACTCTCTTTTTTTCCTCTCTTATCTTTATTGCATTTATAGGCTCATTACGAAACATTACATCTTTTCAAACATCCTTCTAGAGGTACACAACCCTTGGTAAAAAGTCATGCCTCTTTAAAATTTGATTTGAAATTTGAATTGCATAACCACCATTTATATTTATAACTTCCTTGTCAAGAATTGTGACCCTTCAAGCACCCTTCCATAGCAACATAACTCTTCAAGTACCCTTCTAGAAGTACACATCATTTGGTGAAGAGTGGTGTCCCTTTGAAGTGCCTTTTGAAAAATAACTACCCAACGTCCCTATCTGTCGCACCCGCGACACTTGTCATGCTCACGACAAGACACAGAGCTTTAAATGTTGACTTTCTTTTGGTTTGACTTTTCTTTTCTTCTTTCTTGCTTTGTTGCGCTCGCGACTCCACCGCGCTTGCAACAAGAACTCTACTTTCTTGCTTAATTGCTGCCTTTTTCTCTATTATTTCTTCACTTTACTCCTAAACAAACACAAAACTCATAAAAACATAAAAGATACCACATTTCACAGATAAATAACTAAAAATTAAATACTTACGTAACTATTATAAACATAAAACACTACATTAATATGAGCTATATGGCTCACATCATACAGTCTTTGAAAAGGAGGCACCGTTAGAGAAGGGAGAGTTATCTGATGCTGCATCGGCCATCCCTAATTTGGAAAATAATTCTTTTGCTGATGTAATTTATGTTTCTAAATTATTTTGTAATGATGTACCCCTTCTAGCTCAAGCTAATAAGATGAATAACTTTGCTTATTTATACGATGTCTCATCTGATTGCATCATGCATGATCATAATCATGACTCATTTATATTTAACATTAATTCAACAAATACTACTTCATTTAATCTCGGAACATGAGATGACCCTAAAGAGATCTTGATTGCATCCGATGTAACTCCTTAAGAGAGAATAAAATTCAAACGAATATTGAAAAAATATTAAAAAGTATTTGCATGGACCTACAAAGATATGCCTGGAATTGACAGAAACGTTGCCGAACATGCCATTCTAATGTATCCGGATAGTAAGCCAATAAAGCAGAAGCTTCAAAAACTCAGGCCAGAATGGGCAGAAAAGGTGAAAGATGAAGTGAAAAGGTAGATTGAAGCGATGTTCCTGGTCGAAGTCCAATACCCCACCTGGCTAGCCAATGTTGTCCCCATTGCTAAGAAGGATGGAAAGGTATAAATGTGCATGAATTATCGAGATCTGAATAAAGATTTCCTGAAGGACGATTTTCACTCACCCATATAGATCTGTTGGTCGATAGTGCGGCAAAATGCATGATGTACAGTTTTGTTGATGGATACGTAGGGTACAATCAGATCCTAAACAAGATAGTAGACAGGGTGAAGATTGCCTTCATTACCGAGTGGGAAACCTACGCATACAAGGTCATGCCATTTAGACTAAAAAATGCAGGGACTACCTACCAACGAATGGCTACCAAGATTCTTGGCGATTTGATACATAAGGGAGTCAAAGGTCTATGTCGACGACATGATGATCAAGTCAGCTACAAGGAAAGGATATTTTGAAGCCTTGGAGAAGTTTTTCCAATGAATCGACAAGTATGAACTTCGTTTCAACCCGAAGAAGTGTGTGTTTGGGGTGACCTCTAGCAAGCTGCTAGGGCATGTCGTTAGTTAAAAGGGGATAAAGGTGGATCCTGACAAGGTGAAAGCCATTCAAGAGATGCCGACACCAAAGATGGAGAAGGAAATCCAAAGGTTCTTGGGACGGATACAATACATCAGTCGATTTATCGTTAGACTCACTTCTATATGTGAGCCAAGTTTCAAGCTTTTGAGAAAAGATCAGCTGGTTAAATGGAACGACGACTATCAGAAGGCCTTTGATACCATCAAATAGTACTTGTTGCATCCCTCGGTTCTCCAGCCTCCTAGACCATCGAAGCCTTTAATCCTGTATATAGCAGTGGAGCAAAGTTCAGTAGGGGCCATGCTGTCTTAAGAAGATGATGCCAAAGTTGAGTTCGCCATGTACTACTTGAGCAAGAAATTCCTGCCATATGAAATCAAGTATATAGACGTGGAAAAGATTTTTTTGGCAGTGATATGGGCCTCAAAAAAGCTAAGGCATTATTTTTGCTCCTACAAGATCCAAGCAGTGGCTAAGCATAACCCACTCAGGTATCTCCATTCGACACCCTCTTTGCTCGAGAAAATAGAAAGATGGCTATTGCTCTTGCCGGAGTTCGAGGTGGAATATGTAACCAAAAAGACGATAAAAGGAAGGGCGATTGCAAAATTTCTGATCGATTACCCGTTAGAAGGAAAACGATTTAAATATGAATTTCCAGACGAAGGTGTCAGTGCCATTACGGTTTAAGGCTGGCAAATGTATTTCGATGAGGCCACCAACAACAAAAGAGCTAGAGAAGGGGTTATTCTCACCACTCCTAATGGTGAAAAGCTTTTTTTAGCCAAAAAGCTAGGATTTAAGGTAACCAATAATGAAGCAGAATATGAAGCCTGTCTAAATGGAGTAGAAGCCTTAATAGCACTGAAGGCAAGGACAATCGAGATTTTTGGGGATTCATCTTTAGTGATTTATCAAACAAAAGGCGAATGGTCCAATAGGGAGGAGAGGCTGGTACTTAATATGGAATATTCGAGGAGATTGAGCAGATAGTTTGAGACCTGTACCTTCCAACATATACCCCGAGATGAGAACCAGCTAGCGGATGCCTTGGTAACCTTGGTATCTATGTGGGACAATCCCGAAGGGATAACAATGAACCTGTGATAATCACGAGCTCGACCAAGCCCAACTTTAAAGGTGAAAACCTCATGAATTTAGATGGATCCGATGGCAAGTCCTAGTATTACGATGTTCAAAACTACTTGGAAACTTCTAAGTTCCATAAGGAAGCAACGGAGAAAGATCAGAGAATAATTCAAAAGTTATCTAGTCAATTTATCAGTATAGAAGAGATCCTGTATAAAATACAAGTTGACGGTGTTCAGCTAAGATGTCTAAACGAGAAAGGGCAAAGAAAGTCATGAAAGAAACACATGCAGAAATATGTGGGGCCCATATGAATGGGTTGACATTGGCCAGAAAGATCATGCGATAGGGATTCTTCTGGTTAACCATAGATGCTGATTGCTTTAAGTATGTGAAGATGTGTCAGCAATGCCAACAGTATGCTGATTTAAGTCACCTACCTATCTCAAAATTATGCAACCTTTTCTCACCCTAGCCCTTTTTAGCTTGGAGAATAGACATTATTGGGGAAATTCATCCGACGGCTTCCAACGGTCATGGGTATATAGTAGTCGCCATCGACTATTTCACAAAGTGGGTAAAAGCCAAATCCTTCAAAAGGCTGGGAGCATGGGAAATGGCTCGGTTCATCGAAAGGAATTTGGTATGCAGATATGGGGTGCCTTATCATATAGTGTCAAACAATAAGGTCTAGTTCCAAGCAGAGACTAGGCATATACTTCCAAAGTATAGAATTCGACACCACAAATCATCTCCCTACCGTCCACAAACAAACAGGACGGTTGAAGCTGCAAACAAGAACTTGAAGAAGATTTTATTCAAGACTGTGCAAACATATAAAGATTGGGCTGAGACATTACCATTTGCACTCTGAGGGTATAGAACTACCGTTAGAACTTTCACGGGAGCCACTCCCTTCTCCTTCGTGTATGGCTCAAAGGCAGTGCTACCAGTGGAGATTGAACTACAATCGCTAAGGGTCGTCCTAAAAGCCAAGCTACCAGAGACGGAATGGGCAGAATATAGGATGATGCAGTTGAACTTGTTAGACGAGAATCAGATGAGTGCTTACTACCATAATCAGCTGTATCAGAAAAGGTTAGCCTGATCATTTGGGAAGAAGGTTAAAGGTCATCATTTGAAGGAAAGAGACTTAGTATTTAAATAGATGAGGTTTGGCTTACCTGATTACAGAGGAAAGTTCAGATCGAATTGGGAAGGCCCCTTTATTTTGAAGAAGTTACTTTCTAAAGGAGCTGCCATTCTTACAGACAGCAAATGAAATGAGTTTAAGGAGCCGGTTAACATTGACAGGCTAAAGAAGTTCCACAGCTAAAAGAAATTAGCTCATGGGTCGAAAATCAAAAAAAAGGCGGCCTTGCTAAAATAGGACATCATGCTAAGGTGAAAATCGAAAAAAGGCACTTTAGGCAAAAGTTAAAGGTTGAAAGAAAATAACTAATTAAGAAAACCCACGAGGGCTAATTGGCAATAGGAGTTAGATGTATTCTAGATACAATTACCCGAGATTTAATGAAGTATACGTTTTATATTAATTGTCATGTCATGATTGTCATCTTCGCGATAATGTGATCATATAAGCATGTATTGATAATCTAAGTTATACATTGCAATTGACATGGACAAAGGTGTTTTTATTTATTTCCATATGCAGCTAGCAGTAGCAACAACACAAAACACACAGCAAAGCAAGCTCCCTACTAAAACAAGCACAATCATCACACCAAGTGCCACACAAGCATACAAGCAAGGAAAAGTAAGCAAAGTACTGTTCAAATAGACAATGCTACGAAATATTATAGGCCAAAATGAAAAAGGTGAAAGGACGACAGCAATAACCAACATGGGGGCCCTTCAACCATTGTAACTCCCGCTAGGGTCTTACTCGCCCAGGACATCTCAGTAAAAAGGCTCGAGTGTCTGGTACCTCTATAACCCATGAATGGTATTCCACGCTGGTCTCGAAGTTACAGGTATTCACTGGTGGGATATTGGTCCTCATGGATAAACACCTTTAAAGGTAATGATATCTAGTTATAAAGGCGTCAGTTAAGTATACTCCTTCAAAGTTTAGGCATGCTCACACAACTTATTGTTGAATACCAAACTAGCAGGTACAATAAGCTATAATATAAAAGGTCACCCGATGGAGATCACAGAGAGGCACATATTTGGAACTCTTATCATGAGTCACATACTCCACTCGGATCCACAAGCACATGAAGCTCACTCTCTACTCTGCCACGGAGCTCAGCCACATAATGCCTTATTCCACAGAGGCAATCCAATACCAATACATGTGTGCTCCAAAGAACCTCAAGATGTATGCATCAATGGCATGAGAGGAAGGTTTAGTCAGCATCTTGAGTTTTTCTTATAGCCAGATTTGAAAAAAAATGATGATAAAAATAAAAAAAAGGAAGAAAAAAAGATAAGTATAAAAGTCGCTGGAATGGTTTGGTGTCCCACAAGATCATATGAAAATATGTAAAAAGATGCGTGTCCCACCAAAAAAAGCTAGTGTAAAAACTCATAAGTGGTGCACTACTTTCAAATAATGACTACAGATACCTGAAGAAGCAAGGGGCCATCGGTGAGTAGTGCGTTAGGATGGGCGTGAACAGCATTCAGTCTGAGTAAGGTCTCCGCCAGGATCAAAGGGAATGGGGTAAGCCCCTCATGAATTTTGTTCACAACATCGAACAATCAGTAATCTCCAAAAATACCTCATCTGCTGGTAATACAAAGGTAATAAGCCAGGCACATAAAAAGGGTAGCACCCACAGTGTAAGTCTCATTCCCATTGAAATAGTACAGATGGTCGAACAGGAAGTCAAGCAACATGGATCCCAAGGGTTTTATGAAGGCCCTGACATTGTAAGGACAGATGCCCAAGGCCTAAACAGCCTCGTGGAGGTAATTAGGCATGCAATTTGGCCTATATGGGAGAGTCCAGAGTGTAAAAGGGATGCCTAAAATGGCAGTAAATTATTTATGTAATGGGCATATCTTCACATTGTTAAAGCAAAAAAAGTGAAACCGAGGATCCCAGTAACGGGTCGAGGCCACTAGCAAATATTCATCTAACTTTAACCTGCAAAGAAATTTCAAATTAGAATAAGGTGACAAAATGGGGTTGTGCCAGGTTGAATAATTGTCAAGCAGCAAAGCAAGGCGTTCGATGAAGGGAGTCATTTTGCCAAAATAAAGGATGCAAAGTAACATGAAATGAGGGCAAAGTGTACAAGTGCAAAAGAAATAAGTAGGAAGAAGAATGACTCAAAGTGGAAAACAAAGACAGCTAAAAATTCGGATAGGTTACTTATAAGTTGAATTGTACGACCGTACACTCAGAACGCATGCCCGTACACAATGGCCAGTTACCACCTGGTGAAAATGAACATTAAAAACCATTTTGCATGGCACATCCCTCATCCTGCATATGTCTAATCTCCAACATGCATGTTTCCAGCACAATTTTTTGTAGATAATTATTTGTAATTCATTAAACCAAGACAAGCTCACAGTTCAAAGAAAATAATTCTTATCAAATTGATCATATGAAGTGGGAGATATGCTCAACAGGTGCGCAAAGGAAAAGCAAAGAAAGGAAAAAAGGGCGGCGAGGTAAAAAAAATTGTAAATACTTAGCTAGAGCTAATTATAACCCAAATGTACAAAAAATAAATCAGGTAATAGCGAGTATATTTATTAATTTATAAAAAACAATGAGTATGTATGTATATATATACAGGTTTGTTTAATTAGGTTGGTAAATTGTATTTTATGTTTTTAAAATCACCACTTAAAGAAAAAGTTTGTTTTTTGGGGTTATTTTGATTGAGTTTGGGTCAAAACGCATGCAAAAGTGCTATTCACGTAGCATTTTGCATGCATAGGAACGTTTCATATTCAAAGGCATTTCAAATTTGGATTTTTTTGGAGTGCATGCCTTTACATCGCCCGTGCACTGGATGGTACGGCTGTACACCACTCAGGCACGCCCGTACACTACTTAAATGCAACAAATCAATGATTTGTTCTTTTTTTCTTCTTTCTTCTCTCCGATAATTCCAAATAATGTCCCTCAGTTTTTTGCCATTTTCTCACTGCAAAAGCACTGTTTTATGATTCTAATTCAGTACTCCGGTGGGGCTTCTCATTGTGCACGTTTAGAGTCTTATTTTGTGGGTTTTTGTCAAGGTTTTCTTGTTCTCCAAAAAAGGTATGTACCTATCACTTCCATTGTTGTTTCCATGATTCAAATGGACATAAAATTTTGTAATTTTTTTGATATGAACTATTGTGAGTATATATAATGTGTTGCTGGTGTTTATTTTCAATTTCGTCTTGAAAAAATTGAAAAAAATATGTAAAGTTATGTTAGTGCAATTTAGTTAATTTCCTAGGTTTGGAGTATTTGCTTGATTTATGTGGCATTATCTTTGTTTGGTAGAAAGCAGTAGGCAATGCATGCACATTGTACAAAAAAAAACAGATAATAAAGTAATGACAACACATGCATATAATAGGTAGTGTAAGTTAGTATGTGATAATCATTTTTTTATATATACAACACGCTTGGGTCAATGTATATGTATTATTTTTTAGAGTATTTTTGCATGATTGTTAGACACCTGGTGGCGAGTTAGGAGAAATAAGGAGTTACTTGGCCAATATAGCTTTGTGATTGAGTCTTATGCAGGATTGGGCCTAGTTTTTCTAAGCCGTTATGCTGCCAAAATTCAGGCACAAGTTGTGTAATGCTTAAGCAGCCTCTTTGATGAATGCAAGATGAACTAATTATGTGATTTTGAATCATACAGGAATGGATCTCCAGTACCCGATATGGATGACACCGGAGCACAGCAACCTATATCGTACCATTGAAAAAATTCGTATATTGCCCAGTCAATTCATGTTGAGGTATTTATTAACATAGTTGGGGCTGATAGACGAGGCAGATGCCTTAATAGCCCAGGCCGGGTGGACACATTTTTATGTAGGGGCATACTGGATTTACCTAGAGGTGACTAGACAATTTTTAGCTACATTTCGATACTTAGGAAACCAGAGGATAAATGATGAGGAAGGGGTCATTACTTATCGTATTCATGGTTAGACAGTATCGATGACCCGCAGACATTTTGCTCAGATCCTGGGGTTACCTATGGGTGAGGGAGTAGTGAGACCCGAGAGATCTGCCTCGGCTGAGATGTGGGCGGAGATCACACAGCCGGAGGTCCCATATGTGAGATGGACAGCAAAATCTACATTGCTGAGATCACAATTACTGTGATACCTATATAGGGTTCTTTCTTGCTCATATTTGGGTAAGCCCGACAGTCCTAGTTCTCTTGTGGTGGCAGAGATATATGGATTGTGGGGTATGGTAATAGGTAGGCCGATAGGCCTGAGCCACGCTATTTTGGAGTATATCCACACTACCCAGCGCCATCGGGGTGAGGCCACATCTATCAGGGGTTTAGTTGCCAGGCTACTACTAGCAGAGGAAATGCTAGAGGCATACATGAGACCATTTGCTGGAGAGGGTGTAACGTCACAAAACTCGGATTGATTAAATTTGGTAAATAGTACCTATTGGTACTAGTTTGCAAGGATTAATTATTAAGAATTCGATATAAGTTAGTATTACTTTCGGATTTTAATTTAATAATTGTTAACATATATTATGAAAATTAATACAAAGAGATAATAATAATAATAATAATAATAACAATAATAATAATGGGTAAATATCTTAGTAGGTTCTTAGATTTTTCTAGAAGAATTAGTTAGACCACATGAAAATAAATTGGAATCATAAAAGTGGTGGCCAAAAAATTTAAGAAGAAAGAAGTTTTTTTTTTAAAAAAAGAGAGAACGTGAGAGCAGGTTGGGAAGGGAGCGAAAGGGGAAAAGTAGTGCTGGCACCGCCGAGTGCAATGCCGGCGAGGAGACTCAAATTGCTGTTGCCACGGTCCTCCGATCACCCCTGCAAGCGTCGTCGTCCTACGGTGGCCTCATTTCTTTTGATTTTTCCACCACCATAGCTCTCCTCTCTCTCCCTTATTTTCAACGATTTTGATGGCAATTTAGGAGGTTGACGGCATCGGTGGGATCCCGAGAGCCAGTCGCTTCTCTGACGTCCTTCGCTCCTACTCTCTCGCCGGTGGAAGGTAGATCAGAGAGAGGGACACTACCGGCGATTTTTGCTAGATCTTGGTCAAAATTGATATCGATGGAGCACGTGACCACCCACCGTGGAATCCATAGGCCTGGATCTTCAAGTGGACACTGTCGGTGTCCTTCCGGCGAGCCTCCGACGACCGGTCCGGCGAGCCCAAGGATGACAAAATGTGGAAAAAAATACGAAGATCGACGCTAACGGGTATTTGGATGTAAACTACCCTTAATTTCATTTAATTTTGAATTATACGGTGAATTTTTATTTTCGGTAACTATATAAATTTAAGAAATAATGAGAAATAATTTGATTTAATAGTAGAAAATAATGATATAACATGAAATAGATTAGAATAAAAGAAGAAATTAAGTAATTAGTTGGAAAGTTAATTGATGCCTAATGATGTCCATGAAAATCTTAAATGAAATATGGTGATTTATTAGGAATTAAGTACAAATATAAAATTCTAACGATCAATACATGTGTTATGATGGAATGGAGTTAAAGATAATATATAAGTATGAAATTACATATAAAATATAATGATGTTCATAAGGGTAACAAAAAGATATTTAAATAAATTAAGTGTTAATTATATATATACTAACACATGTGTTGTTAGAAACATAAATGCCTAGAACAAAGCATGAAGAGATTGGTGAGAGTTAAAAATTATATATTAGTCGAATGGTATATAATGGTATATGAAACGAAGAATTGATATTAAATCGTACTTTATGTATAAAATATGTTATACTAATTTAGAGGAGTTTAATTAGAATAATTTAAGTTAAATAAACATATTAACATAATGTGCACTATATATATATATATAGTGATGCAACCTCATGTGACTATATACATAAGTGAATAAAAGGGTGAAATGAATTGATATAAATTTATAATTTGATGAATTAATGTAAAATAAATATAAGTAATGTGAGAAAAATAAATTAAAAGTACTAGATTACCTAACGATCGAATTAGATACCTATAATTAATATAACATAATAAGTTAACTTATTTTGGAATATTTAATAAAAATTGAGTAATATAAGATACAAGGAAATAATGGCTGAAAAATATATATAAGGGGATGTAAAATGTATAAATAATGTTTAGTTGAACAATCAATAATAATTAGGTAAAACAAAGCATAAGAAATATAATATTATTAACTGAGTGAAAACATAATAAGGAAGGACCCTAATTACATTATAGTTACATAATGTAAAAGTTAATGAAATTTGAAATTTATCATGTGTAATTATTTCAAGTTACTATGAAATGACTATAAACGGATAGATAATTATGTATGATATGAAATTGAAAAGAGAAACAATTCATAAATGAAAAGAAAATCTATTGATGCTTGAATGATGAATATGAGTAAATTTTATAGTTTATTTACAGTTATCTAATAATGAGTATCGATGTGATGAATGCATGATTGATGAGCTTAATTGTATATGTTGAAACATGATGTGACTAAAATAGAATAATGAGGAAAAATAATAATGCATAAAGATGATAAGAAATAAAATTCAATAATGCCCTTAGTGTCAGTGGAAAATCCAATTTTTTGGATAGTATGGCTAGCCATAGGAATTTATTTCGCGGGATACCATGAGTATATGAGATATTTGTTATCAGAAATGACCATGAGATATGAGACAGGATAGCTGGCGTGCTATATGTATTAGTACTGGGGTTTTGGTGCTGCACCTATTGGTGGGATCCCTCTAGTATACCGTATTTACGTCCCATTTATCTAGTTCGTGGTTGTCCACGACTAGGGGCAAAATGGTAATCTTGTATGAAACCGAGATAAAAGAATCATTACGATAATTTGAATGCCATAAATATAAATAAATAATAAATAATGTGAAAAATAAGATCAATGTGATGAGTAAGAGCGAAACCTTAATCACGTGATAAAATAAGGCAGAATTGGTCAATTGAAGCAAAAAGAGTGAATAAGGAAGTTAAACTAACTAAATAAGACAAAAAGGGATAAAATGTAATTAGTCAAAAGTTTAGGAACTAAATTCTAAATTTATCATCTTTGAAAAATTCAAAGGACTAAAGTGTAATTTGTACATTGAAAATTAAATAAAAGGCAAACAAGCCGAATGAGTTAAAATGTAAGTTAAATTGGAGAAATAGTCGATTCAGGAACTTAATTAGAATTCTTCATGAAGTTTGACAAATAAATGAAATTTAATAAGAAAGTAAATACAGAAAATGGTAAATTTGAATATTAATATAGCAATTAAAGAAATTAAATTGAATAGACAAGTTAAGAGGGATAAAATCATCAATAGTAAAAATTTTAAGGACCAAAATGTAATTTATCATCATGAGAGAAATTTTAGGATCTAAATTGTAATTTATGTAGTTAATTTAAATTAAAGGCCAAAGGAAGTTAAACCAGTCAAAATTGTGATTAAGATTGGTCAAGTTAAGGAAAAGTTAATTTCGAGAAAATTGAGAAATTAATTAGAAAGAATGAGTGATATAGAGATTTAAAGTAAATTATGAGTATATTAAAAATAAATCATGGATTTATATAAGAGAAGAAAATTACAAGGATTTAATTTGTGATTTTCTATTTAATGAGGAAAGAAATGAAATCAAATAAGAAAAATATATTATAAGGATAAAGAAAAGTAAAGAAGGTCGAAGAAATTAAAATGAAGAATAAATAAAATTTAAGGACAATGAGTAGTTAGCTCAGGGACCTAACCAAAATGTTACATCCGACTAAAGATTTTATTTATATTTTAGTGCTAAAAAATTAAGTATAAGAGAAAATAAAGATAAGGAAGTAAATCCATAATTTAATTAAGTAAAACATGATGAAATAAAGAATCCAATTATTAAACTGTAGTATGGTCAAAGAAAGAAAAATAAAATATGAAATTATGGAATGGACCAAAGAATGGAATTAAGGAACAAATTGAAAAAAAAAAACAGTTTCATGGCGAGAAACATTCAAAGAGAAATGAATGATAAATTAGCAGTTTTGAGAAAATAATTAACGAAATATTGATTTAGCTAGACAGGAAAATTTAAATTGTAAGTCGAGCAAAAATAAGAACCTAATTGAAAATATAAGAGGAAAAGAGAAACTAATAGGAGAATGAAGTACGACAAAGTACTAAATAGCGAATGAGAAAAGAAGATTGGAAAGAGAATAGAAATAGATGTTACAACGAATGAATTTTGATTAGTAAAAACTTATTGTATAAATTATAGTGAACCAATATAGAAATTTCAAATCAAGTAACACAAGAAGGACAATTTAAATGAAAAGACAGGCAAAAACTAGTAAATAATAATGAAAATTGCAGGGGCATAAGTATTATATGAATTAAAACTATGATAACAAATCAATAAAGTATTAGAAGATAAAGTTAGTCAAATAAATAGATTTGCTTAAGATAATAAAGATAATAAAAATTGAAAATAGAATTTAATCGAAAATAGAATTTAATCGAATGAAATTTTGAGTAGCTATATCCACCACTAAGTGACAATGTTGCTTAGCGTTTGGTTGTCGACTGCGTGCAGGAATAGAAGATTTCGGGATATGAACGAGAAATTTTGAATGGCATGTACATAAAGATATTGGGATCGCATAAACTGAGGTAGAACGATTTTATAATTAATGTCTGGCATTTTATATTTAGAGTTATTATTGCTTTAGTAAATGATTTTGAATTTATATATAAGTGTAGATCTGACTAGTATCTCTATATAATGTATGGAGATATGGATGAGAGTAGGGTGTTACAGAGGGTATTTATTTGGATAGAGAGACCGCATATGATATGCGCCTAGCTAGGGAGGATGATAATGCTCCAGATGGAATCACACTGATGACCCTTGAGGAGATGGATGCAGCCAAATAGGATGAGGTGTGGCCGCAGACCACCGACGCCTTTGTCTCAGTAGGAGCCAGATGATGATTAGCAGATGGAGGATGTCTTGGGACCAGGGTTTAATGAGGAAGAAGAGATCCCTTTCACGAATTATTTTACAGAGGAAGCCTGCCAGGAGATTGTTATACCCCCCATCCCCACTGATTTCCCTACCTTCCACCAAGATCTGCCTCCTAGAGCTTATGGTTACCTTAGTGCATCCTCATCTTCAACACCCCTTTTGCCTCAGCAGGATGCCCCATGGGATGCTATTTTGTAGGGTATCCAGGCTTTGATTGTGACTCAAATTGCCATGGCTGCAAATATACAGGCGATACGCCAGGAGCAGGGTAAGCAAAATGTGGCCTACAAGAAGAGGTTTGATGATTTTGATGCTTTGCAGCGGCGGTTTATAGCCAATCTGAACAAGACAGAGATGGGGGTCCAGAATATGGACAATAGTGTACAAAAGGCCACAAATCACCTCACAGCTTTAGAGACTGCCTTCCTGACTGATAAGGATGTTATCAAGGGAGCCAGAGATGAGATTGAGAAGAAGATTTACAAGTTGGACTCCAACCTCAGGGCTCACATGATCGGTATAGATAGGACGGTTGCGGGCTGCATTACTGGGCATACAGCTGATTTAGATAGCATCCGAGGAGATGTAGACCACCCTGCAGGGTACCTTAATGAGTTCCTGCATCCTATTGTAGTTCAGCCACCGAGACCTACATAGCTAGAACCTTCGTCAGCTCAGGCATCGAGTTCACTATTCTATAGGCGTCGTTCCCAATCCCGTTCTTCATCAAAGTGCCCCATAACTTATGGCCTACATTGAGTTCCTGAGGGTTCAGGAAGATTATGATTTTTCATATACATACATTCTCATACCATAATTTCTTTACACATCCGCAGATTGGGACAATTGTTATAAATATAAGGTTGCTTGTGGGTTGCTGGTTTTTATTGCATTGTGGATATTTGTGTTCTCTTACAATTGGATGTTTCTTTCAAAATTTGCTAGGATTGTTATCATGAACTTGTTTAAAACTTTCATTCTTTGTTGGATTAGTACTAATCGTCATTAGCATATGAGACGCCTTGTATCATAAACCGCTGTCATTTGATATTAACAAGTTAAACATGTCTTGTACTAAATTCACATTACAAGATAAATTGATTAATCATCAATGAAATGCATGCTGTAATGCTAGACTTTGTATATCATGCTGCCAAAAGAGAATGCATATAGAAATGATAATACTACAAAGGGAAAGTAGGCACAAGAAAAATGCACGTAAAAATGAATATAAGTAAGCGCCTTAATAAATGAGATCGGGGGTAATAAATCCTGCAATCTAACATTTTCAATACTGCAAATGCAGCACTAGCTAGACTCAATTAACTATATAACATGAATCAGTACAGCCTCATGAGTGTCGCCTGCAACGGCACTCCTTCTGCTGTAGGGGGCAAGTGGTTATGCGAGTTAACTTCAGGTGGTTATGTGAGTTAACTTCAGATCTAAGCCACCCCAATGCTAGAAATTTTCTCAAATCAAGGTATAGCCATAGAGTGGAATCGTCTCAAGGTATAGCCACAGAGTGAGATCACCTTCAAATCAAGCTATAGCCATAGAGTGGGATCGCCTTAAGGTATAGCCCACAGAGTGGAATCATCTCAAGATATAGCTGCATAATGGGATCGCCTCAAGATATAGCTACATAGTGGGATCGCCTTCACATCAAGGTATAGCCATAGAATGGATCGCTTTAAAATTAAGGTATTGCCACAGAGTGGGGTGGGATCACCTCAAGGTATAGCCGCATAGTAGGATAGTCTTCAAATCAAGGTATAGCCACAGAGTGGGATCGCCTTAAGGTATAGCCACATAGTGGGATTGCCTTCAGGTCAGGGGTATAGCCGCAGAAGTGGAATCACCTCTGAACCAAAGAATACGCCAGGGGCTGGCGTTGTTCACCAACCAAGCCTTCTTAAGAAGCAAGCAGGGAGACCGCCTCCTCAGGTAAGTCTCTCTCTCCTACTCTGAACTTTGGCTCATCTAGACTCTTGTGTGCATTAGTCTCCCCAAAGTTAGGGGAAACTATAAGCATTGGGTCCTGATGAGGCCTTTATTAAGATTACCTGATGAGGAAAATTGCTCATCTAAAGACAACGAATTGAGATGAAAGACTCTTGATGGTATTACAATTATTTTCTTAAAGCCTTTTTAAAATATTGCCGAGCCTGGCTTGTGTGGTTGACCGTATGTTGTCAAATGCACCCTCATGCACTTTTTGGCATGCGTGTCGGATCCCTATTTTTCATTTTTTTATATACCTCTTGATTCAAATTAATTTTACGTATGTTTTTTTAATGTTTTCTATTATCATTATTATTTTTTTTTCATTATTATTGTTATTATTATTACTTTTGAGGAATAAGGCTTCTCGTAATATGATTAGGAAAGTTCTCCAGGTAAGTTCTTTATCCTTCCTCTTTATTGTAAAAATACTTTTTCGATCGCAAGTAGAAAACGTTATCAAAAAATATTTGTAGTAATTAATCGAGATATTTCATTAATAAAATCGGATCAATGTCCACATTTTGCCAAGGAAATTTAAATGAAAAAAATCAGCTTTTAATAATGTAAATAATTTTGCATATAATTAAATAACAAGGGACGTTTCTTAAATAAAACTTGGACTAGCGAATCCCTGTCTTCAAGATCTCACAATGAAACACTTCTTCAATAGTCCATATGCGAAGGACCAAATTCCTTATCTAAAAGGGTCACAATGAACTGCTCGATTTATGGACGTCTTTACAGTCTTATTCTATGCCATGATTTACCGCATTCTGACGTGATTGGGTGCGCCTTTAATTTCTATATTTGCTCTAGTCTTGTATGAAAGAAAAGGGATAACACAATTAATTTGAAAGTCGTTATGTCACATTCGTCAAGGGTAAAAATAAGAGTGAAATTTCGAACCCTCTCTGAGTTTTTTGGCCTCATAAGGTCGAACACTTTTCTTTTCCAATATTTTATTGGGTGGCGACTCCTTGTTACTCAACCTTGTGGTGCCCAAATAGATGCTTTTCGATCATCGATTATTAGCAATAAGATAGGGACACCTTGACATACCATGTCATACCATTCGAGGTTCATGATTGGGGCAAGTTGAGTTGAGTTTCTTTCTTATCACGAAGCGACCATCAGCTTGGATGGGAAACTTTAACTTGGTTTTGACCCTAAAAGTGGGATCGAACTGCTAAAGGTCAGAGGTTTCCTCACTCGAACTTGATAATTTTTTTTGTTTCGGGGGTGAAATCGGGTGTCGGTAACTCAAAAAAAAAAGAAAGCCAAGAGCTATTGGGCGAAGGGCGCGCGTCACGCATGCAGTAGTCAACTTTAGTGTGTACAGACTTAAGGATATGACCGAAAAGATACTACCGCACTCATGGAATATTTCTAACTTAAAGAGATATCATCAATAATTCGAACAGGTAAGATCACTAAAAGAAGTTTAGCTCATAGGCATGTTCACCAGAAGCCCTTAAGCTCAATCAGGCATGATTCGCCAGGAGCAGTTCGGTAAAGCTCACAGGTATGTTCACCAGGAGCCCCTTAGCTCAAGTAGGCATGTTCGCCAGGGGCGGTTCAATAAATCTCATAGGCATGTTTACCCGGAGATAACCTATTAGGCATGTTAGCCAAGGGAGCATAGTGATAAGTTCAATTAGGCATGTTCACCACGAGCATATTTTGTATTTAGTACATTTTTTAATTTTTTCCCCAAGCCTTGTATTCTTCTTATGAAGTTCTACAAGTATGGACTGCATGTAATAGCTCAGTTCGGCAGCTTAAGCCATGAGCACACATGTCAATAATAAAGAAATCTTAGCTCGACAACTTAAGCCAGGACCATTTTCAGCACTTAGTTGCTTTTTTATATCTTAAGTTTCCTTTGGATTTTCTTTTTATAAGAATCTCATTCTGCTCAGACTATTTACAAAGGCTTGTAAAGAAAAAATGATAACTCAGAGCGACAGAGCTCGAGTCAAAATAGAAGGTCATTAAAAAAAAGAAAGAATTTGATAAATAGTGTGGAAAGATAAAGGACAACCAAGAATGAAACAAAATAACATTTTCATTATAAAATAAAAACAAATACAGAGGAAGAGGCCTTGAAGGCTACAAAAAGGAGAACTCTACTCCTCATGAAGGTCAATATTGACGATCCAAGAGAAGTCCTCCTGAGGGAATTTTCCCTTCATGTCTTGGATGATCTTGTCTCCATAAGCCATAACTTTGTCCGTAGCAAGATTGTCCATCTTCTCCTCCATCTCGAAAGCCTTTTTTCGAGCGAGGCAACCTTGATCTCCAGCTCGGTCTTCTCAACTTGGCACTCCTCCAACTCGACCTTCGAAGCTTGGCAATCTTCCTATGCCTTAGTGGCAGAAGCCTTGGCCTCGGTCAACTTGCGGTCGGCCTCCTTAGTTCTTTTACAGATGGCTTCCTATACCTTTTTGACCTTGGCCTTAAGGGTAGTTGCTTGATCTTTCCAGCCAATGGCCACCTGTTTGGCCTCCTTCAGCTTCCCAATAAGCTCGAAGTTTATCCTCTTCTCTTCCCTTATAAGGCCCAAAAGCCTGTTTAGCTTGCCAATCACAGCATTAAAAAAGAATCGCACTCTGCAAAAAGGAGTATGTTAAAAAAAAAACAACAACAACAATAAAAATTCAGATAGTCTCACCTCAACTTAATGCCTCCTCATTACAGATGTTAAACGTCCACTCTCAGGTTGATGAAGGAGGATACTTCATCAGGAACATAGGTTAACAAGGAGCAGAAGCTATTGAACTCAGAGTTGGTTGAGTTATAGGTTGCAGGATTGGAAAGCTAGATCCCTCGAACTTCCTCAATCATCTTGTTGACTTTCTTGCTCCACTTGGGGGAGAAAAGGGCAGACCTTTGCTCAAAAGCTCGAGAGAAAGAAGTCCCAGTGAAGAGCACGGATGGCCGACCCACATTGGGCGAGGGATTGACTGGAGATGTGGGGTAAGCGTCAGAGATAGTTATGGCATTTGAGGGGCTATTTGGTTGCGAGCCCACAATAGGAGATTCCCAAGTCTGGCTAGTAGAGGTAGAGGCAGATCCCACCACCGCATTGGCTGTAGGAGCGGAGGGGTTAGATGCCGGAGCAGAAGTCATGCTCTTTGTCTGGGTAGACTCGTTGTTCGTAGGATGTGACCCCTCCTCGAGCTTGGCTCTCTTAGCCTTGACTTTATCGCCGAAAGATGGTTTTTTGGCTCTTTTTATAACTGCAAAACAATAACACAATGAGAAAAATTAGAGTTAGTACTTTGATAAGAATCAGTAAATATACCTCGTATATTGCTCGAGGGCTCGAGGGAGGACTTAGGGTCCCAAAAGTTATAAACATCAATTTTCTTTCGAAAAAGCTCTCTGCATCGAGCTAATGTTCTCTGCTCATCTTGGGTGAACACTGCACGTTGCTCATTCCTGTTCATGAATTTACCCCAAGAAGTGCAGATGGGGAATTCCTCTTTGCCCTCTATGATAAGGAATCAATGCTTCCAGTTTTTAAGAGAGTGTAGTTTTCCTAAAAAAATACGATACCCTGGTCAGGCCTATATGTAACAGTGATCCTTGATCATAGTCCTGAGACCGACCACGTGGGTCACCTTGAATAGGTAGATAGTTAGGTCAATTTTGTTCTCCGATGTCCAAATTTGCAGAGCTGTGAGCATGAGCCAGGCATTCGGATGTAGTTGGCTCACGGTGAGATCATAGTATTTCAAAAAAGAGGTCTCAAAGCGAGTTAAAGGAATAGTGACCCCAGCTCGAATGTTAGCCTCATAAAGAATGAGTTTTTTCTTATCATTGAAGTGGTGGTTGGCTGGAATGTGAGAGCTAGGGGCTAAGAGTTTGTATTGAGGAGGGATTCCCAATTTGGCTTGCAAATTAGGTAGTTTAGCCACCTTCATAGATGAGCCGATGTTGGATACACGAGGATTAGACTTTGGCGACCTCCTAGGTTCAGGGTGGCTAGACTCTGGTACTTCTACATTGGGAGGATTTGAAAGAGCAGTTTCAGGAATCAAATTTGAATTTTGAGGGATAGTTTGAAACTCAATAAGTTCTACCGGCGTACTGTTGGTGGACAAGTTATGAGCAGAAGTGCTTGGGGTACTATCCTCTAACAAGTTATCAGAAATCCTAATTTCACTAGAGTTTGAGGGTCCACTCATTTTTGCAATAAAGATAAAAGACGAAACAAGAAAGGCTGAAACAAAAAGAAATGAGGAAGAAAGGGAGTAAGAGAGAAACTGACTTGAGATTTGAAATAAAGGATCTGGAGAGGTTTGGAAAAGTGAAATGCCCAGAAAAGAGAGAATTAAACAGGGAAATGATAGCGAAAAAGGTAAAAATAAAGCAATTTGAAGGGTATTTATAGATAGGGCAAACCATTGGATAAAAAAGAATTGGGCAGTGTAGATTTTACTGATGTGTGTGAAATTAACTGTGTCGACAACTGTGTACTGGATTCGAGGAGATGTAATTATAGTTTTTTGTCATCACGAGAATCGAAGGGGCTGTAATTATTGCTAGCACGGAAACCAAAGCATCACCTCAATCTTCGAAATCAGAACAACTGCATAGCTCAAGAGAATAATTCAAAATGGTATACAAGTGTTCGGGCTATTATCGACATAAATGTCTCGCACCTTAGGGGTACCTATGATAACCAGATTGGTCCTTGAGTCCAGGCCTAGAGCCCATGCCTCAGTCTTCAGATCTTATGCACACTATGACCCAACGACATTGTTTCTCACAAGTCCGGTTAGAACATGGATTGAAGTCTAACTTCCTACTTAGGGAAGACTTACTATCTAAGCAAGAGTTCTCTTCTGATAGGACTCCTATGGCCATCAAGATTCCTAATGTGAATAGGACACTCACCCCTATAAAACAATCACAATTGTCAAGTATGGGCTTTCTCGACCATTTTCTTCTACTAAACTTATTCCTTTACCATTTATTGATAATTTGACCGTCGGAGAGTTTTTTCACTGGACCTCACTGGAATATCCTTGGTTGGAGATTCTTCGAAGTATTAGCCAAGATCAGCATACCGAGAGTAGTCCGATATTGCCGAGCTGTTATCAATCTTCAACAGTTCACTTCTCATAGACAGCTCCAAGGACTTACGAACTTCTTCATTGAAAACCAATTGTCAATGTTTTCATCATCAGAAACATAAGCAATATCATTCTCGTACCATTGGCAAATAAACTTAGCAATTGCCATAACATATAATCCACAGTCATACCCATTGGTCTGCTGAGGCGTTTTCCCTTCCACAAATCTTGGAAAATCCCTGCCGCCGTCGCCGCCTATGGTTGTTATGCTCCTACCAGCTTGGAAAATAACCCTTCTTTTCCTTTTTCTTATTTCTTTTGTCCGTCGATATTAAAGGAGGAAAATAATAACTAAAATCAGAAGAATCAAAAGAAGCATAAGCATATCCAAAGTAATTCTTGATAGCATTGTAAAGGGCAATTGCGTTGTTATGATTAATGCTTCTGATGCTATCATGGTGAACAAAGGCATTCATGTTCCTATAAAACACAAGCAAACTCCAGTGAGTTCCGCCGTCGCCTTTGCCGTTGTTAACTGCAAAAATTACGAGATTCTTAGATGGTAAATTCAGAGGTTCTAAGCATTCTCTAATGGATTCTTGATCATTGCAATTCGCCACCCAAAAAGCAACTGCTGGTGAAACTATTAAAATATCATCTGCTGATGATTTGTTTATTAAAGACAAATGGTTGAAGTAGAATTCTATTATGGAATCGTTTATAAAATACGGACCTTTCAGCATTGAAAGATCATCGTTCCCAAAAATCTTAGGCTTCATTTTCTTAATCTAGGGTTTTAGATCTTTAAAGAAACTGATGTGGAAGATAATGGGTTAGAAAACTGAAATTGTTGACGATATGTGTTACTAAAAATAAAAGAAGCAAGATTCTATATATTAGAAACTTATTCCTAATTTGTATAGGAAACCAAATCCCAATAGTAAAAGAATTACTCGTTTCCTTGTGGCATAAGGTTTAATAACAATTTGTTTAGTCATAATTTTACCATATTATGGGAATTTAGCTAAATCCATTTTCCTTATTATTCGTAAGGCATTTATTGAAATGGAATTTAATTTCATAATTGGTTATTAAAATTTACCTATATATAATATATAATGAGCTGGTTAGAAATTCCGATTTTTCACGTACAACACCTATTGAAAATTGAATTTCAGTCGGAAGTCTATGTCTCATTGATCTGAGGCCCAATATCACTTAGCAGCTACCAAACTTGGTTTTCTAGCTATGCTCAATGGTGGAGGCCAAAAAAAAAAACTTACAGAATACTTTCGCTACTAATATTTAATAAAAATAATACAATTTTATTTTTATTATTTTAGTTGGTATAATATTTTAAAATTGAAAGAAATTTGTTCTTTTTTTACTGGTCTCTTAACACGTAACACACAATATTACAAGAATAGCAAATTTCGCTCAATTTTCGAATATAAAAAGTAACATTGTAATAATTAAAATATTAGAAGCGAAATATCACTTTTTGTCAAATATTAAAATTTGTCTAAATTTTAATTGAAGTTTAAATTGCTTGCTTAAAAAATTTTAATATCATTTAAAATTCATTAGGTAGCATCCCATCTCTAGTATATCTCCGGCCAATGAATGAAGCGGTGATGATTATCAAAAGTTATTAGTAGATTAAAAGAAAAGAAGAGCAAAGCTGCAAGATTGGGAATGCAAAGCTGCCAAAGAGCAACAAAGAATTCAAACAAAAGCCAAGCAACAAAGTTCCAGTGCTGTTTATATTCTATATGCTACCCTTTTTGGGGTCAATTTCACCCATGGTCACTGAACTTAGGCCATATTACCCAAAAGTAACTGACTTATTTTTTCTAACATAAATGTCACTCATGTTCACCGGTTTCCGGCGACGATCTTGGCCGGAATGCTGACGTGGCACACCACGTCATCCGCCACGTCAGCAACCCTTGCCGAAATGATAACGTGGCACGCCACGTCATCCGTCACGTGAAGATGCCACGTCAGCCGCCATGTCACCTGTTGAAATAAACAAATGAGAAAATGACACATGTCAACCCATTTGCCTTAACCAAATCCAAATTGGGTCATCCATCCAAATTGGGTCTTGCTAAGGTAATGGGCCTCCAACCTTATAAACCCATGCCACTCTCTTTCTCTTTCCAATGTGGGATATAGGAAGTTTGAGAACATGATATTTTCATGGTTTTTCTAGCTTTTTTAACCATTGAATCCATCACATTTTCATAATTTTTTTTGCTTTAACCATTTCTAATTCTTTCATGGGATGTGTATGTGATGGTTAAAGCCAAAAAAATTATAAAAATGTGATGGATTCAATGGTTAAGAAAGCAAGAAAAACCATGAAAAAATAAAGTTTGAGAAGATTATTCTTTTTTCATGGTTTTTCTTACTTTTTTAACCATTGAATCCATCACATTTTCATGGTTTTTTTGGCTTTAACCATCACATACACATCCCATGAAAGAATTAGAAATGGTTAAAGCAAAAAAAACCATGAAAATGTGATGGATTCAATGGTTAAAAAAGCTAGAAAAACCATGAAAATGTCATGTTCTCAAGCTTCCCATATCCCACATTGGAAAAATAAAGGGAGTGGTATGGGTTTATAAGGTTGGAGGCACATTACCTTAGCAAGACCCAATTTGGATGGATGACCCAATTTGGATTTGGTTAAGGCAAATGGGTTGACATGTGTCATTTTCTCATTTGTTTATTTCAACAGGTGACATGGCGGCTGACGTGGCATCTTCACGTGACGTGGCGTGCCACGTCATCATTTCGGCAAGGGTTGCTGACGTGGCGGATGACGTGGCGTGCCACGTCATCATTCCGGCAAAGGACTGCTGACGTGGCATGCCACGTCAGCATTCCGGCCAAGATCGTCGCCGGAAACCGGTGAACATGACTTTTATGAAAAAAGGTACTAAGTTCAGTGACATTTATGTTAGAAAAAATAAGTCAGTTACTTTTGGGTAATATGACCTAAGTTCAGTGACCATGGATGAAATTGACCCACCCTTTTTATCCATCTTATAGCACTTCAAATTCCCGTCTTGTCCATTTAGGCAGCCATTCAGAGAAGTGTAAAGAAATTTTGAGCCATAAGAAAAAATCCGCATGAAACAAAAATGAAAGAAACAAAAGTGGCATAAGGAGAAAGATGCCAGTAGAAGAAGAAAATAAGAATAACCAAGAAATCAAAATGGACCCCATGTACTTGAAAATAACAAATTTCTTCCATTAAAGCAAAAACAAAAGGGATCTGTTCAACAACTCAAAGAGAAGACGTTTTGACTTTTAGCAAAGGTATAATGAGAGAAAGAAAGGTGGAGGCTTTTTGTCTTTTGATTATCTGCTGTTCTGTTCTTTTATGTACCAAAACTGCATCACGAAAACTCACTGTACACATAACATAGTAGCAAACGAAAACAAAGACCAATTTATTCACTAAATTCTTGATAATCTTTGCTCGAATTCTGCCATTCTTGAGTTAATAGCATCATTTTATTATGAAGAGTTAATCAAGAACTTAGAACAAAGACCAATTTATTCCAAGATGAAAAATGAAATCAAAGAGAGAGAAAATGAAATAAAGGATATACTAGCCGAATAACAAAAATGCTAATCGGTGAGGAAAGCTTTGATTGGTGGTCGGCCAATGAAACTCCGGTGGTGGCTGGATGAAAAAACAGAGAAAAATTTGGTGCTTAGGGTTCAGTTATTTAAAAAAAAAATGACATAGAATACTTGTTGAAGATGAGAGCAGTACCAAAAGCAAAATGGCGCTGGAGAGGAGGCAGTACCCGAGGTGATGGTGTCGCCAGAATTGATTCGTTCTATATTTTAGTTTAATACGGTCTTCTACGTATTAAATAAACCCATAGTTAAGGAGTTTATTATTATCTCCTGTGTACGTGGGATAAAAATTAGATTCTGCATTATTTAATATAATTCAGGTATTATTTTTTAAAAAAATTAGCCAAATACTCTCAACTGTATTAAAGGGTATTATTTTATACTGTCCTGTATACTAAACGGGAACCAAACATAGCCTTCATATATTGATCCGATATGTGCATGTATTTGGTACGCACAAATATCAGTTATGGAGTTAAATTTTCATTTTTTATTCACCGGTTGATATTTATGAGCACTACATACACTAAATGCACTTACATGTAAACTTCACATGTTGGATTCAAAATTTTATTATTATAGTACACTAAAATAGTTCGTGACTCTTCCTGCTCGTGTCTACCAACATCTCTTCTCGTGATTTCTTGTATATATTATATTTGTATACTTTTTAAGAAAAAAAAAAATCATATAATTAAACCATTAATTTGATGGTTTATTATGACCGCATAATTTTACCGTTGGACCCTTTAATTTTAGTGAAACAGAAGTTGAGGAAATAGAGAAGTATCATTTGCTATTTTTTATTTTAGTTACTATGAAAAAAGGCTAATATGTGTGATGTATTTATCTATTGGAATTAATATTTACTAGTGATAGTTTCCCAACTAAGTAACTAAATGGATAATTAATGCTTAAGATGAGAGTTGTTAAAAAAAAAAACCGAATGTGAAACGACTAATCATTTAGCTTTATAATAATCCCAGTTAGAATAGAAACAAACAAACAAACTTCATGTGAGTTAGTGTTTGCTTCCTTATATAAGTCATAGGATTTTCGTAATTGCAAATGCAAAATTCAATCAGATTCTCTACTAAGGTTAGCTTTGTTCATCATATCTTCAACAAACAGGCATTGATTTCTCTTTCATCTTTTAATTTAATTATTCATCCAACTTTTGTTGTTGTTGTTTATTTGCAGGTTTAATTATCTTAATCAATATGACGAGCTTAATTAAGTTGATGAAGGCTTTCAAGTCCAAATTTAGGATCTATGATCGCAAGAATGTATATATTTACAGCAAGATTGATAAGACCGAAAGCATGAGGATGGACATGAAGCATAGAAAAGCTCAGAAACTGATAGCTAAATCGTTGAGGGAAATTGATCTTTTATAATTAAATTTTTGAATAACAGCAATTATATGTTTTTTTTTTATAATTTTTGTAATATAGTTGTTTGTACAATATAAGATTTATTACTATATAAACATTTCTAGATTTTTTAACTGTTTATGACTGGAACACAAATATAAGAAAATAGAATTAAATTCAATACATTCCATAATTTCAAATATAAGAAAATAGAATTAAATTCAATACATTCCATAATTTTGATTTAGTACTGATGTCAGATTCCGTAATTTTTTTTAAATAATAGTAAACATTTATGCTATTTACTTATTAATAAATCTTAGGATGGCAGATATATGAACTGGATTCAGGTTATGTCCAATCAGTAGAGGTGTGAAATGGACAGATTGGACGGATTTGGGTTGGATTATTAATGGATGAATCATTAATTGATCAAAAAATATGGATCATTAATGGATTTAATTGATTTGGATCGATCCATGAATGATTGAATAGGAATTATAAAAGAAATCATTTTTTAAACCGCCAAAACATTTGCAATTTTTCCAACAGCAACATTAATAAAAGTTGATTTAGATGGTAAGTTACGATAACTAGACTAAGAACATATCCAATGGGAGTTCTAATTTGAGTCTCGATTTTGTCTTTTGTGAGATCCACTATAACGCCACATCTCTCCTTTGATGTTAAGTTACGCATAACTTTTGAGTCCCACTAATGATTCCATACGTGATGTTTTAATAAAAAAGCATATTTATTAATTTATTTTTATAATTAATTTTAATTTATGGGTTGGATAAAAATATTTTAATATTTGTAATTATTTTAATAAACTTTAATAATTAAAAATTTTCATTTATTTAAAAATTATATTATAAAATATATATTTTCTATAACAAATGATATTATATAATTATTTTTAATTTTTTATATGATCTATCACTTATATACCATTATTGGACGAGATGAAAAATGGAATGTCCCTCCAAGACGGGACGCATTCGTATTTACACCAACTCGCAGTGCTATATGTGATTCGTGCCATACCGCTTACTGCTTAGATGTCCTCGTAGCTTTGAACAATCGATGCACTGGATTTTTTGGTTAATATCTAATGGATCAAGATTTTTGAATCTTGAAAACATTTATTGGGTTAATATCCAATGGATCAAGATCTTTAAATCTTGAAAATATTTATTGGGTTGGAAAATAAGATGAATTAATTTTGGGTTGATCTATTAGATATTGGGTTGGGTTAAAAAATAAAATGAGTCAATTTTGGATTGATCCAATGAATATTTATGTGGATTGGGTTGGATTTAGATCAATTTTTTTAGGTTAATTTGGATCGATCCATGAATTTAGGTCAATTTTGCCATGTCAACCACTCAGGTACTAAGGTGCCATAATGAATTCCAAATGTCTGAAAATACCATAGAAAAGGGTGCAGCCGGAGTACACTAGGGTGAAGTCTCAATGCTAAGGTAAGAAAGTTGCAATATAATTTTAACGGAGTATTTACAGCTTTTGGGGGTCTCGATGACCTTGAGCTTACTATAGTTAAAACATAACAGAATTTTCCCCATAGTTGGGTCTAATCCTAAAGTTATTAGAATTAGTCTTTTGGGTCTTGGGCTACCCATTTCCCAGCCCAAGTATATAAGATGATAAATTTAAGCAATTTATATATTTTAATTTTAATTTTAATTTCAAATAGATTATTCTATCGACCTTTTCTGTACTTTCTTGCTTTGAGCAGCTATCTATGGTAAATATTTTTCTTCTGATTCTCTTCCTCCGTTGTTTCAATTTCGCTCAACTATATATGCAGATTGATTTTTTATTGGTCTTGTCATTTACAGAATTTACTTTTTATTGAATTCTTGCATCCTTCAACATCGTAAGGTGAACCTTCTGATGCCAAATTAATTTCATTTTAATTTAGGCTATATTTGATATAATGCAATGTAATGAATAATGTATTGATTATTTTATTTATTAATTCAAAATTTTTATAATTTATTGTAATCATAAATACATTTATAATCCTCAATATGTCAATACATGTATTCTTTAATCCATAATATTTTGAGTTATTTTTCATGACATTTCTTTATTTTAAATTAAACTATATTCTATCAAATTTAATAAAATTATCATCTTGTATGAAACTATATTTTGAATATAAGATTTTTTTTAAAATATTATAATTTTTCAAGTTTTGATGATAAACGGTGACATCGAGGTGAATAGTATCACTCGAGGGTCACTGAAATCTGTAAAATTTGTATTGTACCATTGAAAAGTACAACTTATGGCGAGTCATGTCATATAATTTAAGATGAAAATGAAGTAATTTACGTCACTAAAGTTAAAAAATAAAAATAAGTAGCAGAACCGTAAAGGGTTAACCAAAATTTTGATCGGCTAGAAAATATTCTACAGATCTCAGAAAATTATTCCGATCACATAGAATCTTTTGAAATAATATAAATAAATTTTTAAAAGTAAAAAATTATTATTAAATAAATTCAAAAAATTATATTTCGGACCGGTATTTTAATTTCGGACTTTGAAATATACCGAAATGAACTCGTTTTGAGCTGAAATGTTAAACACACCCTAAATAATGTTTTTGAATATTGTTGGAATTATTTTAGTAAAATTTTGACAACAAAATAAATTGAACAAATCATAAATGAACAAGTGGATTAATCATGGCCATTTAATAAAAAATTTGATGATCAAATCATGGCCATTGATCAAGTCATTTATAAGAATCACAAATTTGCAATTTTCAGCCATTTTTTACTCACATTTCTAACCAAATATAGAAATGTATTAATATTTATATTATATTACTAATATAACCAAATATAATAATGTAATGATAATTATATTTTATTATATTATATTATATTAATCCAATACATTATAATGCATTATCTCTTATCAAAACATAGCCTTAGGGTTTAGATATCCATTGGTTGACCGTATAGCTCTTACAAGGAGAGAAATTTTTGTTTGTATCACTCTTCTATGGGTAATCAGATGTCGAGTACAACGTTATTCTCATTAAAAGATCAAAGAAAATATTGCATTTGTGTAAAAACATAAAGATATATTTTTATCTTTAGGCTATGCTTGAAATGAATGAATTCTATAAAATTTTATGGAATTCATTTGTAATTTCAATTTTTCATGCTTGGAATGCAAAAAAAAAAAAAGAATTAAATTCCATAAAATTTATTATGCTTTTACCAAATTACATCAAAACAGATAAAATTTACAAATAAATTCTTTATTTTTAAGGAATCAAGTTTTTAAAAACCATAATACCCTTATTATATTATATATATGTGTTATGTATTTTTAAAGTTTCTTTCTCCCTTGCTTTTCCAATTTTTCAATTAGATCTGTGTTTTGATTTTACTTTTATATTATTTAAATTGAACTTTTTTGTATAAAATTTTAAAACCCTAATTAAAAAAATTGCAAAAATTATTACTAATACAAGTAAGCATATATATACAACAAATAAAATTACAATGGAGCTGAAAAATTAGGATTGGATAAGTGAAAAACTATGGAGGCTTTTGATTTGTTAGAGGTTAATGAACATTTGATTTGAATGTTTTTTTGCCTGTAATGCTGATATCAAACTTGATTCGTTAAGGACAAAGATAGAATTATGAATTGGAATAGTTAATTAGTGATTTATTTGGTATAATTTTTATAGATAATATATATATGTACTGAATTGATATTGAGGATATTTAAAAAAATAAATTAGAAATAAATTTTTTTATTCATGTATTTCAAGCATAAATTTAAAGAATTTATTTTCAATTTTATACATTGATTATTTTATTCCAAGCATAAGAATTTATTTATAAATGAATTCAATGTGAAATTCATTTATAAATAAATTTTACAATTATAATTTTTTTATTCGAAGCAGAAACTTAGGCTTATTATAAACTATCAAATATTGGTGCTGTTATTATTATGATTATTATTAATAATTTTGAACAAAAAGTTGCTGCCGTTATTGATATGGTTATTATTAAAGACCCTGAACAAAAGGTTCTATTATTATTTTAATGAAATTTTCATAATGTAATTTTTATCTTTATATGAATATATAATGAATTGCAAGTTATATTCATTTTCCACAATTTTTTTTGTCCTATCTAATTGTAATAAATTTGATTTTTTTTAAAGTTTTGTATTTGTAAATTTTTTTTATTGGTTAACTAATATTGTTAAAATTTTTTTATGTTTATAGACACAATTTATTATTAGTATTATGAAAATTTTATATTGTTTCTTTAAGAGATAAGGGCTAAATTTATTTTTAAAAGTATTAAAAATTAGCATATTTATCTGTTAAATTTATTACGGACCAAATCTTTTATTTTTAAATATTGAAAATGATACATGTTTATCCTTTAAGTATTTTTTAAGAAAATAAGCCATGAAATTATCACGAGATGTAATCATAAATACCTCTCGTAGCCCTGAATCACAATCGTCGAGATCGTCTCCCTTTTTGCGTCATCAGTATCGTTTTCATCCATGCCTCGCTACGCCTTGGGATAAAAACTTGATTTTCAAGAACTAAAAACCCCAACGAGTAGAGAGAAAAAGTACGAAAGTATTTTGACAGAATTTCGGTATGAAATTCTTTTCTTACTTACCAAGAACAGAATTTATAGCCCTATTTATAGGGCTCTCATTAAGGTAATTAAATTTTTCTTAATAAGAGAGAATTAAATTTGACAATTACAATATTTAGTATAGAAAATAATATCAATAATTAATATGTCAGTTACCTAATTTAAATTAGGTAACTGTCCATATTAATAACCTATTAATTAAGACAAATTCCTAATTAAGAGGAATCCAAATAAGGAACTAATTTCATATTAATATTATTTTTTGTTCCGATATTAATCATATAAATATCGGGATCAATTTCTCATTTCGTGAGTCATGGACGTAACCCTAACTCCTTCATCTCTCACTCGAACATGACGAAACGATTTTCAATCATTCTCTCCTATCATACAGGTAGATAGTTCGTGTGATCGGCATACGTCGAGAACACTAGTGCTATATACCTATTAGGGATATATAGCGTCTCGAGAAATAAGATCTTCTCATGATAGTATGCCAAACCCTAGATAGTTTTCTCACATTCGTTGTTTTATCTCGTGATCTCATAAAATAATTTTTGTATTTACTATTGTGTCTCTACTTATAAAGACTACAACAGGTTAACCGGTGAACCGTGAAACCACCAAATGTGATCGAAAAACATCTTCCCCATTTACTCTATCCCATTTGTCATAGTCCAACTCATTTTTCTAATTAGATCTGCTGGATCGAAGTTTTTTCATGACTCTTTGGAGACTAATTAAGCTAGTCATACTGAACTATACTTCTGGTATAAATTAAGGGTTCTGAGAGTTAGAAAAATAGGGTCTTATACTAGGAAAAATTTGAGATCATTCACATAAGATTCCCTTCCCTTGGTCAACTTAAGCACACATGGTATGATGCATGTATTATGGTGTTCTCTCTTTTCCTTTAAAGGAGTGCACATCTTTTTATTATTTAATACCATGCAGAAGCATAAGGTTGTAATGTACCAAAACATCCAACTTTAGTCCACTTCCTTAAGGACTACTTCTGGCTTTTTGGACAAAATATGATAGTTATATTTAACATATCATCGGAGGATTCTTAATCCTATTTTGAATCTTAATCCAAAGCACACAACCTCATGTGTGTCTTTATCTCGCACATCAATAAGACTCATTCTGTAATTTCTGTAAGACGACAGTTTTATTTTGAACAGGTTCTCGAAACTCACTTTATGTTCAAAAATCGCCTCATATTAGACTTTGTTAACTTATTAACAAAACTAATGTAAACACCCGTGTGAGTGAGTTACCTATCTGTCCGACATGCTTTATCTTATAACAGTAAATGTTCACATATAAACATTTACACTCATATATTGTCAACAATGAACTCAATTATTATTGTTCATAAATAATAATGTAAAGATTTACAATATAAATCAAATCCTATGCAAACCTTGAGACCTAACATATCTCTCAAACACATCTTTTGATATAGGTTTAGTTAAAGGATCTGCTATCATATCATGCGTAGATATATACTGAAAGTTTACTTCTTCTCGTGCAACAATGTCTTTAGTGTATTGATACTTAATGTTGATATGCTTTATCCTACTATGAAATTTCAGATCTTTAATGTAAGCTATCGACGACTGACTGTCATAGGTTCCTCTAAGGCAGTTATATTCAGATGGTCCATAAACTGTTTTAACCAAACCGCCTCTTGTACTGTAGTTGAGGAAGTGACAAATTCCACTTTCATTGTCGAAAGGGCTACACAAGTAAGTTTCTTGCTACTCCATAAAATGGCACCCTTGCTTAGCAAAAAAAATATAACCTGATGTGGATTTCCTCTCATCCATATCTCCTCCCCAATCAGCATCTGTATATCCCCTTAAATGTATATCCTTTCCTTGAAACTAGAGAGAATAATTTGCGGTACCTTTAAGATATCTAAGTATCCTTTTTACCGCCTTTCAATGTGCTTCGCCTGGATTAGATTGATATCTACTCACCATGCCCATAGCATAACATATATCAGGTCTGATACACAACATTGCATATATCAAACTTCCCACGTCACTGGCATATGGAACGTTCTTCATACGTTCTATCTGCTCTTCTGTCTTAGGACACATGCTTTTGCTAAGAGACTGATTCTTAACAATGAGGTTGTCTATGAGCTTACAGTTTTGCATATTAAAATGTTCAAGAACTTTGTTGATGTATGTCTCTTGAGACAATGACAATAATCTTCTCGAGCGATCCCTTGAAATCATAACTCCAAGAATATAATCTGCTTGATCCATGTCTTTCATCTCAAAGTTGGATGACAACCAATCTTTGATAAGATTTACGTATTCCTGGTCATTTCTTGCTATGAGTATGTCGTCTACATACAATGTTAAAATGACAAACTTATTTTCTGAGCTTTTGGAATAAATACAATGGTCTTCATCAATCATATTGAACTCATTTAAGCTCTACGCTCCAACTCAAATAAGGATCCTGAATATCCGTACTCCTACTAGAGTTAGGTATGTTCATACTCCCACTGGAGAATGGATCCTGAATATCCGGACTATTGAGAAGAGAGTCTTGACCTTCTTCATTAATTTCCCTCCCACTCGGATGGAGAGATCCGGATAGTTCATCTTCTCGAGTTTCATAAAAAGTAAAGTCTTGACTTACTTCGCCCAACTTCGGAAATCCATTTTCCAAAAAATATGACGTCTTGTGATTTAAATTCTATTATCGAGCCATTTGCTTGCTCACCCACGAACACGTATCCTTTTGATACATCAGCATATCGCACAAAAATACTTTTTTTACCTCTTGGTATTAATTTACCAAATTTATTCGAGGTATTACGGACATAAGCAGCACAATCCCAAATGTGTAAATAACTCAGGTCGGGTTGCTGACCAATCCACAATTCATAAGAAGTGGATGCAATAGATTTGGAGGGCACACAGTTTAGAACATATGTGGTCGTTAACAAAGCATCTTCCCAATAGGAGATAGGAAATTTTTCTTGAGCCATCATTGAACGTACCATGTCTAAAAGGGTTTTATTTCGTCTTTTCGCAATATCATTTTGTTGTGGAGTTCGAGGAATAGACAACCGATGCTCTATCTCTTTTTCATCACATAAAGCTTTAAATTCATCTGAAAGATATTCTCGACCACGGTCGGTTCTTAAAGCTTTAATTTTCTTATCCAATTGATTCTCAATAAAATTCTAAAAGTTTTAAAGTAGCTCAATGCTTCAGACTTGTGAGAAATCAAATAGATATGAACATACCTAGTATAGTCATATATAAAAGTGATGAAATAATAGACCCTATGTCTTGCCCTAACATTCATCATACCACAGACATCTGAATGAATTAATTGCAAAGGAATTGATGCTCGGGTTCCTTTTTCGAACGATTTTTTCACTAATTTTTCTTGCAAGCAATGCTCACATGTAGACAATTCAATCTCATTTAAATCGCCTAACAAACCTTGTTTAGCTAACCGATGCATTCGGTCTTGCTCGATATGGTTCAATTTAGCATGCCATAATTTTACATTATCCTCATACATATTTGAAGAAGAAGTTATTAAAGAAAAACTAGTTTTATTAGAATAATCAGGATCAACGTCCATAATTATAAAATTGTTCAAAATAAAATCTGAACCATAAAAAATATCATCCAAAAACAGATCAAGCTTATCATACTTAAAATGCAAAACAAACCCAAGTTTTATTAAAGTTAAAATAGAAACTAAGTTCCTATGAATGTCAGGAGCATAAAGCAAATTGTGTAGGAGTAGGGTTTGGCCTTCACACAAGACTAGTCTACATGTGCCAATTCCTAAAACTGCCACTCTAACATTGTTGCCTACATAAATCTACTTTGCTCGAACGTTTACTTGTCGGTCTTGCTCGATATGGTTCACATGGTCCGTTGCTCCTAAATCAACCACCCACAAAGGATGAAGTTTAGTTAAAAATACAGAACTTGATACACAAATTTCACTCACTCTTGAGTTAGAATAGTGTACCTTATTGGGCGTAGTGCAATCTTTTGCATATTATCCTTTCTACTGACAGTTGAAACACTTCACCCTAGAAATGTTTACTTTCTTTTTGCTTTTGGACCCCTTTTCGTTCTGCTTAACTTTCTACCATTTAGGCTCTTGATCCCTTTCTTTGCCTTTTTCATGAAAGCTCCTCTTCTTATTCTGGTTTGACTTTTTCTTACCAGAACTTGAGTGTGCCATATGCACTTCAACATTGACCTTGATCAATGCTAAATGGTCTTCTTCCAACTCTAAATGTCTAGCAACATCCTTAAATGTTTTAATGCTATCCATGTGAATCAGTTGCATTTTCATATGCTCCTAACTCCTTGGCAAAGATCGAATGACAACTTGAACCTATTGCTCGTCAGTCAACTTATGACCTACATCACCAAGCTCGCAAATTATATTCTCCATCTCTCAAAGTTATTTTCGCATTGAATAATCAGGTCTCTTCTGATATGTATCAAATTTGATCATTAAAGATCGGAATCTAGTTATAGACACTCCTCCAAACTTCTCCCTCAATATGACCCATAAATCAATTGCATTTTGATATAAGCGAAATTGCATGGTGATATCATCTTCCATTGCACTTAGGAGGATGATACGAGCAATGGAGTTCTTTTTTTTCCATGCTGCATAAGCTATTTGATCCTGCTTATGTTGAGCAGAAGTGCCATCCTCAGGTTCAGTCATGACTGAACTTAAGGTTTATAGAGCCTCTTACTCCTCAAGCACATACTGGATTTTCATACTCCAGATTTCATAGTTGTCGCCATTCAATTTCATGTCTTTGTTCAATTCAGTAACTATAGATTTGGAAGCCATTTAGATCCTCTGATAAAAAATAGAGCATATGTTGCACTTATTAAGAAGAATATGACAATACACGCTACTTATTGTGCATCTGAAATTAGAATCTAACAAAGTTATCTATTAGTCTTAAAATCGAAAAAGTTACTATTAGTATCTAATTACCTTCTAAGTCCTAATGTTTAACCTTATAGATTAAAATTTCATGCATAGTAAATATGATTTATTGGAAATTAAGTTTTCTAACTTAATTAAGGATATTATATTTGTAAGATAATTAAGCCTTAACTTAATAATCAAGCAACTATTCTATTCATAAAATATTGCATGACAAATAATATTAAAATAAATACATTCATCATGAGAAATTATAAGCCACTATAATATTCAAAATCAAAATAAACACATTTATTATAAAGTCCAATAAATCCAAAAGAAGACACAAATGTATCATCTCAAAACAAAATTAGGAAACAAAATTCCTAATATAAAAGTCCGAAAAAATAAAATAGCATTATGATACTTATGTCAAATAAAAAAAATAATCAGGATCCTGATGGACCCAACACAATCCTAGTTACTGGAACTGTCATCTTGAAGATACGCATTATATATAAGGGCACTTCAAATATGTAATCAGTTAACCATATGCGATTCACTATATGCCCACTTCTAAGCACCATTTCAGATGGAGTGTTGCTCTTATACACTCATCGTTTCGCTACCTTATATAAAAACTTAATTACGAAATCCTTATAATTTCCTTGCCAGCACTCAACAAATAAGTTCTGGAGTTCCACATGGTAGCTAAAAGACTTACACATCACATCATAAAGTAACTTATGATTCGACGCCCTGTCCAGGCCACCAACCCCAATACAATCTTGCATCTTTCTATTCATTTTGACTATATGATGCCCAATAGTATAAATATCATAACTCCTTACCCTCTGGTGAAACCTCATGCTGTAGACCTCACACACTCGTGCATTGGCCAAAGCAACTCCTTAAGGAGTATGTGAAATTATAGGTGTCCTTATCATCATCATATCTGTTACACATAACAATATAAAAAATGTAATAAGCGGTAAGTCGAAAATTTTTTTAACCCATTAACTGCCAATACTTATACACTATTTAAATTTATACATTTAACTGATCATCTTATAACTGTTTGAAATACTATTCATTTTATCAAAAATTCAGCAGCATAACGATTAGGAACTTACTAGCCTCCTGAAAAATCAGACAAACCACAGCCTCTCAGAGGTACAACAATCTATAATAGTAAACATAATTACATCCAAATATTTACTCATAGATCGAACAGATTCATTCTAAATCATTTACTGACAAATACATAACTGCAAAATAACAATATTAATTATTTTATCAAACAGTAGTTCAAAATATAGTCCAATTCTTTAATTCTACTATCTAAGTATATACATGCCAAAAATACTAAAATAATCATCACTGACTAATCCTCTTCAATCTCTGCTTCACTGTGTACCATACTTTCGTAACACTTTCGAACCTGCACGCAGTAAACACTACGTGCTGAGCACTAATTATGCTCAGTGGTGACTATTAATCGAAGAATTTTTTCAAAATAATATAATTACATTCATTACGCTAAAATCATTTTGGACTTATTAAAAGCTCTTTTAACATTGTTAGCAATATTTTCAAAATCTTTCAAGAATGTTAGCAACTTATTACTTTGGTCTTAAACTTTTCAATTTATTACCAAAAATACCTCTTTTTTTAATTTTAATTATAAATTTTGACATTACTATTCTTATTTTTACTTTTACTTAACTTTAGGTACATAGCATGTTAATTGTGCTTAACTTTGACTTTTTAAGCCTAATTTCTTATTTAGTCAGTCCGGTACAATTATTATTACGTTTGGCATTTTACTCTGTTTATTGCCACTATTATGGCAACTTCAGTTTAATTCTCGATTTTTCACTTAATTACATAATTATTCTTTTTATTCTTAAATTATGGTTTTGAACTTAGTTCATTTATTTTTACTTTGACTTTTTAATTATGTTTCACAATACAATTATTAACACTTTTAATATTTAATACCAAATAATATTATTATATTGACAACTTTTCAATTAAGTCTTTATTTCTTCATTTTATTACAAAAGATCCTTTTTACATCTTTTTATTGCAAAATTATCATAACTTGCTTATTTTTACTTTTCAGATGACTTTTAGCTTACAAAAGTTCTGTTTGGTCTTTAACTGAACTCTTTGTACAATAGTTCACATTTAATCTATAATTTCTTGAATCATTACGGTATTATTACTTTTGGATTTTTAATTACAATTTTAACTTTGTTTTACAAATTTTCATTTTCAATGTAATAATTGGTATGCAATATACCAATTGGTCCTTATTTTGACCTTTACATGTAAAATTATATTTTAGTCCTTTAACTTTATAAAAGTTAACTTTTTATACAGTTAATTGGCCAAATTACCATTTTATCCTTATTAATTCTTTCCTTCTCACTTTTACTTATTAAATTCATCTTTTAAAAAAATTACTGTTTTACCTCTAAACTTTTTAATTCTTTTCATTTTAGTCCTTTTTCACCTTAAACTTCAATTTTAACTTTTTTTTTACACTTTTAACGTTGTCTTATCATTATGCCCCTAGTATAGACCCGGCAAAAACTTTCAGACCGGATATGCAGAACGTGGACCCCATAGGGCCACAACAGAATAAAAAATGACCTCCAAGAATCATTCCTCATAAAACATATGAACATATGATAGTATGTATGATAGATACTATGGAGATCAGAGATCCTACCATAGCAAAGCAAGTCGCCATGACTTGCACTGCGGTATAAGATGTCCCTATGGCTAGCCAATTATATCCTGAGCAAGACTTTTATTGCCTGACTATTGCTAAGAGCAAAACTCACTTTATTTCAAAATACTTTTTAACTGTAACAATTACAAATACTTTTTCAGTCAATGCATTTTTTTAATTAATCTTTTCAGTACTTTTTTTCAGAATCTTACACACAGATTGTGAATTATAACATCATAATTCACCATGCCCACTCTACATTTTATACCTTTCAGTGTCTTTTCGCTTCACTACTTTAGCCAACTATTATTTCAGTACTTTTTATATACTGTGTGAATTATATCATTATAATCCATCATTACTTGGCAAATTTATGAATTATTTCTTAATAATTTAATATTTTAACTTTACGTCTCATTTTGTTGTTAACTTTTAACAATTTTCTTACTTTTTCTGTATGGAATTATGATCGTTCAAGATATGCGATATTTTTATACGATTTGTGAATTATTTTATAATAATTCACCATTATATTATCTATTTGTGAATTATTTCTTAATAATTCATTTCGATCATTTTATACATTATACTTTTTATGGTCTTTTTATTCTAATAAATTAGCCAGTCACTTATTTCATTAATTTTGGATATTTTATGAATTATATCAATATAATTCATTATTTTTTACTTTAATTACAATTTATAACTCAATAATTCAATAATTTATTTTGTACATATTTAAATATTTCTTCCAAAATATTTAAATAAGTTCTATAAATTCTATATAAATGCATAAAAATATTATTTACTCATTTCATGCATTATTTCACAAAAATTCAATATTTTTTACTAATACATAACCAATTAATTAATCCAAAAATATTCTAATAAATTTCATAAATTCTCAAAAACTTCATGGATACTATATTTCATATCTATCATCATTCTATGGTTTTATTTCATTGAAATACTTAATATACACATAATTTATTTAAGCATGAAATTCGGCCATCATACTAATTAGACTTTAAAAATTCTTTTAAATTTATTTAAGCTTCCTATTATGTTAAATCAAAGTCCAATTACACTTTTCTAACACCAATTTCAATTATACATATCTTTATTAAATTCTTTCTTATAAACCCTAAAGGAAAACCATAAAATTTATAGGAAAATAATAAGATTTGATAGTCACTAATTATTTTTCTATGCTTAACCTTCCTTGAGCTTCCTTTTTCTTGCTTAAAACCATAGAAAATCATTTTTCTTCAAAGCATCCCACCTTTGGTCAAAATTTACATCCTCAAAATCACGAAGATAACAACATTTTTAGCTCAAATAAACCTCAAAAATGGACTCTAGGCACCTAAAACTAGTAGTAGGTACCTTAGAAAAAAATTAAAACCAATAATTTCTGTTACCTCATTTTGACCTCCAAGCTTTTTCCACTTGTTTTCTCTTGAATATCTCCCTGTAATCCTTGGTTTGAGATCAGATCCAGCAACTAGAGAGGCTGGAGAACATTTCTTGTGCTTGGATTAAAGGAAAAAAATGAAGAAATGAAGAAGAATTTTTGAGAGAGAAGTGAAATGAAGCTTTTGGCCAACAATGGAGGAGGAAGCTGCTGGAACAGAAGATAAGCCACGAAAATCACTGTGAAAATCTCCCTTTTATAGCACTCTCAAAGGTCTTGGGCTTGGGCTTGGGTTAATGGGCTTGAATTAATTAACCAAAGCCCATTAACTACCCAATAAGCAATCTTAATTAATTTCTCCCACTTTTCAATTTCAAATTACACCAAAATTAATTTCATAATCTTTATCATATAAAAAATAGGTTGTATACAAAATTTCAGCCCAATCAAAGTCCATTTTTAGTTCGATTAGATCAAATCGGTCCGATTCAAAAATACCGATTTTATCAAAAAATTTACTTTTTACAAAAAAATTATCTACACATTATTTTAGAAATATCTGTAATTTTTGGTAATTTTTAAACTTTATTTGATATTTTTAAATCTCCGATCAAATCTACGATTGATCGGTTACTATTTAAACCGAAATCATTATTTTTATCCTACTTTTTGGGTTCAAATATTTCCAAAAATACTTTTAAAATTCTCAAAATATATTCATTAGGCTTCCTGAATATTTTTGGATGAATTAGAAACTATTTTTCGGTCTGGGCCACTTTTACCAGTCCGATAGCCCAATTTTTCGCATCACTAAAAAATCAATTTTTCTTTACTATATGATTCTACATCTCATTTAATGTAGATCTAAAAAATATGATAATTTTTAGAGGTCATTAGTTATTTTTAAAGTTTCAGACAAACTTTCAGTTAACCTAAACATCATTTTAACTGAAACCGTGACTTTTTCTTATTTTTTGACTTTGGAGGCCTATTTGACCTCAAATTCACTTCAAAATTTAACCCCGGACTACTCGTGATCTATATTTTCCGATGATCCAATAAAATATTTTTCATCTCCGGGTGTACTTTTCAGCCTGAAAGATACTATTTACTGTCGGAAAATACTATTCACGACTAACCCGGTGTTCAGGCCATTACAATTTTCCTCTACTAAATTAAATTTCATCATCAAAATGTACTTATATCGAAGAGTAGAGGATACTGTACTGTTGTCTAATCAAAACTTTTTTCATGTTTAAAGATTACAAAAGATCTTCACTAATGGAACATGTTTGCTCTTGAGCTGACTGATCTTTATCACTAAAATTTTTCACTAATCTTTCTTCATAGGTCACATCAACCTGTATTTGGACCTCTACCAAGTCATGGATCAAATCAGATTATACCAATTTCTTTACATTCAATTAGGTTCAACGTAAAGGACCTTTATATTTCCTTTCAGACAATACCCCAAAAGAGCCATCTTCCTATTGAGCTTGCAACTATTGTTATAAGTAACTCTGCTAAGGACAAATACTTTTTACAACCGTTACCAAATTCAGGTGCACTTTACCATAACAATTCTTCTAATATCTGAATCACCTATTCCGACTGACCATCAGTCTGAGGGTGGAACACTGTACTAAAGTGGAGACTATCAAGAATCTCCCATAGCAACACATTCTCTTTGAAACACAGACAACCAATAGCAAAATCGATGATCACTCTGTCTTATTTCCACTCCATTATCAATATAAGTCGGAGTGATCCTGAAGGAACCTGATACTCCATTTTTATTTACACTTCAACTAACCATGCTTCATCTGGAGCCAAACTTAAATTAACATTCACAGCTTGAAGAGCTGCAAATACTATCATCAATCATTTACACTTACCCATTATTTATACATATTCATTTGAAAACATTCATATTACCATATATGAATTCTCATACTGAGTACATCAGCCTCTACATCAACTTTCCTATAGTACCCATCTAAATCTAAGAACTTCTCATTCAACCATAAATCATATTAGCTTATCTTAACAAAGGGTTATTTTTTTCTTCAATGTTGGCAGAACAAATCTAAAATACTTGTCATATCCTTTCGGTGTATTAGAAATTTACCAGAATATCGTCAATAACAATCACCAAAAATGAATTTAAATAAGGGTAAAAAACCATGTTTATTAAATCCATAAAGGCCACCGGTGCATTTGCAAATCCAAATAACATGACTAATAACTCATAATTGCCTCATTTAATACGAAAAACAATCTTGGGTACCCTATTCTTTTTTTTTTTTGCTATCAGGTCATTACTATGCTCATTATACTTTCTGTCAGTTTTTCCTTATTAGGTGGGGTCTATACATATGATATAATGCAGATCAAATGCTATTAAACAATAATTAATGCTATGTAATGAATGATTTCATGTATGCAATAGAATACAAACACGTATTCTCATGCGATGCAGATATTTTATCCCATCCCAATACTATAAAATGTTCAATCAATTTTTCCCACGGCTGTAAAGAAATCACTGACAGGTATATAAAGCATCTTAAACGACCTCAACTTATGATAATAACAATTTCAACCATGAGAAACCGCCTCTGACTGTATAGCTTTTAACTCAATAGCATCTTAAACCATGACACTCAAATCAAGGTATCTCTGTGTCCCTTACAATCTATCTGAACTCAATATTCAATCTCCTTTCAAAGTTCTCACATATTATTTTTGTTATATTATCCTTCAGTGGACTGGTTCTCATCCACCTAGGTACTTAGACACTCAAACTTGCGCTCGTTTTCAGCTGATAATTCATTACCCTGCTTTAGCCTCCAAAAGGAATTAACCAGCACTACTTTCATTCTGACCCACTACTGTCTTTACCATACAAAATCAATCCTTTTACAATTGACAATCTCAATCAAATGCCAACTTTTTATTTTAGAACCAAAAGGGAGTAAGTACACATTAGATTCCTAATACTTATTTACTTACAATTGGCATGTATATACAGATAAATCTATCACTTAATCTTATCCCACTCCGATCTTAGAACTGCTTAAACCTTTGCTCTGATACCACAAAATGTACCACCGTTATCTGAACAGTCTTTTTTGATACAGAACTAAGCGGTAAGTCGAAATTTTTTTTTAATCCATTGACTGCCAATACTTATATACTATTCAAATTTATACATTTAACTAATCATCTTATAACTGTTTAAAATACTATTCATTTTATCAAAAATTCAACAGCATAACGACTAAGAACTTACTAGCCTCCTGAAAAACCAGACAAACCACAACCTCTCAGAGGCACAACAGTCTATAATAGTAAACATAATCACATTCAAACATTTACTCATAGATCAAACAGATTCATTCTAAATCATTTACTGACAAACACATAACTGCAAAATAACAATATTAATTATTTCATCAAACAGTAGTTCAAAATACAGTCCAATTCTTTAATTCTGCTATCTAAGTATATACATGCCAAAAATACTAAAATAATCATCACTGACTAATCCTCTTCAATCTCTGCTTCACTGTGTACCATACTCCCGTAACACTTCTGAATCTACACACAGTAAACACTACGTGCTAAATACTAATTATGCTCAGTGGTGACTATTAATCGAAGAATTTTTCCAAAATAACATAATTACATTCATTACGCTAAAATCATTTTGGACTTATTAAAAGCTCTTTTAACATTGTTAGCAATATTTTCAAAATCTTTCAAAAATGTTAGCAACTTATTACTTTGGTCTTAAACTTTTCAATTTATTACCAAAAATACCTCTTTTTTTATTTCAATTATAAATATTGGCATTACTATTCTTATTTTTACTTTTATTTAACTTTTGGCGTATAACGTGTTAATTGTGCTTAACTTTGACTTCTTAAGCATAATTTCTTATTTAGTCAGTCTGGTACAATTATTATTACGTTTGGCATTTTACTCTGTTTATTGCCACTATTATGGCAACTTCAATTTAATTCTCGATTTTTCATTTAATTACAGAATTATTCTTTTTATTCTTAAATTATGGTTTAGACCTTAATTCATTTATTTTTACTTTGACTTTTTAATTATGTTTCACAATTCAATTATTAATACTTTTAATATTTAATACCAAATAATATTATTATATTGGCAACTTTCCAATTAAGTTTTTATTTCTTCATTTTATTACAAAAGATTCTTTTTACATCTTTTTATTGCAAAATTATCATAACTTGCTTATTTTTACTTTTTAGTTGACTTTTAGCTTACAAAAATTCTGGTTGATCTTTAACTGAACTCTTTGTACAATATTTCACATTTAATCTATAATTTCTTGAATAATTATGGTATTGTTACTTTTGAATTTTTAATTACAATTTTAACTTTATTTTACAAATTTTCATTTTCAATGTAATAATTGGTACATAATATACCAATTGATCCTTATTTTGACTTTTTCATATAAAATTATATTTTAGTCATTTAACTTTATAAAATTTTACTTTTTATACAGTTAATTGGCCAAATTATCATTTTACTCTTATTAATTATGTTCTTCTCACTTTTACTTATTAAATTCATCTTTTAAAAAAATTACCGTTTTACCCCTAAATTTTTCAATTCTTTTCATTTTAGTCCTTTTTCATCTTAAACTTCAATTTTAACTTTCTTTTTACAATTTTAATATTTTCTTATCATTATGCCCTGACCGGTGTCTAGCAAGTGTATTAGATCGGCTAGTAATATAGGAAAATATAAATTATGATCCAAAATATCGAACCCAATGAAAACTTGTGTTTGTATGAGTGATTTTAATTTTAAAACCAAATTTGTGTGAATGAGAAAGAAGAGAAATCCCAAATTTATGATGGTTGAAGATTAAAACTAAAAGTAGTATTTTAAAACTAAAATAAAACAATTGAAAGAGTTGAAATAATTAAACATAAAACGAAAGCAAGTAAATTGAATAAGGTAAAAATCAATATTAAAAATAATTTTCACTAAAGGACTATCCACCTTAACCAATATTATTATGACTTAATCAAAAGTAAATACACAAGTGATCATGAAGAATTCAGATTAATAAACCCAAATAACTTTACTCAAGATTATCATTCCAAGCATTAAAATTCTCTTATTCAGATAAATTCAATACTTAGCATAAAGATCTGAATTAGTTCTCCTAGATGTCTATTAAATCCTTTTTCAAGTAATTTAACTTTTACCTATTCTTAGTTACACCTTTCTCAATCTTAATTTACTTTGATCAACACAAAATTATATCTTATTCAGATTATAATCTTGCATCAACTTAAATAAATTAACCTAAGAACATTCATATCAATAATTAACTTAAAATCAATTATTTAATCAATGTTAAATCAAGTTAACAACCAATTTAAATTGAACAAAGATATGAATATATTTAAGAACTAAGAAATAATCAAACTTGTATTAAATTGAAGCACAAGCTTAAGTCATAACAATAGAGGTTAAGGATTCAAGTATCCTTTAGAAAAAGTTAAATAAAACTACTTACTAGACATGTTTGAAAACTAAAACAAAATTTTAAAAGAGAAATATTGAATAAGAACAAAAAAAATCAAAAACTTCGTAAAAACAACTTTAAGTTGAGAGCACGATGTCTTTCCCTTTTTCCCTCCTTCCTTAGCTTTGATGCCTTTTTTATAGACTGGAGTCACTTGCAAAGAAGAAGTTTTGCTGGCCAAGACTTCCTTTTCTAAGGTTGAGTTGGAGTTTCTCTTGAAGTGGAAGATTTCTATCGATAATTCTTCTTGTTCGCATGGGAGAGTAGTCAAAACACCCTGGGAGAGCACTTTTCCCACTTGGAAGAGTAAAATTGTGCTTGGGGGAGCATAATTTCTGCTTGGGAGAGCACTTTTTCTTGCCTTCACGTGCTTCACTTAAGTAATCTTTCCCATTTTTTTTCACTTTTGCCCCAAATCTTCTTACTTCTTGCAATTTCAACCTTTCTTTTTTCAATTAACCCCTAAAAACACCAAAATTCTTAATTAAGCCCACAAATAACTAATTTAACAAACTAATCATAAAATTAACTAAATTAAATACCTAAAAATACACTAAAAAATAGTTTAATTGACAGTTATCATGCCTTTAGTATAGACCCGGTATAAACTCTCAAATTAGATATGCAGGACGTGGACCCCATAGAGCTACAACAGAATGAGAAATAACCTCCAAGAATCATTCTTCATAAAACATATGAATATATGACAGTACGTATGACAGATACTATGGAGATCAGAGATCCTACCATAGCAAAGCAAGTCGCCATGACTTGCACCGCGGTATAAAATATCCCTATGGCTAGCCAATTATAACCTGAGCAAGACTTTTATTGCCTGACTATTGCTAAGGGCAAAACTCACTTTATTTCAAAATACTTTTTAACTGTAACAATTACAAATACTTTTTCAGTCAGTGTATTTTTTTAATTAATCTTTTCAGAATCTTACACACAGATTGTGAATTATAACATGATAATTCACCATGCCCACTCTATATTTTACACCTTTCAGGGTCTTTTCACTTCACTACTTTAGCCAACTATTATTGCAGTACTTTTTATATACTATGTGAATTATATCATTATAATCCATCATTACTTGGCAAATTTTTGAATTATTTCTTAATAATTCAATATTTTGACTTTACATCTCATTTTGTTGTTAACTTTTAACAATTTTCTTACTTTTTCTGTATGGAATTATGATCGTTTGGGATATGCGATATTTTTATACGATTTGTGAATTATTTTATAATAATTCACCATTATATTATCGATTTATGAATTATTTCTTAATAATTCATTTCGATCATTTTATACATTATACTTTTTATGGTCTTTTTATTCTAACAAATTAGCTAGTCACTTATTTCATTAATTTTGGACATTTTATGAATTATATCAATATAATTCATTATTTTTCACTTTAATTACAATTTATAACTCAATAATTCAATACTTTATTTTGTACATATTTAAATATTCCTTCCAAAATATTTAAATAAGTTCCATAAATTCTATATAAATGCATAAAAATATTATTTACTCATTTCATGCATTATTTCACAAAAATTCAATATTTTTCACTAATACATAACCAATTAATTAATCCAAAAATATTCTAATAAATTTCATAAATTCTCTAAAAATTCATGGATACTATATTTCATATCTATCATCATTCTATGGCTTAATTTCATTGAAATACTTAATATACACATAATTTATTTAAGCATGAAATTCGGCCATCATACTTAATATACCCATTCTTTTTAGTGGCAAATTTGAGCTATATATATAATGAAAAGGCTTTTGACCTAAAAACATGCTTGAAGGGCAAATGTATATCATTTTTAATATTATAGGGGTAAATTTGTCTCAAAATATACTTAATGGACAAATATGTACCATTTTTAATAATTTGAAGTTAAATTTTGTTATAAAACTAATTAAAACAAAGACATATATAGTACGAATGGAGAATTTTCTCTTATTCATCATCATTAAATAACAGTATTGGAGTATTTATAGGTATAAAATAGAAGAAATAAATTTCTAGTAGAATTGGAGAAGGATGAGTTTGATAGTCATCCAAATACTTCATAATTATCACAATACTTCCCTTTGGATGACTACGTACTATGAATATGCCTTGTTAAAATCTTGCTAAGACAAATTTAGCAGGATAAAAACTTAGCGAAGGAAAAAAAAAGTATAGTATTCATAGGCTATATATTTCCTCTTAAAAATACAATAATTACAATATTTTCTTAAACTGAAATATCCAAATACTGCTTACATGCTTTCTAAAAATCGAAGTTGGTAGAGTTTTGGGAAAGAAATCAGTTGGTTTGCTGCTTGAGAAAATTTTGCAATTTCTTCACACTTTAATATTGTTGATCGTTGTTCTTGAAGAATAATCTACACATTCCGTTATTGTATTGATTTATGGCTTTCAATCACATAAATTTTTAACTAACTTAATGAATAGCCAACATTGAGTAATTCGATAATTACTACTCTTATAGTTAAAGTATTTGACATCTTTTGATGTCTGAACTTCTAATCCAAATATTTTGTATGAGTCTAATTAATATAGATTGCATCTTTTCCTTTTTGCCGATCATATTGATATCGACTTTCGATAATTAGGTACTCATAGTCATTACATTATCAACAACAATTATTATCTATTTTTCTATAATTTATATAGTTTACCACTAATAGAATCACTTCTGATGTTATTTTTATAGAAATATGGAGTTGTTGATTGGTATTTCTTTTTATCTCTTCTAGAGTATCACTTTAAAAATTTTCATTTTATTTTCTTTTAAAGATTAATATCTTTTCCATTAAAAAATCTGTCACGCTTTTGACGGACTTTAAAATCATTGATAACATTATAAAATGTCCTGCATGGACAATAATTATTTGCCTTTTCCATTTGATAAGTCATATTATCAATCTTAAAGTTTACTGATAATATTCATAATCATGGGATTTATAGTATACACTTTTCCTTGAATGTCCATTAATACGTATTGTGTCTCATTGAAAAAAAATTTGTGGGATAAAAATCCAGTAAAGGTAAAAAGAGTACACAATATCTTTAATACTCATTATAAGTTACCTCATTAAAAATCTTAACAGAAAAAACCCAGTGAAAAAAACCTTAGTTAAGAAGAAAAGAGTACAACATGTATTTTTCTTCCCTTTATAATAATATTGGTATACAATTTTAAATTTGTACATGCAGAGTTTTGATATGTAATATTATAAAGTTCATTTTCTAAAAATGAGCCACATATCTTCTGGATATGTTTATCATATATCTTCTGAATATATTATACATAAACTGAAAAATAACAACTAAAACTTATTTTATAAAATTACATGTTGTACATTTACAAGCATTTATAAATTTATCTACACATTTTTCATTTCTTTAAGATGAGAAATTTTATAAAATTTAATACTATAGTTATAAGTACAACGGGTACATGACCAATGTACTTTTATACTATATCATAAATAAGTTATCAATTTTCAAATAGTTTTCTTAACTATTCTTATTCTTTCTTTTAATTATCAATCACTTCTGGTAGTGAAAATTAACCATACAATAGTAATATTTATCATTCCTTGAACATACCATTTTTATGACCATAATTCTATATTACTTCATTCATTTCAAGGAATGAAACAAATGTATGAAAATAATTTCGTGACATGTATACAACATAATCATATAATAGCTATAACAAATGAATGCATTTAATAACTTAATTCAAATATTTTTAAAGAATTACTTAAAGATAATAAAATTATTCAAATAAAATATATATGATTATTTAGAGAACTAAGATTTTTAAAACAATATTCAATTTTAAGTAATAATTCGATAATTACCATGTAATGCATGATTAAATAATGCATAAATAGCAATAATATATGATCATAAAATATGTTGTATTTAATGACTTTATAACCTTTGGAGTATTCAATGGAAGATAATTTATAAATATATAATCATATTATAAAAATTTATTCCTTCAATCAAATAGAACTCGATCTTTAAGTGGAGGCAAAATTTAATTTTTAAAATTCGTCAAAGCATTTTAAACTCTTTAAGAGTTTCAATAATTAAAATTATAAATAAATTATGATAATAGGTAAACTATAACACTTCAAAATTATATTCATAAAATTTATTATCAAATAGGAAAATAATGTCAATTAGTTATATACTAATATATTACCAAATTGACAAACAGCAAAAACTTATTACATTCATTATAAGAAAATATGTATATTTACGATTAATGTTAATCCATTGCAATAAACGTTATAAAATGAATCATATTTTATGACTTCATTATTTATTGCATGAATATCAATTGTACTCTTTTGACGTCATATTTTTCAATATTTTGAACTGCAGATCCAAAAATTTATATTGAATGCAATTAATATCTATATTTTTTAATAGATTTAATTTTAAGATACTCAGTATGTTGAAAATATTAACATCGATATTTTTATACAGAAATATTGTTGAAAACTTTATCCTTTTCGATTTCTTTTAATAACAAATAACATATTGAGATATCTTATTTAATTTCAGGTATCTGAACCACTTCTGAGCTTTAAAAAATAGTTATATCATAGGTCTCTGCAGGAGTAACCGCCTCCATGATATGACCATATGGATTTGTTTCCTACTTGCCATTTATAGATTTTATTTTTATTTGGAACTGAATAATTTATCCTACAAAGCAAATTATCTTACTGGGACATTATTTTGAATTAGAATATTTTCATCTAATACAAATGAGATTTAATAAATATGTATACACTAACAAATACATTGGTATTATAATTAATTAATATTTTGAACTTCAAGTTCACAATATAAGAATCTAAATTACACACAATATATTTCTTATTTTATTTATTTTTAACTACTTTCTTGCCTTAACATTAGGAAGTTATTAATCAAAATGCATTTTTCAACTAAAAATTGCAATAAAGGAATTTTATGATTTTTATTGGCATAATGCATGTAAGTATTGCTTACAACAATATTATGAATCCATATATAAAAATAATACTATTGTTCTTATAAAAATATCTAACAATTAACTAGAGGTATTTAGTAAAAATTTTTGCTAGATCTTGGAGTATGAACATGTACAAGGGGCTTGTAACAATCTTTTTTCCATGACATATAATCACTAGCATTATCAAGAAAAATATTTTGATTGCATAATTTGAAAAATTGTGCACTTAATTTGAATAATCTCACAAATTACAGGTTGTGAGTTGATAATAAACACACATGTGACCATTTTATTGATGTATATTTCAAAAATTATAAATCATTTGAATGGTTCACATGGGAAATAGTGGGCTCACATATATTATCTTTATTCATTTCAGAATGAAGGGAATTCAGTTCCTTTATTAGCTAGTGATACTTTAGTAATTAAAGGAATTTGGGATACGTCCATAACTCAGAAGATGATAAATTGACCCCGATATAATAAAAATAATATCGAAATAGAAAATACTTTATATGAAATTAGTTCTATATTGATTTTTCCTTAATTAGGAAATCTACCATTTATGTGTACATTAATATGGACAATTACATATTAATTTTGTAACTGTCATATTTATTATTTCCTTAATAATATTGTAACTACCAATTTAATTTATCATTATTAAGAAAATTAAGTATTCCTTAATTGGAGCCCTATATAAGGGCTTAATTTTTTCATTTAAAGAGAGAGGAGGAAATTAAATAGGGCTCAGTTTCTTCATTTGAAGAGAAAGGATAAAATTAAAGATACCGAAACTCTGTTGGTTTGTCTCCTTGCATATTCTCTTTTAATCTAAAGGGCTTTTAGCTCGTGGATCTATATTTTTATTTCGTAGTTCGTGATACGTGAGTGATAGGTTTTGCCGGTAACGTGAAATAATCGATTTTTGCTTTCGCTTCAACTATCTGCACTTTGAGAGGTATTTATGTCTATTTCTCACAATATATATATATATATATATATTGGTATCAGAGCCCATATTTTTGTGTTTCGGCATGTCTATTATATAGATCTGATTTTTTGTGAAAATTCAGACATGTTGATAGGCCAATTGATAAGCATATTAGATCTGTTCTATATGTATTTTTTTTTTAATTCTGGTTTGAAAATCCCATCCTAGAAAAAAATCGACGACATGAAACTACTGGGAAGGCAACGTGTGGCTTGCACGTGCCACTAGTGTGTTGGGCACATGTTAGAGGGTGCATCTCCAGCACGCATAAGGCCACACGTGCTGAGTGAAACGTCACTCAGCCACGTGGCCCAATGGGAAATTGACATGTGGCCTTATGGTGAAGTGTCATGTGTCAGCTGACGTGTTAATGGGAGGGGTCCATATGATGCCATATGGCACCACGTGGACCAACCATATAATGACACATGTCACCACATGGCAGGTTATGCGACTGACACATGGTATAGGGCTTGCCACGTGGCATGACGTGTCATGCCATCTGGCATCCATGTGGCAGTCTGCGGTGCAGCCACGCGGCATCCATATCGAGATATATGGTTTGATGAGTCATGTCATGTGTCAACACGTGGGCCAGTGACTGGATGACATATGCCAGACTGCGATCATGCCACGTGTCCGTTTTATCTATCCAGTGGGTGCCATGTGGATGAATGTACGACAGCCACGTGGCCTAGTAAAGTCGTGCCACGTGGCAAAATGCCTCCATTGGCGCGTGATCCGTCTGTCACGTGTGTGATGCGAGCGGCCTCCTCCGACCTCCAAATTAACTCAATTTTTTTAATATAATTTCCTCAATTTTTTTTTTATTTTTTGGTCATTTTTTGAAAATTTTTTGAGGATCAGAAAATATTTTTTTGAATTTATTCTTATAAAAATTATTTTAAAATTGATAAAAATTGAGAAAAATATTTTTTTTGCCTTCTTAAATTTTTAAATTTGTTTGAAAATTATATTTTATGGATATCTCTTTATTTGTTGATTGAAATAAGTTTCAATCATATGTATATTTGTACATGAGTGTACTGACTATTTATATTATGTTATGAGTAACAGTTTGTCTTTATCTTTTAGATTGAAATGAGTTTTAATCATACATGTTTGTGTATTAGTGTACTTACTGTTTAACTTTTTATTATGTGTAACAAAAATTGTGAAGATAAGGACTCCTAGATGTTCACAAATTCCTAAAGGAGTTGGAAAAACCAAAGCAAAAGTGAAAACGGTTTGAAAAATAAGGATGTATAAAAAGGTTCGAGCTGATGACATTGATTCAATAGTGCATCATATTTTATGTATGCATGAAAAGATACAATAGTATATTTGGGCTGATGGCTTGGACTAAGGATGTGATGAAAGACTCTTTTGATTGCCATCCAGATATGAGAAACTGGTTGGTTGATGCTTGGATCAAGAAAAATGAAATTTATGAGAAAACCATTATCCAGTTTTTGTATTTGGTGACTAAAAAAGAAGGATTGAAAAGCAACATTAAATCTGAGATGGTACTCAAAAATGGAAGTTGTGTGTATCGTCCATGACTTCATCATCGATTTTATGGCATATCTCTCAATTTATTCGAAAGGGTTGAGAAATCATTTCCAGTAACAAGATTAGTTTTGTCACATTCTAGGTTCCCTGAGTTATTGACATGAGTGTCGAGTTATTATTGGTTAATGAATTTTTGGTTAGGATTTATATTTCCTATTATTAGATTAAAGACAAGTATGTTTTGTCTTATTTTAAATGTTTTTTCTATGAGATTGTTGGATATTTATAATTGATTAAATAAATGAATTTATTTATCTTTTGGATATTATATTAGCATTTAGCATTTATTATGAATTTGTTTATTTTATTGTTAATTACTTAGCAATGTTTTATGAGTAAATGATTGCATGATGATTGAGTTAAGACTTAGATTAACTTATGTATAATATCCTGAATTAAGTTTAAGAACTTAATGCCTAACAATTTACATTTACTATGTATGAAATTTTAACTGGTAAGATTAGACATTAAGACCTAGAAGGTAATTGAAAATTTTAAGTAACCTTTTTCGAATTTAGGCCCAATAGATAGCTTTATTAGGTTAATTTTTCAAATGCATAATAAATAACGTGTATTGCTTGATCTCCTTAATTTTGTGCAACAATTACTCCATTAGTGATCATAGAATCCAAATGAAATATGTAAATTCAGTATGTGCTTGAAGAGCAAGAGGCTTTAGAAACCTTAAATTTGATTATGATTGAATCTAAACATGGCACCATAGTCTAGTATAAGCGGGACCGAGATGCCTATGTGGCATGGAAAAGAGATATTTCATTGCTTATATCATATTGCTAAGTGCAAATAGATTATAACATCACTAAGTAATTCTGCAAGTATCAAAATGCAATGGATCTGTGGATCGCATTGCAGGAAAAAAGTTTAGAGATGTGTTTCTGACTCAGTTTCTATTATTAGTGATCAATTTTTTTATATTAATCATAAGAGTCTGATTATATAATGCGAAAACATCTAAGAGAGATAGATAAGATGATATGTGAGCTTAGTGAACCTAGTTATAAGATGATTAATAAGTAATAAGTCCAAGTTATTATCCGTTCTTTATCCCAAAGTTGGGAGCATATGAAGATTCAACTAACTCGTATGGACAAGATAAAAAATTTTAGGCATATTGCTTGTCATTTTAAGCTTGAAAAGGATTGTATGGCAGTGATTAAAATCAATGCCATAATGCACATGCACAGTTCTGTTATGGTAGAATGAGTTCTAACCAGAACAAGAATAGAAGCTTTAATGGTAAGGGTAAAGAAAGGCTTGAGCGCCTAAAAGGAAAAAAATAAAACAAAATTACATGAGGTCCAAGGGTAATAAAATGATAAATATTTCAAGAGTGAAATATTTCTTCAGCTGCCAATAAAAGGATCACTGTGTAAGAGACTTCAATGTGTCCTAATAGGTACACCATCTTGACTCGTGAGTGAGTGAAATCTGTGTATCTAGTCATGTTTTTTTTACTAAATTTCATCCTTCATGGATGATAGATCCAGAAGTAATGGATCTTGTGATAAAAAGGATCAAGATTATTTTTGTCTGGTTAGTTTTTATTTTTGCTTTAATGAAACTTGGTTTCATTTACATTTCAAGGATAACAATGCACGCTTATATTTAGATGATGCTTAATATGGTTCTGATTTTATTTTGAACACTTTCATTATTATGGATATTGATCTTGATTATTGAAATACTACTAGCTTTTCGTTAATTTCTTCTTTTGTTTCACATTGTTATGAGAATAATGTAAAATTATGGCATGCTAGATAATACTTCATTGGCCAAGACTAAATAAGTCAATTAGCCAAAGTAGGATTGATAGGTGATTTAAATTACCTACCTATAAGCATTGTCCAAAAAAAAACTAATAAGAAAACTATTCGAAAAAAGGGTACTAGAACCAAAACTCCATTGCAATTGATCCATTCAGATGTCCGTGATTTAATGAATATTAGGGCAAGGCATATGGCCTATTATTATTCATCACTAATATAGATGACTATATTAGGTATGGTCATGTCCATTTGATTTCTCACAAGTCTGAAGAATTGAGTTGTTTTAAACTTTTATGAATCTTGTTGAGAATTAATTGGATAAGAAAATTAAAACTTTAAGAACGAACCGTGATCGAGAATATTTTTGTGAAGAATTTAAAGCTTTAAGTGATGAAAAGAGATTAAACATCAGTTGTCTATTCCTCAAACTCCATAACAAAATGGTGTTCTAAATTGTGTGTCCTCAAGTCTGTTGCTTTCACTCCTTATGAGTTATGAACTGGTTGGTAATTTGACCGAAGTCATTGACGATCTTATGGTTGTGCTGCTTATGTCCATAATACCTTAAATAAATTTGATAAATGCGAATAATGAGGTTAAAAAGAGTATATTTGTGTGATATTCTGACGTATCAAAAGGATACATGTTTATGGGTGAATAAGCAAATGGCTCAATAACAGAATTTGAATCATGAGACGTCATATTTTTGAAAAATGAGTTTTCAAAGTTGGACGAAGTAAGTTGAGACTTTACCTTTTATGAAACTCAAGAAGATGAACTACCTGGATCTCTCTATCTGAGTGGGAGGAAAAATTAAAAAAGAAGGTCAAGACTCTCTTTTCAGCAATCCAAATGTTCTTGATCCATTCTTCAGTGGGAGGATGAGTATGTCTAACTCCAGTGGGAGTATAAATATTCAGGATCCTTATTTGAGTGGTAGCATAGAGCTTAATTCTAGTAGGAGCATTCTGAACTATGATGAATATATAAGATATGTTTATCAAGAATCGAAATTACAAAAAATTTAAAAGAAAAAGTGTTCCATGTCGATGATTTTTTATTTATCCCACAAGAATGCCTAGCAAAAGATAAATAGATTAAGGTAATGGAAGAAGAAATAGCTTCTATCGGATTAAACCATATTTAGAAACTGGTTGATCTACCTGAAGGACGCAAACCAATTAGGAATAAGTGGATTCTCAAAATAAAGCAAAAAGTTGATAGTAGTATCAAAAGATACAAGGCTCAGCTTGTTGCTAAAGGGTTTACACAATAGGAAGGAGTTGACTATAAGAAGACTTTTACACCTGTTGTTAGATTTACGTCAATAAGGTTAATTCTAACCTTAAAAGCTAGTTTGTACCTAGAACTACATCAAATGGATGTAAAGACTGCTTTCCTTATTGAAAAAGGCAGCGAATATAAGGTTTACCAATTGATGAGATCGATCTATGGTCTAAAGTAGTCTTCGAGACAATGATATTTGAGATGTCATAAAGCAATCATGTCAAATGAGTTCAATATGATTGATGAAGACTACATACTAATACTAGAAAATGACATAAAGTACGTAAATCTTATCAAAGATTGGTTGTGATTCAACTTTGAGTTGAAATATACAGGTCAAGCAGATTATATTCTTTGAGTTAAGATTTTAAAAGATTGCTCAAGAAGGTTATTATTACTGTCTTAAGAGACATACATTAACAAAGTTCTTGAACAATTTAATATGTAAAATTTAAACCCATTGACATCCCCATTACTAAGAATCAGTTTCTTAGCAAAATTATGTATCCTAAAACAAAATGAGCAGATTAAACATATGAGAAATGTTCAGTATGCCATTGCCATGGGTAGTCTGATGTACGCAATACTGTGTATCAGACTTAATATATGCTATGTTGTGGGCATAGTAAATATATATCAGTCTGACCCAGACAAAGCACATTGGAAAGCAGTAAAAAAAAAGAATACTTAAATACCTCAAATGTATTTCAGCTTATTCTCTCTGTTTTTTAATGAAATGATCTTCAATTGAGAGAATATTCAGATGTTGATTAGGGAAGTGATGTGGATGAGTGGAAATCCACTCCAGGTTATGTATTCTTGCTTGGCAAGGGTGCCATTTAGTAGAGTAGCAAGAAATAAATCTTTGTAGCCCATCAATACTGAAAGCTAAATTTTTTGCTTTCTCAGCTGCAGTATAAGAGGCAGTTTTGGTTGAAACAGTTTATGAATCATTTAGGATTAATTGCCTTAGCGGAACCAGTGACAATCTATGGTGACAGTCAGTCGTTGATGGATATATCAACGTTAAGTGTCAATAAATCGAAGATATTATTGTACTAGGAGAACTGAACTTACAGTACATTTCCTCGCTAGATGTGATTGTAAATCTATTAACAAAATCTATATTGAGAGATGTGTTTTGAGAGACACATTAGATCTCGGAGTTTACGTAGAATTTGATTTATGCTGTTTATGTGATCCCTTAACATTATTATTTATGAATAATAATAAAGTTTATTATTTGGCAATACATGAGTCTGAATGTTGATATGTAAACATTTATTGTTATTTATTATATAATTGAGCATATCGGACAGAGAAGTAGCCCACTCACACGGGTATTACCTTAGTTTTGATAATGAGTTGACAAAAACTAAGATGAGGTAATTTTTGAATACTAAGTGAATTTTAAGAACCTATTCAAAATAAAAGTGTCGTCTTGCAAAAATTGCAAGTTGAATCTTATTAAGGTGCAAGATAAAGACATACATGAGGTTGTATGCTTTGAATTGAGATCTAAATTGGATTAAGTGTAATCTTATGATAAGTTAAACGTAACTATCATGTTCTGTCTTAAAAGCCAGAAGTAGTTCTAAAGTGAAAGAACTAAAGTTGAATGCTTCGATGCATTGCAACCTTAGACTTCTATATAGTGTTAAATAATAATAAGATATGTGCTCCTTTAAGGGAAAGGAAAGAACATCATAATATATGCATCATACCATGTGTGCTTGAGTTGACCAAAGGAAGAGAATCTTATATGAATGATCTCAAATTTTTCCTAGTGTAAGACCCTAATTTTTCGACGCTTAGAACTCTTAACATATGCCTGAAGTATAGTTCAGTGTGGCTAGCTTAGTTAGTCTCCAAAGGGTTATGAAAAAATTTCAACCCAACGGATCTAACTAGAAAAGCGAGTTGGGCTATAATGGATGGTATATAAAAAAAGAGGAAGATATTTTTTTATCACATTCGGTAGTTTCGTAGTTCACCAGTATATTTATTGTAGTTTTTATAAGTAGAGACACAATAGTGAACACGAAAATTATTTTTATGAGATCATAAGATAAAACAACGAATGTGAGAAAACTATCTAGGGTTTGGCATACACTTGTGAGAAGATCTTATTTCTCGAGATGCTATATATCCCTAATAGGTATATAGTATTAGTGTTCTCGATGTATGCCGGTCACACGAACTATCTGCCTGTATGATAGGAGAGAATGACTGAAAATTATTTTGTCATGTGCAAGTGAGAGATGAAAGAGTTCAGTATATGCCCATGAATCACGAGATGATAAATTGGCCCCGATATAAAAAAAATAATATCGGAACAGGAAATAATTTATATGGAATTAGTTCCATATTGATTTTTTCTTTAATTAGGAAATCTACCATTTATGTGTACATTAATATGGACAGTTATATATTAATTTTGTAACTGCCATATTTATTATTTCCTTATTAATATTGTAACTTCCAATTTAATTCATCATTATTAAGGAAATTAAATATTCCTTAATTGAAGTCTTATATAAGGGCTCAGTTTCTTCATTTGAAGAGAGCAGAAAATTAGAGATACCAAAACTCTATCAGTTTGTCTCCTCGTATATTCTCTTTTTGTCTAAGGGGTTTTTAGTTCGTGGATCTATGCTTTTATTCCGTAGTTTGCGACACATGGATGATAGGTTTTGCCGATAACGTGAAATAATCGATTTTCGCTTTCGCTTCAACGATCTGTACTTCGAGAGGTATTTATGTCTACTTTTTACAATATATCATGATATATATATTTCTTTTAGTAATATTTCTTGAAAATGTCAAATAGATTATAAGAATTCCTTAAGTTGAATTAAAAAAAAACTTATGTTTCTCTAATAAATATATAAATTCTTTATAATTTATGCATTATAATCGATCCGGAATGATCAAACTGGTCATGCCAAGTAATCAATTGTTGATTAGTAAACTTTAGATTTACTATTTTTATTTTATCAATATTCATATTAATTGATAAACATCAAGTTTTTTAATATTAATATCAAACAGTTAGTAAACTTTGGGTTTACTAATATTTGTGACAGTTAATAAACTAAATGTTTATTGGTATTTATATCAATTTTTAAGTTTACTATAATCAATAAACTTTATGTTTATTGATATTAGCATCAATTAATTAATAAACTCTATGTTTACTGATATTTGTATAATTGGTAAATAATAGGTTATTAATATTTTTACAACAGTTAGTAAACGTCAGGTTACTAATATTTGCATTTATTAGTAAACTTCGAGTTTACTGATATTTGTATCAAAATAAAATCAAATTATCTTTAAAAAATATATTATTTATCTTATACAACAATTTTCATATATGGATCTTTGGTATTTCTCTTTTAGTCTCAAAATTATATTCATTTCAGCGAATATCTTCATAAATAATAAGTTTCTTGAGACATAATAGACAAATATTTATATATAATAAATTGTATTTGGGTAATGGTTTTGTAGCTTTTTTGGAGCCTTTGAATAATTTTGTGTTGCCCAATAAAATAATAAATTAACAAAATAGTATATATAGCAAATTAAAAACCAAAATATGGCTTAAAATATGTACTTCCGCGATATATAAATGGACCAAAATATAATAAAAGAATGATTAATTTGTAATTGTGCAAAAAAAATGAAACAAAATTATATCAGTTGGTCAAGGCAACAAAAAAAATAATCTAATAAGGTTTTGGTTTTTTTTAAATCATATATTAAAATTTTTCAAATTTTTTTATATACGGGTATACTATCTTACAACTTATTATTAATCCCATTAACTCATAAGAATCAAAATAATTCAAATTTTACAAATTAAATTTATTTATTGTTTTGCCTTGTATATTATAATATTTTATTTTTTCGAACTGGATTGTTGTAAACTATTGACTTTCAATAATCAATAGACGCTATCGTACTGATAACGTGTTATAAAACTAATTAAAACAAAAATAGATATAGTACGAATGGAGAATTTTTTTCTTATTCATCATCATTGAATAACCATATTGGGATATTTATAAGTACAAAATAGAAAACATAAATTTCTAGTAGCATTGAAAGATGGATGAGTTTGATAGTCATTCAAATACTTTATAATTATCACAATAAATTTGACCATTTTTCACTTTTTTTAATGTTAGCTTCCTTGTTTGACCCTTTTTTATTTCGATTAGGAAACTACAATACTCTCTTTTAAACCTAATAACACTTTTAAAGCTGTTTGGCAAAATTGTTATGCTAAGCTCTCTTGAAAGAAGTCGTCAAGATGGAATGACTTCTCTTGAAAGAGCTTCTAGTAAAAATAAGGGCAAGTTATTTTTTCTTTTAGTGAAATAATGTCATTTTTATCTTTATTGGAATATATGATAAATTGCAAATTACATTCATGTTCCAAAATTTTTTTATCCTATCTAATTGTAATAAATTTGATTTTTTATATATTTTTAGATGTTTTGGAATGGTAAATTATTATTTTTTTATTGGTTACCTAATAGTGTTAATTTTTTTTTTATGTTTATAGACACGATTTTTTTGTATTTATTTAGATATACTTTTATTGTCTCATAATTTTTGTCCATTTTCACTTTTTACATATAATAAGAAAATGGAATTATTATTCTTAATAGATAAAAATTTTTCCTACGACTTTCCTATTATACTCATTCTAAATATAAAATAAATAATTAAATATTATAGTTACTGACACAACATAAAAAAAAATTAAATTACAATTAGATATAATGTACATACATTACTAGATGTTGACAAAAAATCATATAAGAAAGGGATGTAGTTAATGAGTAGTGAATCTTTGTTTAAACAGCATTCAATGCATTGTTGTCACTAGCATTTATTATTTTTAAAATGAAATAAAAATTAATGGTGAGAATCTTAAAATTTGGCATTTATTAGAAATGATCAAGTATGATTTTAAAATTTAAGGATTAACATTTAGCATATAGAATTTTAGAATTTAGGATTCAGAATTTTAGAGTTTTAAAAATTTCGGATTTAGATTTATATAAAAAAAAACAGAAATTAACATATAAAGAATACTTTTGGAAAAAAATATTTTTGTCATTTGTAATTAAGAATTGCGTGTATATATTTTTTGTAAACTAGTAATTATGCTTTTGAAAAATGCAGCACTTAATGGAAGATTTATAAAATCTAAAACAACATCTGCCCGCTGGTAACAAATGAATTCAATAAAATTTTATAAATTTTATTTATTTTATTTATTTTTTTGTGTGAAATACAAAAAAAAAATAAGAATTGAATTTAATGGATTAAATTTTATGAATTTTATTATATTTTTACCGAATTCCATCAAAACATGTGAAATTTGTAAGTGAATTTCATATTTATAAAGAATCAAATTTTGAATATTATAATACGCTTATTATAGTATATATATATAATTTTTTATTCATGTACTTTTAAGAATAACAATCCAGTATTTATTTTTTAATTTCATTTTTTATTAATTTTAAATATATAGTTATTTTTATTGTTATCATTATTATTATTCAAAGTAGCAAAAAGTAAACAAAGCAAACTTGTTGAATAATAATAATAACAAAAACAACAACTTATTATTAATTTTTTAATATAAAAACCTAAAACTTAATTTTTTAATAAAAAATTGATATTATGATTAGTTCTAACATAATAATGGATAAATTTATTTAATTAAAATGCTCTACAAATATTAGAGTTCTAATATTACGACATTTTAAATTAATAAAATTTTGATGGTAAATAGATTCAAATGTCAATAAGGGTATATGTAAGAAAATAAATCATGAAATTATCACGAGATGTAATCATAAATATCTCTCGTAATGTTGAATCACAATCGTCGACATCATCTCCCTTTTCGAGTCACCGGTATCGTTTTTACCTACGCTTCACTACGCCTCAGGATGAAAAATTAATTTTTACGAACTAAAAATCCTAACGAGTAGAGAAAAAAAGTGCAGAAGTATTTTGACAGAGTTTCGATATGGAATTCTTTTCTTGCTTACGAAGAATAGAATTCGTAGTCCTATTTATAGGACTCTCATTAAGATAATTAAATTTTTCTTAATAAGAGAGAATTAAATTTGACAGTTATAATATTTAGTATAGAAAATAATATTAATAATTAATATGTCAGTTACCTAATTTAAATTAGGTAATTGTCCATATTAATAACCTCCTAATTAAGAGAAATTCAAATAAAAAACTAATTTTATATTAATATTATTTTCTATCCCGATATTATCATATAAATATCAAGATCAATTTCTAATCTTGTAAGTCATGGACGTAACCCTAACTCATTCAGTATTTTTTTATTATAATAGATCACATGTATATTATAAACTTGATTCAATGTTAAAAATATTTATAATTCACCCCATATAATGTAAAATTAATTTGATAGCATATGAATTATATCCGTTCTTTTGCCTTTTATTGAGAAAAAGATATTAAAATTGGTATTGAGGATATTTTAAAAAATAAAATAAAAATAAATTCTTCTATTCATTTATTCCAAGCAAAAAAAATAAGAAATTTATTTTTAATTTTATATTTTATTTATTTTATTTCAAAAAGAAAAATTCATTTACAAATAAATTTCGTATGAAATTTATTTATAAATAAATTTTATAATTTAAATTTTTATATTTCAAGCCGGTCGTAAATATTTTGAATACGTGAATTTTATTTTTCGTCATTAATGATGGCAGATGTTAGCAGTTCTTGTAAAAAAATACTTAATTTAACAATAAGATTTAATATAAATGTCATTAGTTTAATGCATGAAATTTACCAATACCAAAACTAGGCAAGAGGGACTCATTAAAATAATTCTTCAATTTTAAAATGATTAGACCCCTTGCATTGCAATGGATAAGCAAGATTCACGAGCGCGTGAATTACAAGCGCCTATACATGTGGACGACCAACATGCGTCCCTTGTGATAATAAAATGAATATATTGATGGTTGCAAGTTGAAAAAATCAATTGGATGAAAAACACAAAATAATTATTCTCTCATAAAGCGAAAAAAATGAATCATGAGCTTAGAAAATCAAAAAAATAATAAAGGCAAATAACTTCTTTACCTATTATTAAGAGTAATTACCAAAAAGGTATTAAAATTGATATTGAAGATATTTTAGAAAATAAAATAAAAATAAAAATAAAATTTTCTATTTATTTATTCCAAATAAAAGAACAATAAATTTATTTTCAATTTTATATCTTAGTTATTTTATTTGAAGTATTGAAATTCATTTACAAATAAAAGTCATATGCAATTTATTTACAAATGAATTCTATATATAATTTATTTTTAAATTAATTCCGCAATTTTAATCCTTATATTTCAAACAGACCGTAAATATTTTGATTATGTGCATACTTTTTTTTTCGCTATTAAATTATTTAATTTAATTTTTGAGTGAAACATATATTCACTTAGTTTTATATCATGTTTTACGTGCTCATACAGTAAGCGTCATTTGCACATCATCTAAAAAAAAGAGTTTATTTATTTCAAAATTAGAAAATACGAATATTTTTTAAAATTATTGCGTGTGAATAAATTTTATTATAAGGTTAAAGGTGTGTTGAATGGTGGAAAATGTTGATGCGGCAGGTATGATTAATGAATCATGGTAACAGGAAGAGAAGGATTTCCCACCTTTCTTTTTTAAAATTAATGAATTATGGTAACAGTAAGATATGAGTCAAATCTTACTTTATATCTAAAATCCTAATATATTCTTTCCTCTTCTATAAATAAAAATTAAAAAATAAAAAATCGACGTGTTACACATTTGATTAAGATTTATCTTTTTTGAAAGAACATGTTTGATTAAGATTGATCGTTGCAGTATATATAGATTGCGATTTTTTCTGACAAAGATCAATGTATCTAGACCACAAAATATAGTAGACTAGTCAACAAGTTTCCAGTCCGAATATTCAGATGGAAACTCAGAAAAAAAAATGTTTAACACGCCAAACGTTTGTCTGAACTATATGTAATGTTTCACCATATCTTGGAATATCTTGTTTGACTTGATCAAAATACTGAGGGAAAAAATCTTAATTCAATATATTTTATTTAAATTGAACCTAATTATATAATTGATTTTAATTTAAGTTTGATATGGATTTTTATTAGAAACTTAGTTATATTTATTTTGGTGATAATTTTGATTTCTTTTTTCTGAAGTTCATTTTGTTTCTCATGAAATACCCTAGATGGTAAACCATCAATTAAGGGAATCAACTATATATAGCAGTATCACAAGCAAGTCTCTAGCTTCAATTTACAAAGCAAGACAACCCTGAAATTTACAAATCACCTTAAAATAATAGAGGTTGTAGTCGGCGAATAAAATAATGGATAAGCTTATCGCTGGGAGGAAAACAAATATATATATATATATATATATATATATATACACACACAAAATTGATGCTTAATTAACTAAACTATTTGTAATATGAATATTATAATTTTGTTTTTTTAAAGAGATGAATATTATATTTATTATTATATAATGTTTGATTTACATTATAAGATGTTTTATTAAATTTTAAGAGTGATCCAATATATATATATATATATATATATATATATATATATATATATATATATATATATATATATATATATATATATATATATATATATATATATATATATATATATATATATATATATATATATATTTGCAACTAGTATTTAATGATAAAATACAATTCGTCTTTATCTGTAAGAAGGAGAGTTGATAGCTGATGATCCGATCGGATGACAGAATATGCAAGATGAAGTGCCCAGTCGGACCCGGACATTAACAGTCTGAACCCTAAGTTAGTAACTTTTAGAGAGAGAGTCTCAGATAGTCAATACCTGGAGCTATTGTGTCTTAGGCTATTTATAGGAGTTCTTTAAAGGGGTACTCGAGTACTTTGGGGAGTGATAACCAACAGTTGGAGCAGGTGAGCGGCGATGTGACAGGGAGCAAGTGGAGAGTATAGGCGTTGGCTTGTGTCAATGGACTGTAGGACGTGCTGTCCCATCAATCCGATCGGATATTACGCCTTCCTGATTTGTCTTTCAGCTCACACTTTGCCTTTTTGTCATTGGACTTGGGCCATGCCAAGTATTGTTGGACCAACCTGATAGGGTCTTTGGAGATGTATTTTTCATAGTTATAACTTATCCCCCCTCCAACGAGTCCGATCGGGCGATTCAGTGCTCTATCATTTTGGCGGGATATTTCGAATTGGCTTGAATCTGACAAGTTACGCTTGTTCATTTTATCTGTTATGCATTGCGCCTGTTCATTTCAGCAGTTATGCATTTATTGTCGATACGCATGCCGAGGGCGACGCCTCATTTTCCAAAATCGTCATAATAATTTGGAGACATGTGGCGATTATTCAACGTTGAGGCATTTGGAGAGTTCCAGAAGTTTCGAGCCTATAAATAGGTGACTTTTGGGCGATTTCTTCATCACTTTTTAGCGATTCTTAACAGAACTCTGTCAAATTCTCTTTGTGAAGTTTGTTTTTAGCTTTCCTTCGCACGAAATTTATGGGTTTCCAACTCCGAAAATCCAAAGACTTCAGTGTTTCTCCCAGGGAGACTATATTGCCAAAGTAAGTGAACAACTCCTGCCTTTGATCTTCTTCATTTTTCATAATATCATCATCGCTTCTCCCCTTCCTTGAAAGATGGCTTCGAGCAACAATCAGTCTATAAACAGGAGCTTTCTTGAAGCCTATAAAGATCGTGAGACCGTAGCTCTCCTTCGAAACTCACGCAGGGGGGTGGTTAAGATCCCTTTACGATATAATTTTCCAGCAGAGGTCTCTGTAACGGCCTACTCAAATTCCATGGCAATGACCCAAAGACCTCTCGGTTGTGAGAACAATGAGTGGTTCATTTGCTATTTATGGAGCTTAAACATGGGGTTGAGGCTTTCCTTTAATGCCTTCGAAGTTGCAATTCTTAAATGTTATAGAATTGACTTTGGTATTTCGAACGGATGGAGAACAGCGTCTTGGCTCAAGACCCTCTGTAAGATGGAGAAAGTAGCATACAAGTCGACCATAGAAGAAGCTATTTTTTGTATCGTCCTTCATGCAAGGCTCAGAAGAAAAATTCTTTTTAGTGAGGAAGCTGGAGGGCTTGCGAGGCCTTTAATTCGGTCAGATGAAGTTACCATCCTAAAAGACCAAACTTCCTGTTTGTATGAGAGTGATATCGAAGACAAGGAAACCCATATAATTTCAATTATCTCCTTGCCAATTCGATCGGGTCTTCAGACCCTGATGTTGGCATTGACGCAGGACATAAGCATCATAATTAAGTGCATATTGACCATCATGCATTACATGTTTATGAAATACACATCAGCTGGAGAAAATACTTATCTTTTATTTTGGTGATGCAGCTGCAAGCGTGATAGCTAAGGGAGACAATGTTGCTAAGCAATTGGCTGACCGAGCTAAAGCGACGATTGAGGCAGAACGTGTTGCCAAGGAGGAGAGGAAGTCAAAGAAGAGAAAGCTTATGTCTTCTTCAGAAGTTCAAACTTCTACGCCTTCTGCCAGCACTCCGATTTCTCGTCCCCCTCAGCCTCTTTCGGTATTCGCTGCTACGCAGCCTTTATTGGAGGGTCAGTGCCCCCTTCGGCATTTCTTATTGAGGGACAAAATCGATTCGGAGGAAGAGCAACCCGTTCTACCTCAAAGGGGATCAGCTAAGACCAACACACCCCCATTAGATGAAGCTGCACGAAGGAGAACCAAAGAGACAGCCAGGAGAAAAGCTATCGAATTGGTGGCTGCTACGGATGCTAGGGTTGATGCAAGAGGCAAATAGCCCATTTAGGACGAGTCCGCTCGAAGCGTCGCTGCAAGAATTTCTAAAAGGTGTGCTATATCATTGAGAGAAATTTTAACAAGTCAATTCGGCGATGGCTGGTCCATTAAAAATAAAGCGGTATCAAACTTTTTGTGCCGAGGTATGCTCTAAGAGGGTGACTTTAAGGCAATGGGAGATCCTAGCGCACTTGCCCGAGAATGCAGCCTTTTTCAATAGCAAAGTTTGAAGGTATTTTTTCAAAATTTTTATTCTAAATGATCTTGCCTCGTTCTTCCTTTTACCCGTTGTCTTTTTGGTTATTTAACCTTTCTTCTTCTTGTTCTTTTTTTATTTTCTTTTTTTTAGTTAATAAAAAGGGATTTGCGCTTACATGGCATAGCTAATCTCTGCCAAGGAAAATGGAAAGATGTCGATCAGATTGGGAGAGAAGCAGAGGCTAAATATGAGCAGCTAGGAGGGAGTCTTTGCTTGCCCAGGCGGAGGTTGATAAACTGAAGAAGGAGGCATCTCGTCTTTTCCAAGATTTAAAAGCTTGGAGAAAGAGGTTGACCATCTTAAAGGGGATGTAGCCCATCTGACTGTTGAGAGTACCATAGGGAAAAAATTTAAAGAAGAGGCGACCAAATTGAGGGGTAAGTGCACTCATCTATCTGCTAAGTGCTCAAAGGCCAATTCTGAACGTGACCCTTCTGCGGGGGGAACGGGATTCATTGCAAGCCACCCTAGCAGAAAAAGAAGATGGCATGGAGAAGAAAGCTTGAGGAGGAAATTTCTACCTAGAGAGAAGATGTCCTGGATCGATTATGAAAGGCTCAAGGAAAGTTGCTGACTCAGCTAATATATGAAGCCCGCAGGCATTTTCCCTGATGCCGAACTCAGTTGGATGGATGACTCAGGTGCTTTGCCTGATCCTCCATCTAGTGATGATGATTATGAGGCTTCTCAGGACCCCACACCATCTCAATCGAATGCTGGTGGAGATATTAAGTCGGATGCTGCAGCTTCTTTGCCGACAAAGAATGCTTCTGGAGAACGAGCGGTGTCTTCTCGTCCTTCCAACGAGGCGATTATAGGGCCTTCTTCTACCGTGAAAATAGTAGATATAAAAACATAGTTTTTCTTTATAATGTTTTCTTTCTTCTAGAATTTGCATTTTGTACAATCTTTCGCATATGAATACAATTCGGTGTGTTTTTCAATTGTGGCTTTATACTACAAATTTAATTTTGCATTATATTTGTCCAATAATCAACTGAGGAGAAAATATAAAATCAATTAAGAAGAGTACTTCCTGAATTTGGAGATACTTTTTAAGCATAGTAATCCCCAACTTTGAGGGTTACCGATCGATTGATCCGATCGAAATTAAAGATAGAAAACATTCATTTCTGGCGTGAGTTGCCACTTTGATTTAGGTGCACATCTGTCGCGTAAAAAGTGACTTTTCAGTCTTTCTTTGAAGTATATTTCGATCAGATATAAAATTTATTATTTTGTAGGAGAATCATACATGACAAGCGATCTTTCAGTCTTATTGACCTTTGCATCTTGGGTTTGAAATAGCATTGAGCTTAGCGAATAAGTTGATGGATTAAACGAATGCGCCTCGCATCTTGGGCTTGGGATGAACGTTGAGCCTAGCAAAGGAACTTATCCTGTAAATGCATGGATTTCAACTTTCCGCATCTTTAGTTGTGTCAAGCCTAGCAAATAAATTGCATCATATTTATCAGCCGGTCGGTATGCAACATCGATCGAAATTACATCCTCAGTCTTAGAGTGACTGGAATAGACATATCAATCAAGATGTGACATCGATTAAAAGTGAAGCTATTTAATCTGCACTTTGGCAGTTGGAACAATATTGACCAATTAGTCTATGGCCGTTAGCGGTTTTATGGAGATTGTTCGTTTCGAAAACATTTTTGGCCAAACGATCGGGAGATTTGGCGATCTTGTATTTAATTGTAAACTTTCGTATTTTGAATTTGGGATAGACATCGAACCTAGCGAATACGTTGGTGGAGATTAAATGGAGGCATCTTGCATCTTCGGTTCGGGAATAACATCGAACCTAGCAGACAAACTTATGATGGAAAAAAGCTTTTCGCATTTTCAGCTCAAGATGAATATCAAGCTTAGCAAGAGAGCTATGCCAGTCTAGAATTGATCTGGAGTTTAAATGGAGTTTTGAGATTTCACATTTTAGGCTCGGGATAAGCATCGAGCCCAGTGAATAAGCTTTACAGAAATCGCAAATGCTCGGGATATACTTTGATCTGTACTTTTATGGTGAAGTTATTTTGACTGATCGAGGGGAGGTCTACAAGCGTTAGGGCCCTTATCTCAAACTCCCGATGGTAGGATTATCCAATCCGAAGGTTGATTTACTGGAGAGAGAGTTAACACATTGATTAATGACAAGTGGTAAATTCATGAGTTTGAACACGTACCTGTCTTTAGGCCGTTTTTGTTTCGTGGAGACACTCATTTTATATGCCATTAGGGTGCTGTTTATTTCAACAGTTTTTCACATGTTTCTTAGGCACACTTTTATCGCTGTATCTTTAAAAACTTAAAGATAAATCTTAAATAGCAAACAGACAATATCAAAATGGGCTAGCAAACCAGCGTTTATTACAGGAGAACTGGAAGAGCATGAAATTTAGAACAATATATTTGTGTGAACTCAAATTATAATAATTGCACTTGATTTTGCCGTTATTTGATGACCTCTACAAGTCAGTCCGTATTGACTCAGTATTTACGTTTATCTTCATTTCCTGACCCGACCTTCTTTTTCGATCGCTCGATCACTTACAAGAGCTTTCTCGCTCGTTAATTTTGAATGCCCGATAGCTTCGTGTAACTTATGAGCTTTGTCGCAGCCTCCATTGTCTCTCATCTTATTTAGACATTTTGGCCCGATTAGTTTTTTTGCGTGTTTTCTTAGTGCCCACCAATGTTTGGGCAGGATCATCGTTGAATGGAGTGAAAATCCCAGCCGATCGACCGTTGTGGCGATCAGACTTACTTTGCTCGGATCTCCCTTCTTCTTTCTATAATTCTCGAGAATACTGACCCGTTGGGATTCCTCTCTAAATGATCGGACTGGCAGGGTCTATTAAAGGGTCAACCATCTGGATACTGCAATCTGTCCATGACATTGGTCTTCTTTATCCTATTGGATTTGAGATCATCATCCAACTAGATGTATTATCTAGCCCTTTTCCAGCAGGTCAGAGAAGCTACTCGGTTGCCTTGTTGTCAATGATTCAGAAAGTGGGCGATCTGTGATGCTCCTTGCCAAGGCATTTGATGCCATGCCCACGTTTAAATCCCTCACTTCCAACATTGTGGACTGAAAGTGATTGATGTAGTCTTTGAGACTTTTATCGGCTCTTTGATATAAGCTGCACAAGGCACTGATCGACTTTGATACACATGTCTGCGCGGTGAATTGGGTAGTGAACAACTCTTTGAGTTGCCCAAAGGAGGCGATTGATTCTCGAGGGAGTCCAAGGAACCAATTCAAAGCATCCCCTCCTAAGGTGGTTGGGAAGACTCTACAGACAATCATTTCATCGTAGGTGTAGACCTGCAATTTAGTCAAATATTCCCAAAGGTGAGTGGCGGGATCAGTTTTACCTATATATTTGTCCATCACCACATCCCTTCACCTGGGAGGTAACTCAAATTCTATAATTTTTCTGTAAAAGAGTGAGGGAGTGTTGTTGCAAGTGTTCCTCTCATACATCCCTTTCCCCGGCTCCGTCAAGCTAAACTTTTCAAGTTTTTGTTTAAAACCATTCATCCTCCCTACTCATCGCCGTAGCAGGGAACTCTTTTTTTGTTCTTTGGAAGCAAGTGCAATTTGGCACGTGCATGTAGGTCAGATCATCACCAAAGGGTGGGGTGTATGATCTACTGGGGATATAAGAAGCATCTCTGCCCAAGGACATTATCTCCTTTCCCTTATCGTATCTGTTTGTGATTCTGGCACCTGCGCTTCTTCCATCATGAGCACTTAGCTCGTTGAGGAAAATCCCCCCATTCCTCCTTCTTCTAAAGTTTTTGGCCACAAACACCATTTCCTGACCTCTTTTGAAAGTTCTGGGCATTCTTCCCCTTTTCAGAGCTTGGACGACGCTCTCAGTGAGGTCACCAAGAATAGCACGCATATCTCCGATAGTAACAGGGGCATCCTCCTGCTGTGGTGTGACCACATCGTAACGATTTGGAAGGGGGTTACCCCCGACTGGTGATCTGAAAGATTTCTTTCTTAGCCCTGAGGGTTCGTTGGATCTTGAATCTGTCATGCCTCTCATCAAAAGCACCAAATGATAAAGCACAATTCGTCTTTATCTGTAAGAAGGAGAATTGATAGCTAATGATCCGGTCGGATGATAGAACCTGTAAGATGGAGTGTCCGGTCGGATCCGGACGTTAGCACTCTGAAGTCTAAGTTAGTAACTTTTAGAAAGAAAGTATTTAGAGAGAGAGTCTTAAATAATCAATACCTGAAGCCATTGTGTCTTAAACTATTTATAGGAGTCTTTGAAGGGGTACTCGAGTACTTTGGAGAGTGATAACCAGCAGTTAGAGTAGATGAACGGCGACGTGATAGGGAGCAAGTAAAGAATATAGACATTGACTTGTGCCAGTGAGTTGACAGGATATGCTGTCTCATCAATTCAATCGGATATCATGCCTTTTTATTTTATTTTTTAGCTCATATTTTGTCTTTTTATCATTAAATTTAGATCATATTAAATATTATTGGATCAATTTAACAGGATATTTGAAGATATATTTTTCACAGTTATCGTTTAATATTTATAAAATGGTGGGTCATTGACGTAAGTTAGCTTCTATGTAAAACAGCTAGCACAGTCCATAAATACGATACACGCATACACCTATCAGTCACAGGTCCAGCTTATCCCACGTCTGCTCATTTTCGTTTTCCTCCTTCCTAGGATTCCAATTTCTACAACAAAAGACTCTCGAAAAACATGTTAAAATACCTGATTTTGATCACAACCCATTTGAGATGGATAGTTGATTTCTTGATTTATCGTCCTTTCTTTCAACAAAACAGACTTGAAATTCCAGAAAATACAGTTGAATATCTAAGCATAAACAGGTACAAGAGGAAGGCAGAAGCCATAGAAGAATGTGGAATTTGTATGTGCAAATTTGAAGAAGGAGAAGAAATTAGAGAGTCAAGATGTAATCATATTTTCCATAGAATTTGCTTAGACAAATGGGTAATTGGCTATGGCCAAAAAACTTGCCCACTTTGCAGGGATTCCTTCGTTCCAGCTGAGCTTGGTGTTGAAGTTTTGGTTTTCAAGTTTTGGTCTTTCGTTTCTCATGACGATGGCCGTGATAATTGGTGGCTAAGATAAAAAAGATTAGCAATAATTGTTCTATATTATTATTATTATTATTATTATTATTATTACTACTATTAATAATGATAGGGCATGGGAGTATTCAGAGCATTGTGCAGGTGTGCACTGTTGGATCCAGGATATTATATTTTTTATCCTCAATCCAACGGTTCTGATGCATCGCAGTACATAAGAGTTTTTCAACTCAAACTTTTTTTTTTTTGGTAAATATAAATTAGTGTATTGTTATTATGTGCCATTGAAACAATAACTGTTCCTATTATGTACGAGTATATTGCTTGTAATAATTAATTGCGGTTGGGATGATTCTAGCAGCACCACAAACAAAATTTGTCCTTTGGATTAGAGGATTGAATTCACAACTTTTTCCTTTTTTAACAAAAAGATGAAGAAAAACATCGTTAAAGAGAGAGATCTGCAGGAAGTACTGCTAATAATAAATACGAGGGACTAACATTCGACGCAGACATACCAGTTCATGTTTTCGTTAATGCCATTTTCATGTTGGTTTCCAGTTGTTGCATATTTTCTCAATAGAATTTGATGGATACATGGAATTCTGCAAAAGATATGCTAATCACTTTGTCTTTATTATCGATTTTATTCTCCTCGTTTTTTGGCATGCATGGTTAGCTACCACTCATGTCGACGCCTGCAGCGTTCACTAATTTCAGTATTTCCATACTGTGGATATAGTAAACAATTGTTTTGCTCAGTTTTGAATTGACCCTGATTCGCAATTTAAAGATAGGATATAATATTTTATTTAATATTTGGAATTTTCTAAAATAATAACGTTTTTCTTTTATAAGAGTTTTAAACTTTACTCTATCTCTGATTATTCAATTTTTAGTATTGCTAGTATAAATGATTATTCTTTTATGTTCAAAATATGAACATTTAATTGACCTTTGGCAGTATATGCTGAGAATTATAAGATTCGCCCTGGTTTGACCTAATTTTAATTTTTTAAGAATAAATCGTCCAATCAGAATTTGAAGAGTTTAATTACTTGACTATCAAAATAAATTGAGGATTTAAGAGAGTACAATTACTTCATATATTAACTTTATGTTAAGAAAAAAGCTTATTTTGTGTTTAAATTAAAAAAAAATCATTAGTTTGAACTCTTAAGAAAATAGTAATTAATTTGAGTGTTTAATAAAATGCAATAAAAATATAAGGATTAATTAGTCTAATTTTATAAGTTCAATGAGTGGGAATTGATAAGTTTTAAAATGTTAGAACTTAGAATGAGCTAAAAGGGAAGCAAAACTGGCTTAGCCGATTGTTTATAGATAATGAGCCAACCTGCAAAATAGGTGAAGACTAACCCCCTAATATGCAGGGGATTAGCACTCAAATGCTTAAGTCAAAAAAAGTTTAGAGAGAAAAAAAGTAGTAAGAGAGTCATTATGTATGGAACACCTTATTTTCGAAATTTCTCTTTATTTATATAGTGTCTATGTGGCTAGTGCCTATGAGGCTAGGATACTCGAATATCAAATTTTTTGTATTTGTAATTAGTAAGTTTAGGACGTTTGATGTGACAACTAGTAGGCATGGCCTGTTGATGTGATAAACGCAATGGGTGTCGGGTAGATTGGTTGAAGAGCTAGATTAATTTGTCAGCGCACTTAACCTATGCAAATGGTTAGTGGACCTTTAGGCTTGTGGATAGCAACTGAATCTGAGCCGAGACTGCACCTATTATATTGAGCCGGATCCAAACATGATAATATTAGGTATTGTCATAATTTTTTTTTTTGAAACTGAAAGGACCTTTTCATTAAAGCAACTGCTGGATACAAGGGGGAGGAGATGAAAATCTAACTCCCTGAAAAACAACAGAAGTCCTAGCAAGCAAATGGGCAAGGTCGTTTCCAGACCTTCTAACAAAAGAAAACAGACAGCTTGTAAAGGAAGAACTTAAAGAAATACAATCATGAACTAGTAGACCAAAATGAGAATTATTTAGAGTTGGAGCGGACAGTGCTTGATATAGTATCAAACTGTCAGTTTCAATTTGAACTTGATCAAACCTTTTTTCCTTTAACCACTTTAAAGCTTCCTTGACTGACATTGCCTCTGCAATAAGTGGATCAAGAGGGCAAGGGAAAGAGCCATGTTGAGCAACAATAAAGTTCTTGAAAAAGTCCCTGCAAATCCAACCATAACCAACACGATTTTCTGAGTGAAATAAAGCTGCATCAGTATTGCATTTTATGTACCCAGGAGGAGGAGGGGCCCAAGCTTCCAATGAAGGAATACAATGAGAGTTGTTTAAAGTAAAATCCTTATGATGCACAATTTCCCACTTAGAAAGAGAACATCTAGCCATGCGTAAAACTGCACCATTGCTCATCTGACTCTGCTTCCAAACAAAATTGTTCCTTCTGAACCATATAGACCACATCAAAAAGAAAGCTTGATGGACCTCATCCAGACTCAAGGACTCAAGCCAGCCACCAATAATACATTCCAAGGAAGCATTGATATCAAAACACTGTCCTAAAGGACTAGCTTGCCATATTGCTTGAGAAGATGGGCATGAAAATAATGCATGATGCACTGTTTCCGTATAAGCAGGAGAGCAAAAAGGACACAAGTAGGAATCTATTGCGTGTCTTTTGAACAGATTATTTGTAGTAGGAAGAACATCAACAACACACCTCCAAACAAAAATACGCACCTTGAGAGGTAGAGCAAGGTTCCAAAGGCGTTGCCACTTAAAAATACAATTCAACAAAGGCTGAACCATACCTTGTAATGCATGATAGCTACTCTTCACTGTATACTGCCCCGAATTTTCTGAAGGCCAGTATATAGTATCTTGACAAGGCATAGTGGCAAGGGGAATTTTAAGAATACTTTCTGCATCACTTCTACAAAAATTCTCGAGAATTAAAGGGACATTCCATGAAGAGTTACCAGACAACAAAGCAGAGACTGAGGAGTGAACAAGAGCCGGTACTGGATTAGAAATGATTCTTGGATTTAATGGATCAATCAGCCAAGCATCATTATAGATCGAGATTTGTTGACCAGACCCTATTCTCCACCTTAAGTTATGAGTAACCAAGTCCTTTGCCGCCAAAATACTTCTCCAAGTATAACTAGGTTTGCTTCCCAATTGAGCTTGCCATAGATTGTTGTTAGGAAAATATCTTGCCTTAAGAACACGTGAGACAAGAGAGTTAGGCATGGTTAGGATTCTCCAAAATTGTTTTTCCAATAGTGCAACATTGAAATCATGGATATTTCTGAATCCGAGCCCTCCCAATTTTTTCGGAACACATAAAAGGTCCCATCTACACCAGTTGATACCTCTTGAGTTTGAACCACTTGAATGCCACCAAAAATTATTAACATCCGGTGGATAGAGTCACAAATGTTGATAGGGATGAGAAATATACTCATGATGTATGATGGAATCGATTGTAAAACTGACTTGATCAGAATCTCCCTTCCGCCCCAAGACAGGAACTTATTCCTCCAATTGCTAAGCCTTTTTCCAGATTTTGTCTTTAATGAAAGCGAACACCTGACTCTTATTTTGACCCACATACATTGGCATGCCCAGATAGTGTTTCAACTGTTGAGAGGTAGATATCCCCAAAAGATCACAAAACAGACGACGCATAAAAGGATCAACATTCTTACTGAATTCTAGAGATGATTTTTGGAGGTTAACTGACTGACCTGAAGCAGCTTCATAATTAGAGAGACAGTTCTTGATCTCCAAAGCCTCAATTAATGTAGCTTTAAAGAAAAGATACAAGTCATCTGCAAAAAGAAGGTGACTAATTGTTGGTGTATTTCTGGCTACCTTACAACCATGAATCAAGCCTCGAATCTCCAAATCATGTAAACCTTCAGAAAGCCCTTGTGTGCATAAAATGAATAAATATGGAAATAGTGGATTCCCTTGTCTCAAACCCCTTTGAGGAAATATAGGGCCCATAGAATGACCACTGGAGCACACCTGATATGAGACAGAAGTGATACACATCATGATAAATTATAATAAAAAAAAGGTGATAGGTTCAATTAGTGTAATCAATGCTTTTTGTTTTATTGTAAGAATTAGTCTAATCAAGCTTAGAACAATTATGGTAATTTGCTATAATAACAAACTTGTTGGCTTAAGACTCATATAGATTTTGACGAATAACAAAACAAACTAATATGTTTGGGCTTTTTAAGTTTGATGTATACAAGTTCACAAAAAAATTTTGAAGTCACGTGTTCTTATCAGGGGTAGAACAGATCAGAAATGTGATCTGCTAGTCAAACTTCATTGCTCAGCTTTCTCTTGAAGATCAAGACAAGTTAGGAAATTACTTGTAAAATTATTTTTTAAAAATTCACACACTTACACTCATTTATTGCATAAAAATAATTTTTTGAAATCATATCATATTTAATCCAGTTTTTTCCTAAACTTAAATTCTCTATTTAAATATATCTTTTGAAAAAGGAAAGAAACATTGTAAAAATATTTTTTCTAGCTATTGCAATCTATTTAAAGAAACATATTTTGAATAAATTTCTGGCTGTTATAATTTAATTAAGAAAAACTAAAATTAGATGTTTTCAAAATTAAAGAAACGTTTACTTCTTTCACACCTAATGGCTAGTTTTCTTCAAGTATATAATTGGAGTTGTTTTGGGTGTTAAACATGCGAGTAAAACACTCTTTATTTTAAACTTTATATTATTGTAAATTTCACTTTATCATGAGTATCAATCGTATATTCTCAAATGATTATAGTTTTTAATTGTAATCATACGTAGTGAGATCTATTAAAAACCGTATGAAATATTATCAGGTTAGGTTGCTAGGATCTAGGAAAATAAGCTAGCAAGTGTTTGAGTTTTTTTTTTTTTCAAATAAGCTAGCAAGTGTTTGAGTTCTTTTACTTGGAAAAAAAAAAACTAAGCTTTTGGATCCTTTTATTTGAAAAAAAGGGTTAAGTGTTTTAAAAATTTTTACTTGGGAGAACAAATTGGGAAAGCTATTCAATATAAACGGCTTTTGACTCTTGTCCACTAAATAGAGTCACATTAAAAAAGAGAAACTCTTAAAACGGATTGTTTTAAGGAGAGAACGTAGGTAATGACCGAACATCTATAAATCGCGATGTCAAATATTATTATCCCTTACTCTCTCTCTTTTATTTTTGTGCTCTATCTAATTTTATTTTATGTTCATGCTTCGTATTCTATAAAACAGAATGTTAAAATTAATTTGTATTCTATCATGGGATTTATCTAAATATTTGCATAAAATTGACCAAGTTTTAATTGATCATTTAATTATCTTGAGTTTCGTTTATGTGTGTATATTTGTTGTGAAAAAAGTTGAGCGAAAATATATTGAATAATATTTATGAAATAAATTTATCGTAGTCTCAATATATGCTATTGTAATGACTTGAAATATTTATATGCTTTAATTTATTCCACTTGCACACTAAATGTTTTAATACTCTGTTCACCCTTGTTAGCTATGATTTGATTCCAATGCAATATGACCAAACAGAAAGTTAGGCCGTTTCTTTGTCCAAAATATTTCGTCAAAAAGATCCTTAATATTATTAGAAATTGGATATAAAAGTCGAAGTATAGATGGACCAGGTCAACCAAAAGAAATCCGAACGAATTGGATAAGGTAAAAGAATCAGCATGACTACCTTTTTTTTTATATAAATTTTATTTTTAATTTTTAAGATCAATTTAATTTAAAAATAAAGAAACAATTCTAAAAGACATATCTAATAGTATAAATTACTTTCTTTTAGATTTTAAAAGTTCAAATTTTTTTATAAAATAAATTTTATTGCTTGATGTATTTGAATATATTAGATAATATAAAATAATATTCTCATTGAGTTTTCTTTTTTATAATACATGTTTATAATTTTTTTAAAGAATACATATTTTTTAAAAATTTACTTAAATAATTAAAATATAATAATATGTTAATATTTTAAAAAATAATGTAAAATTAAAATTTAATTTGGTCATTCAAAAATACAAGAACTCAACTTGAAAGCCAAAGTGAAACAACCCAATTCAAAAATGATGCAATCATATTCCAACTCAAATATATCTGATTGACCGTTAATTTGTCTTATAATGAATATTAATATATGCTCCATAATTACTTTATTAATATAATCGAATCATTATAGCTAATCACAAGCCATTTTCTTATTGAAATTATTGTAAACTTGTCAATATCTGTTACGAACTTGTTTAATATACCTTGTAATAAAATAAATAAATTGTTGTTTCTTATTTTACTAACATCCTCTTATTAGGGTGTAGCCATTAAAACAATATCCATCAATTCGACCTCATTAAATATTCTTTTTTAGCATATGTGAAAATAGCTATCTCTTTGAAATATAAAAGTTTCGTAATTTACACTAGCCCTAGGGTGAGCATGGTGCAATCAACTGATCTATAAATAATATTATTAATTGGTTTATTAATTTTTATAAACTCTTATTTTATTTTCATATTTAATTAATTTTTTGGGATAGATTTATTGGTTAAATATTAAAAAATTTTAAAAGTATAAACTTAGTAAATTATACAAATTGTAAAGTTATTTTTAATGGTTAAAAATGCTTCGAAAATGAAAAATTACCAACACAAATATAATATCCATAAAAAAATCAAAATTTCATAATTAATTACAATTATTGAATACATTCAACATTAAAATAAGAATAAGGTTCCCCTTATGCACGTTTAATGAATAAATAACTATAATAAGATATCTAATTCGAATATTTATTTATTAAAAATATGTACTATAATAATATTTTAGGAAGCTATAAACTTATATATATCATAAAATTTATAAAGTATAAAACTTTTAAAAATTTTAAGTATTAAAAAATAAAATATAAAATGTATATAAATCGGGCAAGTATTAACTAATGGCTAAATGTCCGTTTTTTAAAAGTAAAAACTATAATCTTACTGTAATTCTAAATTATTGGTTTGATTAATTTAAAATCGGTTCGATTTTGGATCAATTTTTCAATTAATTAAAAATTAAATTTTTTAACCCGTAATTAGCATGTGTGTCTTCTTATGAAATAGAATTTTTAAGTACTTTCCCCCTTCCACTCATCACGTCAACTTTTGAGAGTTTTTTTCATCGATAATTTTTAAATTTCAAAAAGTATTAATTATGTATTTTCCTATTTTACTCTTATCTATGCAAAAAAATAAATAAATGAATTAATAGAGTGATGGTATATAATTATAGAAAATTAGTAACAGAATATTGCAATAAAATGTGTATATTTATAATCGAACTATGTTTTTTAAAAAATAATTAAATTATTGACATGATTTTTATTTTTACATTTTCTTAATTTATAGATGACAAACAGATGGGGTTATAAACAGATTAAAAATTTTTCGATTCATAATTGGTTGGATCGGATTAGGTTGGATAATAATATGAATGGAGCATCATTAAACGGATCATAAATGAATTTGATTACAAATGGATAAAATCATTAGTTTGAACTGTTAAGAAAATAGTAATTAATTAATTTGAGAGTTTAATAAAATGCAATTAAAATATAAGGACTAATTAGCCCTATCATTAGTCTTATTTTATAGGTTTAATGAAGGAGAAATATATTAAACAAAGCTCATGGGTTCAATTTGTTTGATAAGGTAGGCCGTCTCGTTGTCCAATTTTTGCCGCTTTGTTTTTGTTGGGTAGCTGCTGAAATGGTCAGTAATACATACATATATTGGTAAGCAGTAAATGACATATTTCCGGAGGTGTGGATACGATTTGAATATGTTCGAAAAGAATAATTCGATCCCAATCTAAATTACTTCGAAAATAAGTAATCTAAATCCAACTTAGATTATTAAAAAAAAAAAATTAAGAATCATGTGAACCGACGGTGGACTAGATGGACCCAGAATAAATCCGAATGAATCGAATTATATAAATTACTTTTATTTTTAAATTTTAAAAAATTAAGACTTTTCCTAATCATTTTTATTGTTTGTAATATTTCAACAAATTAGATAATATAAAATTCTACTTTAATTTTGCATTTTTGAAATACATATTCATAATTTTTCCTTTTTTTTTTTAAAAAAAAGTTGGTTTTATCAATGTCTTTTTTAGAATTTATATAAATTATTAAAATTTAAAAGTGGATAAAATAAATTAAATGTTTAAGAAAAAACAAAATAAGATTACAATTTAATTCGGTAACTTAGAAATTAGTCAGATTAAAAAAAGAGAGAGAGACTCAATGAGCCGACTTCAAAGTCAAAAAGTGATTCAATCCAATCATGAAAGAGTAATTAAATAACCCAACAAAAAACCTCCCAAACTGACAGTAATGTGTTCTGCATAGAATAAATATAAATGAATACTTCATTAATATATGCTCCAAATTAATGCAGTGACACCTTAACCCAATCATTTCAACTCATTATAGCTCATTTTGGTAATTGTAAACTTGTCAATATCTCTAAAAAAAAAAGGTATTGTCTCTATTAATTCAAGCTCATTAAATATTTGTTTTTAAAAAATCTATATGAAAATATAAATAGGGCTTTCTTCGAAACATAGAAAGCTTCATAACGTATCAAAAATAGGGCATAAAACTTTATTGCTTACCCACTTAATTTTGCTTCTAAAAAATAAACAAAATTACAAAAAAAAAAAAAGCACAATATCACAAGTTTTGCATATAAATACACAAGTAGGATGCGCACAATACCAAAACCGCATACATATTAATTACAAGGAAAAATTGAAATTTGGCAGCATATTTTCATTTACAAAATTGATTTCAATTTTTTGTATGAATCAATGAAATAAATTTCGCCTCTAAATCCCACCAAATAGCAACCAAAACTAATAAAAATAAAGAATAAAAGAGAACGCAATATCACACCATAATACAAAGCCACGATGAATAAAAACATCAATGCTCTACTACTGTCCTAATAGCATCTTGTTGAGCTGGTGTTAAACCCTGCAATTCAAAAAACAAGATACATCACATATCACAGTTGGCATTAAATTTTTATTTTCAATTATTGGTTTCAAAACCTTTGAGAATCTGAGTTGACCTGACAAAGATGGTAAAATTGCTCCCTGTTGCTCTCGGAGAACTGCCTGAGGAACTCCGTAAGATAGCTTGCCAAATTAATCTGTCAAGACCATATTTCAGTTGAAGTCCATATGAAACATTCTTTACACATCTAGAAGTATATAAATTGTTGGTAAAAATGGACCTCATTAAGCGGATCAGTAGCGTGCAATGGGTCATCATCATCCCCATCCTCTTCATTCTTGAAATTTACAAATCAGAAAAGTTTGTTAGTGACTGTTATGGAAGGAAAGGAAAAGGTGAAGTACATCTGGAAATTCAATTTGTCAAATAACCTCATTGTAAGTTTTAGCCATTGCTTCCATTTGATCATAATTAGTTCTACCATAGGATGTAGTGGCAGCAGAGAAAATCAAATTCTTGTCGGATTCGACCTCTCCTTGAATTTCTTCCCAGTCGCTCTCCTGTCACAATAACAAGCTCAAGGCAATCTATTGCAGGGGTTGACTTAACAAAAGAAGTCTGAAAAAGCAATGTACCTCATCACCACCACCTGGTAATTGTTCTTTGATTTCAATCAGCATGTCCGCAAATAAAGCAAGTATCTATAAAGGCACATGAGAAGTAATTGTTCACATTTGCATTCCAACATAACTCAGCACATGAGAGGCAACCTTTTAGATTAAAACATGCAAAGACAAGCAGCACGTAAACTCATACACACAATGTGAATGACCACAAAGCTTGTGAGGAAGAAACACCTTTCCAGGAAGTGGCATCACGGTCCACTGATCAGGAGTCAATTTAGCTTTTGATCGAGTAGTTATCCCTGAAGAAGACTTTACGAAAAACAATAAAAAAAGAAATTAGATAAAAGGGGCGAGAAGAAACTACAAGACCATCAAAACTGTGAAGGTTAAAAGCACATAGTCGAAAACAACCTTAATCAAATGGCCTTGTACATTAATTTTCCCAAGTTCAGCATGTCTTGATGATAGCAGTAACGCCAAAGCACTGGTTGTAACCTTAATTTGGTATGCACCTTGTATCTCCCCTGAGATCAGTTTTGAAATGTAGGATGAAAATGCATAAATAAATAATTTCAGCTTACTTTAGCATGCAATTAATTTCTTTATAACACAAACCGGAAAGGAGGGAAACAAATCAATGAAAGAGAAGATCCCAATCTCTTTCTTTTTTTAAGTAAAAGGGGAAAAAGAGAGAAAAGGAAGGAGACAGCATGCGCAAACAAGTCCTATCCACATCTGTCATTCATCTAATCAATGCCACTGCTGTGAATGATAAGAACAAAGAAAACTACAAAAACTCCAAAGAGACAGTGTACTACTCACAAATTTAAGATAATAGCAAAGCAAAGGGATCTGCTCAACTACAAACCCAATTAACTTGACATTCAAAAACTGGTAGATTTAGTTACCAAAATATAACACTGGTACTAGATTGTCCTGTTCACATGAAAGTTCAGGAACAAATCGGATTCAATTATTGAATTCCAGAATGGGTTCAAATTAAAAAAATAAAAATAAAAAAAATGAAAACCAATTGCAAGATCCATTCATTAGAGTTTTGTTCAATAATGGTTCTTCTAATAGTCTTGTATTAATTTACACACGCACAAATAAAAACAAAAAAAATAAACAAAGTCGAATCATTTCCCTCATCTACGGAAACAAACATCACTCTTATGGTTCTCTTGAATGGAATTTCGTGAACTATAGCTAGCACATCATTAATCATCAATAGCAGGTTTGCAATCTGAGGCATAAAATTGCCAACAGAATAAATTATGATCTCGTTTTCAGCAAGAGTGTACTTTAAGAACACCAACCTTGCTGCTTAGTCCATTCAGCCATGAAATAGACAAAGGAGTTCTCATAGCCTTCAGCAGGAATACTGATTAGCATATCTATGAATTGTTCAACTTTGGGGGCGCTCATATGGACCTGCATTTTAAACGAACAGAACAGTCAAAGGTCAATCATTCAATGCCACAGAGATTTCAAGGTTAGATATTAACCACAAAAGCTGGCACCAGAAGGCTCAACAAGATAGGATGAACAAAAAATCATTAAAAATTCCAGCTGGGCAAAAATGGCAAGGGAAAAGCACTCAAATTTCAAGGGTTTTTTTTTCCCAAACATAAGAAATTTAGTCTGTTTGCTTTGCAGAAAATAACTTGTCTGGAATAGAACATTTTCCCCATTGAAAATCATTTCTTAAAAAAGAAATTAATATCTGTTATTTAATTGAAATCAACTGAAAATTAATTTCTAATGTTCTACATAAATTGATTACAGTTAGTTTTTTCTACCTATAATGTGACACAAAGATATGATGCATTGTTTACAAATCAATGCATACTGAATAAAATCATTGCAAAACGAATTTATTTATCAAAGTAATCCAAGTTTTCCTTTTTTGATTTGTATGGCCAAATTATCCAGAGGCTATTTCAATGATTCAAAATCCCCACTTTGAGTGATCTTATGGACTCTTCAACATCAGCTTATGCATATGCAAAATAATCGTGACCCAGTTGCCAGCAGAATCAAATCCTAGTTAGCATGGAAATAATATTCCTCTCTCAACTAAACTAATTCAGATGGAAATAGTCAAGGATTTCAATACAAGTGGATCTGACATCACTGTACCAAAGGATGATAAAATAAAAAAAGCAGGAACGGAGTTATTTTTAAGCTAACATACATAATCCTAGTATAGGATGAAGAAAAAGACTAGCTTACAGCATGAAAAGAAAAGATTAAAAAAATAAAAAAGAAATTAAACATTAACGAAAAGAGCACTGAGATTTTATATGCTTCAAATTATATATGTTACTGGTTAGAAAAATATTGTCCCTCACTACTATAAAAATTTATGTTAATTTAATAGTGAAAGAAGAAGAAGAAGGAGAAAACGAAAAAGCGATTTTTGAGTAATTATTTGATAAAAAGTAAAAGAGACAATTGATCTCTTGCAAAGAAGATCAAGCATGGAAAATGGCTACTTGTTCTCAAAACAAGTACATTTTCTGTGTTCTAACCATTTTCTCCATTAATTGGAAACCAAATCTGGAGTCATTTTCCCATGTTGGCATTGATTTCCTCCATTAAAAAATCAATGTCCCTTGAACCACTTTCTGAAAGCCCCCAAAAACTTTAGCTAAAGGAGGAAAGAAAAAAAGGAAGAATGATTTTTCAAGGAATAAATGGAGTCTTAGTGTGGGAAAGAACTTCAAATAGTTATTCTTCCTGTTTGAAAATAATAACTAACTTTAACGTGAAAACTATAAGAACACATATTAGTAAAATGAGTCAATTTTAGGGCAATGATTTAATGTTATTATGTGTCCCTGCATACAACATATAAGAAAAGAGTTCCTGATAAGTTTCAGGTAATTGTTTAATTTAGTCAAAATGAAGCAACCATTGTTCATTAGCAATTACCAATCTAGCAAGAATAAGTAACAAGGAGCTTCTCAATCCTGATATTTGAGCTGACTGCATCCGTCTGACAAGAGCAGCAACAAGATCTCGGATATGTTGTGCCATTTGCAATGGCAGATGTAAAATGAGTTGCAAAATATAACTCCCAACAAAAAGTGATCCTGAGCTTTCCAGATCAGGGTCAAGAAGCCTGCATTCCAAAGGTTTTGGCATCAGAGAGTACAATCTATAATCCCTCAGAACCATTTTCACTGTTGATTTATATATGAAGCATCATAATGAAACATTTAATCCCAGTTATTACCTTAATTTATATATGCACTACACAGAATAGCACACATAAAATAATAAAATAGCATACGGAAAATAGCAAGTGTTTCAATTATAAAATGGGAACACCAAATAAGCCGCAAAATCTCAAAATTGAGTTCCAGCAGACATTTTGACTTACACCTTTCACATTTAGCAAACAATAAAAAAATTGAGATGTTAGTGAAAGGTAGCAGACAAATTCAATGCATACTTTCACATCTATTACAGTAAGTTTATAATGTCATGCTTCTACCATAACATGCACAAGTCCAGTAAGTTTTTCATCCTTGAAACAGAGTCAACAGGTCTCCAAACATTCTCACAGCTCTCAACCCTCTACATTGTCCCTATGACCTAAGGTATAAAAACTTTGAAAGAAGAGATAAGTAGCAAACCTTGAAGCTGCATCAAGCAAACTTCTCATTGTGAATCCAGAATCAGCACCCCAAGTAAGTATTTCTTGCCTTCCTCCAGATATAAAAGCAGCCAAACATTCAGTGGCATTCTGGTCAATGACACAGCAGCAAGACGAACAAGTCATTTATCTAAAGTACATAACCAAAACAAAATGTAATTAAAACGAACAAAAGCCTTGTATTAAAAGAAAAGTCACCTGCATTTCACTGTGATCCTCACTTTGAAGGACTATCCGGATAACAGCATCAAAACAAACATCGTACAATGCTTTCACTACATCACTTGGAGCATTCTGTACAATGCTATCATAAACTGTAATTAGCAAAGCAGGCATCTAACTTATGATGTTTCTTATAGTTAAAGAAGAGATTAGGTAGAAGAGTTAGAATAAAAGAAAACCTTAACTTGCCTTTAATAGCATGGTTACCAGATCCAGGGATCCAGCTACCAGTCCATCAGGCTGCTGCTGTGGCTGATTATTACCACCAAGATTCATTAGAAACAGCATCTAAATCACTATTAAGCAATTGAAAGACAGTTACTTGGAAAGTAATTTTCGAACATACATTAGCTAAGATTGGCCCAATATGCGGCAAAACCCGAGAAACCAATGGATGAATGCAGCCAGGAGAATTTTTTATTGCCTGAGGAAATTATCAAGTGAAAATAATAAGTTAAATGATAAAAATACCATTCCATTAATTTCAGTAATGGCAAATTTTTTAATCCTACTGTTTTTTGTCAGGTTTTTTTCGTAGCTATAACCAATTGAATTTAATTAATTGGTCAACCAAGGTGCATTTACTTTGCAGAAAATGACTTGGCAGAGAAAGTTATTTTCCTTTGTAAAACACTCCGTACAAAACTGAATTAGACTTTGTTATTCAGTTATAAATCTAAAATCACCAGGAAATATTTGAATTACTAGCACACACAAAGGGAGAAAATCATTTTTTCTAATTTATTTTCAAATCAAAGAAGACTATGAGAACGCCCAATTTCTGCCCCATCAAACGGCCCTGGAGTCCATTTGTTTTTAATGTGCATTACATCCTTTTTTTATGAGATTGAAAATTTTCTGTTTTTAAAACAGAAAGTAATTTTCCTTAAGAAAATTTTAGTTTTCTAATTGGTAACACAATAAAAATTCCATCGACAAACAATTTACAGAGCCCAAACTCTAGAAAATGTGGAAAAGGTTTTCTAGAAAACATTTCACCATATAAGCCATGATAAGAGTTTGAATTTTGTGGCTGAAATTGAAAAGGCACTTGGTAGTTTTATAAATTTGTGGCAGCAGTATTCATATTCACAAGTTTGATTGATGGTGCAAACTGCAACCACAACAGCTAAAAGTAAAGCCATTGCCATCATCACTCTCTTCCCACTCTCAAAATAGGGGTTCACAACCTAAGCAAACGCACAATATGATGCATATTTATCTAATATACACAGGTGGTCAAAGAAATTGTAAAAGCAAAAGAAATTAATAAAGGAAAAAATAGAAAGCCACTGTCTAGAAAGATGATAATTACCTCCAGAACCTCAATTGCATCAATACTGATAAAGGGATCAGAAACATGCAGTGCCCACATATTAAGGATTACAGGAGAGATAACAGACTCAACCGCTACCGATAGTTCATGAGCTATAATGAGAAAATACAAACACTGAGACAGATAACAATAAGAAAATGAAACAAAGAGTTCCCTATTATATCCAAACCCACCTGCCTTAATTGCTGCTTGCATTGTTTCAAGTACTAGGTGTAACGTCTCATCAGATGCCTGCAAAGCAGAAGCCCATTATATCTTATAAACTAAAGTATGAGAACTGTAATGCAGGTCTGCATATTCAGTACGCTACCTGGAGAAGAAGATTTGTCAGTGATGAAAACAAACCCATCAAATGAGGCTGAACATCCCTTGTACTAGCTTCGGGTAGGAGTTGAGAAAGTGCCCGGCAAGCACCTACTTTCACAGGTGGGGGCCTGTTGGGGACAAAATATCATAAGATTATAATCACAATTATTCATAAATGTAAACTATCACAATATAATATATTTTGCTTACACATCCATGCCCACTGACTGTACTGCAGCAGAAAGATAGTTCTCAATAACCCCACTGCTGATCTGTAAAATACTGATTATCAATAAGAGTTATTCCACAAAAACAAGGGTACAAGGAAATAAAGTAGTGACAAATACCACAGAGGAGAACTTAGCAACTGTTGTAAAGATGCGAGCATAAAGAAAGGGATATTCATGCACCCCTGCACAAAAAACAATACCACCAAGCCCACCCATCAATAATGGAACCCTAATTGGCACTAGGAAACAGCAAACAAAGAGAAATGAAGGAGACAAGCACCTGCTCCAATGTTGGCAATCATCTGTTCTATAAGGTTTCCTAAGTTGACATTGATCGACCTTGAAGCCTATTAAGAAGAATTTAATACTCAGAGAACATTGTCTCATATTGCACTCAAATAAAAGCCCCCAACCCTAGAGCAATCAAAATTCAAGAACTAGAGACAAGATTTCATAAAATGAACCTCTGCTTCAAGCAATTGGTCTGACAGAGAAACAACAGCAAACAGTGTAGCCTCCCTCATCTGCCATCATGTGAGGATGGGAAAAATTTTACAAAACTTAGTAATCTCATGCTGAATGGATAAACATAAGCTGGAAGAAATTTATCAAAGCTTATATCTGTTAGCAATATGAACCATAATTAAGAAATAAAGTGTTTCCACTTACTCTCCACCAAACTTTTGAGCCAGAAGCTTTTTCTTGTTGAGACTCATTGAATCTTTCATTCACAGCATCTATGATGACATTGATTCCTTCTCCACCAAAAGAATTCACCACCTCCTCTAGCAGAAGTACACCTGGCAAAAGCAATTTTTATGGCAAACCCTATTGTACAACAAGCAGCTGGTGAAATTAAAACCAAATTCCACAAGATGCATACAACCAATCCATGAGATGAAAAAGAATCAACCAGTCCATGAGCTGACCAAGAATGTGTCATAGAAAACACTGAGAAAATTAATTAATACAACTAACTTGTTCTATGGCAGGTTTGTCTACCCACTGTCAAATCCTGTGCCCAACATGAAAATAGGATGCTCTCTTCCTTTATTTTTATGTATCTAAAAAATCATGGAGCAGTATCCTGATACCATTCTACTAGTATAGACACAGACCGGCTGCTGGATTTTATAAAGACAACTGTAGTTCACTAAGATGAAGTTTTGCCTCATGCTTAAATTTTTTATATCTATCAAAAGTCCCATGGTTTATTTAAAGCTTCTTTTTAACCTGTCAAATGCTCCCCAGAGTATTTTTGACTTTATGTTATTTAATCAATATTTCAACTCCATTTTCTACTCCTTAACTATAAAAGATACTACAAGGAGTACTAAATAGCAACAGGCGGCATATAAGCTGCTTACCAGAAATGCGACAGCTATAAGTAACATCATCCTCATCAGCAATAAATTGGTTAGCATCCATTGACCAAGTATGAATCTATACAAAATTCAAATATAAAAAATGATAAACAACGTAAAAATAAAGAGAGAGAGAGAGAGAGAGAGAGAGAGCTCATTTTCAAGACCAAAAATAATAACAACATACGCATACCCAAAAAAGTTTTATCAGAGAGGAAGAGGTAAAGATGAAGGGCATATGCACAGCATTCAAAATTATAAAAAAATTTGCAGAAAGCTTGAAAGACCAACCTTTACTTATGTAAGTTGCAAAGCAAATAATTTCACACCATGCATGTTCCTCTTCTACACCAACTCTCTTCCCATGAGCCCACACCCCCTTTCAAAAAGACATGTCAAATTTCCCACCCCAACCTATCAGATTCCATCTTTTGCATGTTTTCCCTCTGTACAAAACATTTGTTTTACAAACAAGTTGAAAGAGAAGTGCAGGAGGGCAGACAGAGGGGAAGCAAGACATAATAGTTTCTAATCTACCAGTTCCTATTTAAGCTTCAAATGGGGGAAAGCACACACACATTTACCTCAATAGGGCTTCCTCAAGACTGCATACACTTTTAGCAATGAGCATAATAACTATGATTCCACCATAATTGAACTCTCCTTTGGCAATAAATAAATGCCACACAGGATAGCACAAACATCTAATTATTTTTGGACTCTTAACGATAATTACATTACCTTTTCCTTTTCCCGAGAAAATTTGGTTTCTCTCATTTCCCTTAAATCTCATATATAGTAAAACTTTTATTCAGAAACATTATGACAGGATCCACGCAGCCACAATGACAGCTATATATGATATAAAGGCACATTAAAGGGAAGCATTCATCAAAGCTAAGCTGACATTTTCAATGTATATATTATATATAATAAAAAGAAAAGAAAGAAAAACTGAAACTGAAGAAAAATAAAAATCAAACATGAAATGCAGAAAAGGAGAAGATAGACAGTAAGACTCAATTTATTGGGACTTACAAAGATCATGACAACCAAGGCTTGCATATCCCAATTATACATTATATCAGGATGTTAAGTAGGAACTTAAAACAGAAAAGATTCTGTGATAAACACATCGTTTTCAATATAATAATTGAAGTCCAACTTGCTCTCCAAGTAGTAGAAGATTGGATTGCAAGAACATAAGCATGACTTTTATATTGTACAATGGGATAGATATTGAAAGCCAGAAAATGATAATATGGTGGGAGAATACCTCCAATGAATACAAAATGACTGGTTAATCTCAAGCTGACTGTTCACCATGTAACCCAGTTTAAACTGATAGATAATATAAAGATTTATGCCACACATACGACTGAGCATCAAGTAGATATGCATTCAATTTGTCAAATTCAGTGCACAGGGAACAATGTATTAAAAATCTTGAATAGGCATTTGATGAAAACTAGATAAATAACATACATTGCAATGTTGATGCAAAATATGACCAAGCAATGTAGGGAAAAAAATTATGTGTTAATGCCTCAATTATTTGCATATCACTGACTGATGCAATGCAACTGAATGGCACAAGTTAAGGTGACTTTTGACTTCACATATAGAAAACTGATGTCAAAGCCATAAATGGGCAATTTCTTAAGATAATGTTGCATCCAAAATGCACAGAAGGAAAAAAAAAATTAACTGTTGCACGAACCATATAAAAAAACTTGTGTTTAATAATCTCCACTATATTGTACAAATGAAGCAATAAATAAGCAACAAGAGCTTTTCAAATTGCATTGTTACCTGCTGTTCTGTCATTTGAAGAAACACTAGAGTGTAATAACCCAACTCCTTTATATTATTCCAAACAACCTACAGAAAACAAATTTCAAAAGCCTAAATTCAGTATGTTAAGTGGAAACAATGAAATAAAGAGCACTAACAGAATCACAAATTTTATATCTGAACCTTCATTAATTTCTTGTTGCCCACAATAGTCAATAGAACCTCAAAAAGCTGTGTTCACAAGAGATTAAGTCAATATATTTGAGAAACCAAAACTAAATACATTTAGAAGCATTACCAAAAGCATTTGAAGAACGATAATGCAAGATTATAAATTTATTTCTGCTCTGCAGGAATATAATGACAAAATCATAATTCAAAACATGCACTGTCTAGAAATCCACTCCGACATAACTCAAATTAAGAATAATGCCACAAGAAAAAGAAATACTTAACAAAAACTAGAACAGAAAAATAAAAGAATTAGACACATTTTCCAATGAAGGAGAATATAGGAAAAGAGCAAGAAGCTAAGGGACCAGAAAAAAATATAACTCTGATGAATCTCCACTTAAATATTACTCCCTCCATCCCCAATTGATAGGCACCCTTTTTTTTTCATTTGCCCAAAATTATAGCCATTTCCCATTTTAACCATACAATCGATTGGTTAATTCTCTAATTTACCCTTACTTAATATTCATTGTTATCAACAAACATTAAATAACATCCCCTACTTCTCACATATATCCCTAATAAATACAGGGATAAGTTATTAAAAGCACAAGTAAATTGTGTAATTCCAAGAATATTAATTATATTTCCTTAATAAGGGTGAAACAGATATAGTGCTTATCTATTAGGGACAGAGGGAGTATATTATTATTGTTCATGGAAAAAGTGAATCACATGTATCAGTCGAAAAGATGGTTCATTTAGACAGAATGATCCGACCTTGGAAACTCATTGTTTCATACTTTATTTGCTTTAGATATATTAGTCATACAAAAAGGCCAGGAACTTTATTACCTGAATGACAAACGAATCAAGACTTCTATCTGAACCATCAGAATCATAACTATCTTCATATGGATCTTCTGTACCTTCAATTGATGATCGGACATACACTCTTAGAGTTGTCACAAATGTTTGCCACAAAGGTCCCAAAATAACTGCAACAACATGAGCTGTTAGATGGACAAACTTTGAAAACAAAATTTATATATATAACCAACAGATAACATGTGAGTTTCATATATTTAAGACAGCATGGGAAACCTACCGACATATTCACCCTCAGCAATCATAGGATAATTCTGAATACTTTGGTTCAAGCACTTTAAAACCTAATGAAAACAGCAATAATTATCATCAAACATCTTAATTCCAATCAAATAGCAAGACAACAGAAAAGTAGATCAAGAAAACAAGCTGACCTCCATTCTCAAGCTCCAATCATCAGGATCTTCAGATTTCACTGGCTGTTCTAAGATTATCGCTGATTGATCCATCCACAGTTTAATCAATGGTTCCACCAATTCGATAACTTCAGTCTGAACAATGTGTTAGATCTTTCAAGCAATAATAGAATAAGCTAAATTGCACCATGCTTCAGAACCACTGTGAAGAATATACCTTATATACACCACGCATAGCACCAAGCAAAGACAAGCAAGAATGAACAATTGACTGGGCTTTTGTACGCAAATACTTATCATATATCTGTTCCAACAACATCCAAGAAAGTAAGCACACAGCACGAAGTAAAGAGCCTCTAAATTATCAGCCAAAAGGCAAAGCCCTTCAGAAGAAATTCACACAAACTATGTGTCAAACATTAAATGAATTGGTCGATTCCAAATCCAACCAATGAGACATAAATCTCAGAATTGAATTCTGTGAAGGAAAACAAATTGTTTGCAGAATCAGCAAGGTCTGTACTTTAGCTGTACTTTAACAATTGCCCTAAACAGTCAAAGCTCACAGAAAAAATTGTCAAAGCCTTTGTCTTTATTGCGTTTTCTTTTTCTTTGAACCCAATAAAGACGAGAAACATTTGACTGAATCACATCCAGTGCAGATCATAAGATTGACCCCTAATTTTGGGCTAGCCAATAAAGTTATCATCTTCTAAATTTAGGAAATATTTTACCATTATTTCATACATACACATCATAACTATCTCAAAACAAATTTGGATCTATAATAGCATTATGACATCAAATCTTTATGCCATATTCACCTAGCAGCATATATACATGTACATTTCTGAGGAAAAATTCCTTCGAATGCCTTCAAATTTATATTTTGTAAATATTTTCATGTAAGTTACAAATTAAAAAATAAATAAATAATGGAATACTAATGGAGTCTATCTCCAGCAGCTAGAAAAATGTGAGGAATAATCAAATGCTAACCTGAGGGGAAGATATAATTGTATGTAAGCTTGGGAACAAAGCAGGTATAAGTGTTGGCACCATCGTGTCATCCACGTCTCCAGAGAGAAGAGCTAAACATCTTAAAGCCCCATGTACTGCAAATTTCAATGGAATTATCATATTTGATCTAAGCTAAAGCAGGACACTCAAACAATGCAAGAAATGGAACCTGAAAAGAAATTGAAATTATATCAAGCAGATGATATCTATAACATAGAGGGGGGGAGGGAATTTTAAGTAGAGCTTGAAGTTGAAACATAAAGAATACACATAAACAAGTAAAAGACACCTGCTAAGTTCAGTATTATTCAGTGAGAAAAAAATTAGTAAAATAATATATTGATTCTTCCCAAAAAAAAAAAGTGATAGATATTGTTAACCAGAAACATGATCCTTTCAGTTGGAAGCAAAAAGGTATAGAGCTGAAATTAGTAGGAAACTTTAGACGTAATGTACATAAAAGCATGGATTTGGAGGTAAGTGGGAAGAACATGTAAATTGGTGAAACTGCTCATGAGAATAAAAAATGGTTACAATATGGAAACTCTAATTAACCACAGTTCTTATTTCTTAGTTAATTCTAGCCATCCATTGATCTTAATTATACACACTGAGAGGTTTTAGTTTAGCAGTTGTGAGTCCAGAGTTTTAAGTCCTATCACCTCTTGAAGCAGGTTTGCACCAAGTGATGCCTCAGGACAAAGACACTTACTTTCTGAAAAGAGAATCGAAAAGTATGAAAGAAACAACAGATGTTTAAACTGAAAAGATACACCACAAGAGCTTACCTCCATTCAGATTAGTTTGATCTGCAAGCAACTTCAGAAGGGATGGCAATAAGTCAGTCCAACTCTCTGGCCAGTCATATATAGCTATTGACGCTATGGCCATGCTTATTGCTGTGCAGATTTTCTTATGCGGATCATCCAACGAAGCTACAAGAAGTCTGCGTATAACTTCCTGATAACAGAGCAATGTTCTAACTACATAATTCTTCATAAAAGCTTACATTTTGGAACAAGATCTAAGCTTAAGTTAAAATGCAGACAAAAGGCACTAAAAGTAGTGCAAAAAAAAAAAAAAACCTCATAAGATTGAGGGAAAGAATAACCAAAAGGATTTTTTAAACAAGCTATTTACAGAACAGAACTTTCTGAATAGCAAAAAACTCTTTGGCACTGCAGTTGACCGTCCAGAAGAATTCCAACTAAAAATAACAAAGGTAAAACCACAGCCATGCAGCCACACTGGCCTGTTAAATGATGACTCAACTACAAAATATAAAGTGCAATTGCAACCAAGCAACATCAAAAGTGACACATTTACAAAGAGAAAGCAATCCAAATGAACGTAAAAATCACAAACTGCACCTTAAAAGATTCATGTGGCCCAAATTCATGAATTTCCTCCTTTTTTTTAACAATGTTTGTTGGTTTGATAAGAGATCCTTTCCTGATTATAGGATAATGTCTGATGACCTCCAAAAGTATTTGGATGCCACTGTTTCTGTTCATGTTACAGCTCATTTTAGATCTAAACTTGATCCTACCATCCTTATTTCAAATAACTAAATTTTAAAAAGTGAAAATAATGGAAATTTTTAATCTACCTGTACAAAGCATAAATGCATCACAAACAAGAATTGCTTCAAAATAATTCCACTTGTAAGCTTTGCAGTCATAGTAGGAGTAGGCATCCTTCTAAATACTGAGGTTCATCCAACAATTCATGAACAGAACCAAACATCCCATCAAAAAATGGTCATTTGGAGATTTCAAGTAATCCTTCTACTACACTCCCAATTGATAATCTACTACCCTTAATGTACCTATAGTCATTAGAAAAGGAGTTGGAATCTGCAAGACACACCCGATCACATAATATTTATCATATCACGTACTCTAATGACCACAAGGCCTTTACATCTAATAGTTCACCTATTTGTTCCAAGGTCCATTAAGGAAGCTGTGGATCATCTGGGCTGTAAATTAGCCGTTCTTGAGGAGACACATGCTCTATGGGAAAACACTACTCAAGAAATTGTTGGTTTACACAAAGAAAACTGTAGGTTGCAATTTGGTGTTACAGGTAAATGTAAGACTCATATAACAACTAAGCCTTAATCCCATACTCTATGGGGTTGGCTATATGGATCTATCTCTAAACCCTCAGGTCCAAAGTTAGATCCACCTCAATATCTAGTAATTGCATATCCTAAGATATCATTTATCTCCATATCTTGATCTTCCATCGGTTATAATCCCAACCCAATCTGCAACCATGTATACCTCAGCTTATGCATCTCTAGGGTATAAATCTCTTATATTTAACAAGTAGCACTAATGCTTATAAAGGGACCACCAAAGAAGCAATTGAAGCTCACCCCAAGCAAGCTATGCAAGACACAGAGAACAGGTTGAGGAAGAGGCAGACCTGAGATTTTAGATTAAGGGGGAAATTTTAGTGGAAATCAATATTATGTGGAATAAATTTGACTGGAACCAATATCAGAGGGAGCAAATAGTAAAAAATTAAAAGAATGAATATAAAATTTATAAAAAAATTTGAAAAAAAAATATATATTTAGTGAAATAAGGTGGGCAATTGCCCCCCTTCTTCACCGCCTAGCTCCACCCTTGGGATGAGGGGGAGTATTGGTAATTTTACATAATTTATCCCAGTATGTATCATTGTATTGTAGGAGAACTATAAGCAAATGTGTGACGATTTTTAGGAAAAATTCTAAGGAGATTTGATTTCCCTGATAGTTCATAATGTTATTCTTTCCTTCTACCTTTTGTTAGCAGTCTATAAGATATACAATTCTAACTCATTCTTGTTGAAAAGAAATATAAAATTTTGATTCGTCTCAATAACAAGACATAAAATCTTAGAAGTATCATATACCCTTCATCCTTTTAACATTATGGTTGATTAAATGCTAAAAATTAAAAAGAGATAATTGACTTTTTCTTTTCTTTTTCTTAGACGTATTTCATCCACTATTCTTCTTCTTTTCTTTTTCTTTCTTTCCTGTGCAACATATTAAAATCATCTTCTTAAGTTTTGTTCTAAACATACAAAACTTATTATTGAAATATTTTTTTTAATACCATGAAAAAAAAATCTATCTGGAGAAAAATTCATAATATCCATGTGATTCTGAAAATCTATGTCAATTAAATGAAAAGAATAAATTCAAATGTGAGAACTAAGAAGCATAGCATGCACTAGAAAATTTTGAAGTTTTTTTTCTTAAAATTAAACCCCAAAAAGATAATGTTACTCCTAGGCACAAACTAACGAGAAGGGCAAGGAAAAAAAAAATTCTAAGCAGATATATAATATAGCATTATTCTTGCTTTTAATCCCTATTTAGGAGCACTACCTTGAATTAGGCCATCAACACTTCTGGTATTTCTGTATGCACGTTTTTTATGAGTACTTCTGAAAGACAACAAATAGATCCTCCCAAAAAATAGAAAAAATAAAATCGCCTTTACAAATTTGAATGATCAGACTTCCAGTAATTTCAAGACATTTTTTTTACTAAATGTTTCATGATGTTCAATGCACCATGAAATGGATATGAACATAATAAGCAGTAGGCTTTTTCCAAGATTTAAGTAGGTTAACATATGCCATTTTATCTATAAACTTATCTGTAGGCACTGCATAACAATAGACATGATTAGCTTGCTTCTTATAAGTTTTATGTAGGCTAACTTAGTCCAATTTTCAACGAAGTTATTTATTCACAATGCCTACCCATTGCATGGTTCTTGCACAAAAAAAAATGTGCATGTGAAAGCCAATAGTAATTCTGAAAGTACAAAAAAGTTTTCCTTCCCTACAAAGTAGTTTTTGCACATTTTGGTTTACTGAGTGATGTTCTCTGCATCAATACAATTGTTCTGGCATTTATTGTTGTGCATAGAATCTCAGTCCATCAAAGAACTACAAGTGATAGCATCTAGGAGCAAAATCAATGGCATAAAGTGAAGGGAAAAAAGGGAGTAAGAATGTCATATGACAATAGGATTTAAGAAATATCATTCAGGCATTTTTCATGAATAGCCTAGAAGAACAAAGAAGAAAAAGTTTAGAGGTACCTTTTCTTCACTTGACACAGCAGGATGTTCAAAAGATTCCTCATCTTCTTGCCAGTGTTTCTTAATGAATTGCTTTAAAAGAACTGCTGCTAAGTAATATTAAGTTAAATCTCACAGAAAGTAAAAGAGTCTTTGAAAATGCTACTTTTGGATTTTTTTTTTACCAGCAGAAAACATGCAATCCAGACATCAGCAAAGCATAAAAGAAAAATAGAACCACTTAAGAGAATGATGTGATTATCACATTTTTTCCAAAAGAGACATTTTTCCAACAGAGCCAAAATTGAATAGAAATTTTGATAGAGCACTGCAGTAAAGAGAGAGACATAGGAGCCATGGATATATATAGATAGCCATAGTTATCTCTTAATAAGCCTTCTTTTCTTCTGCATTATGTACTTCAATCGTATTTGATTTATCTATTCTTATATATAAAATAAAAATAGAATAAACAGTTAAAATTTTAGTGAGAAGAAGAAACAGGAGAAGATTATTACAATATGCAAAGCAGAAAGAAATAATTGAGAATAGCAGCCAAAAGAAAGGATATCTGACGCAAACCCCATGAAAGCTCCTTATTTGCAGCCACCTTGGAAAGTGCCGCTCCAAAACCTTTAAACCAAAATGTGATACAATTTACACTTTAGTAAGTGAAACTTGTACAAGACAAAGAATTGATGGAGTATATCATAGACTAGGATCCCTAAAATTATGACCAGAAAACAAATAGTATAAAACTAAATTCATCTGTCACCTAAGTATTAAAACAAGGAATTCCTCTCCCCTCAAATTCCTCACCAATTCCTTTTCTTCTGCAAAGCTCAAAATATGCGAAATGGACTAGAGAAAGAACATTTCTCATTCATAAACAAAACCCATACCCATAGAAAGGAGCTTCTTAGCTACTACGATACGACCATAGAGATATAATTAAACATAGAGATGAAGTTCTCCAAGCAAAGCCATCCTCAGATCCTAACTCTCCTAATCTCTTAATACCACATTTTAACACCAACCAAGCCTCTTAATCTTTAAAACCTATTGATTTTCACCTTACTACTCATAACATGCAGAATTTACGTTTATTCTATACTCAACACTACAGGCTCCACAACATCCACAATATCTAAGTTTAAGACTGATCTCGATCTGGGAGACACACTTGTACATTCTTTTGCAAACTCTCCAAATGATAAATGGATGAATATAGAGTCTTAACATCTTAAACTGAGACAATCTTGGAATAGAAGCCAATGAATGCCAGTTCCATCAAAGACAGAAACTCCAAAGTGAATTTCAACGAAAGAGCTGTATTTCAATATCGAATTTGATTTAAAAAAAAAAAAAGACGCCAACACCTTTTGTCAAATCCCAAGTTAATAATTAAAGGCAGCCCATTGAATAGTAACTGAAAAGTGCAAATGTGAGGTCTAGCAGAAAAGTAACAAATGGAAGAACAAGAAGAAGAAGAAGAAGAAGAAGAAGAAGAACTGAGAGAGAACTAGGAAAGGAACCTGGTTGAAGTGAGGCCTGATTAAGGGAAGCTTCGGCAAAGGAACGAACTTCCTGGTTAGGATCAAGAGTAGCGTTCAAGCAATTGATTAGCCATTGCTGATCTTGATCAACAATGTAAGCCATCAATTTCCAAAACAGAAGCACCACAAGGGTTTTAGATTTGTTAATATGCGTTCATTGATTTGGGAGAGGTTTTGGTTCCCTTGCTTAGGGTTTTACACCTTGTTCCTGCGGGCCCCCCTCTCTCTCTCTCTCTGTCTTTCCATAATTGTTTTCAATTTTTCAGAAGAAAAACAATCATTTTTTCATTTTCTATTTTTCCTTAAAAAAACCTAAAATGAATTCGTGCTTCCATACTATTTAAAAAATATAATTTTACCCCTATTTTTTTAAACCTATTTTATCCCTTAATTTATTTTTTTACATGTAAATTTACCTCTAAACTCAAATTTAAGGCACGATTTTGCCTTTCAAACTAACATATTTGTCATGTATCTAACGAAGTTAATGGCTCCAATGAGATCCCGATACGTTGACATAAACATGACAGACACTTTGATGACATGGCAAAAATACTAAAAAAAACTCTCCTTTCTTCTTTCTCCTCTCTCCTCTCTTCCTCTTCCTTTTCCTCTTGGATTTTTCAGATTTGACGTGGCATATTTCTTCTACCAATTGGACAGTTATCAGAATTTTAATCAAGCTAAATTTTGATGGACAATTAGGAGACATATATCTCTTCATTTTGAACGGTAAAAGACCATTTTTGGAGACTTAAAAGTTGAGTTTTTGTTGCAAAAAAATTGATTACTTTTCTAGCTATTTTATATAGTTATCATTTTTATCTTTATTGGGTAGGCATTTGCCATTAGATAGGGCTGATTTTTTATAAGTATGGTTGAAATTATTTGTTCTTCAATTTGAACTGTGAAGATTATTTTTGAAGGTTTGTAAGTTCAGTGTTTGGATTTTCTATACAATAACTAGTTTTGTCTTTTTCAACGAGCGAAGACTCATTTGCCGTTAGATCGGACTGATTTTTGGCAAGTATGGCGAAAACTCATTGTTCTTCAATTTGAATGGTGGAGATTGTATTTGGATAATTATAACCTTATCGATTTGCTTTGGACAGAAGTTGTGAGGGGCAACCTTTCTTGTTCTTCTTTCTAGAATTTTGGGAGTTTTGTGTTTGAATGTGTCTTGGAATTTTAGGAGTTTTACTTTGGGTAATTATAATCTTTTATGGAATTTTGTGTTTGAATGTTTGGAAGTTAGTGATTTTTGAAGAAGAATAAGAAGAATGGAGGCAGAGAGAAGAGGAAGAGAAATAGAAGTTTTTCCTATAAAATTTAAAATAAATTTTCTTGGGAAACAAACGTGGGTCCCATGTAATCAATTCTTTAATTAAAAAATTATACTAACTAGAAGAGGGAAATACACGTGGGAGATGAGGTATTGTATTATCATTAAACGCCGTTAGTTCTGTTAGCTACGTCAACAATCCATCCGTTCTAGAAGCAAAAATACATCAAAAATAAGTTTTGGGGCAAAATGGGCTCAAAAAAAGAATAGGAGTAAAATTATCCCTTTTAAATAGTATATGGACAAAAAATCACCTTAACCCAAAAAAAGTAATAAATGTACACATTATGCATACAAATTTCCACTATCAAATGGGAAACGCTGAATGGTGGAGATACCTACACACTACATCTGTTCTATAATCTATTAAAGAATTTAACATAATAAATTAATTATTAATATAATTTATTTTATTTTATTTTTGAGAAGATGAAAAGAAACAAAACTATAGCAAAACTAATCCAGGAACAATAGTTCCCATTGTATCCATAGCAAGGATGCTATTTAAACCAGAAGGATAAGAGGTGTGCCACGCAAACTGAAGATCATGATTGAACGTCCAATTAGCAACATAATCTGTAGCTGCATTTGCTTCCCTGTAAATATGTCTCACCACTACTTATTAGTTAGGATTAAGAAGCTAGCGAATGCGAAGAACTGTTACACTATGAGAAGGTTGAATGACCAAATTACTCGCAATGGCTTCTACTACACTCTTGTTGTCAATTTGAAGCACAGTTCCAACCCCATTTCCAAGCTTCCTAAAGCCTCAACAAAACTCCCCAAATTTCAGCAGAAAAAGAATTATCCCCATTCACATATGTAAGGATCACACTAGTCTATCTGAATTACTGTTATTTATCTTAATATTTTAATACAAAATACATATAATACTAATGATATGTTCATCTATCATACAATTGGTTATACTTTAACTTTATAATTCACACATTAGATCAAGTTACATAAACATATACTTTGTTATATCGTAAACATATTTGAATTAATAGTTACAGAATATGTTCATTACATTATTTTATAAGATTTACACAATTCAAAAAGAGAAAATAGTACAATTTAGATATCATAACTTCTCTTCCTAGCTGGTGTTGGCCTTGTCCTTGAAGCAACGACATATCTTGAACCTACACAGATAAATACCCGTACTAAGCTATAAAGCTTAGTGGGGAATAATACATGTATGAACAATCACTCATAGTGATTGTTTTCAGGCACACAATAAACAATAATAATGTCAAGAGATTAGAATCAACATGAAAGAGTTACAATATAACTCACTTAACATATTTAATATTATAATGTTACTGTATAAGGATGGATCACAATTAAATAATCAAATCTTAATCAATATTATACATATATACTATTCATTTCATACTGTGAAATGCCTGTTAAAGTCCTATGGGTGTGGATAACGGGTGCTGTGGATATCCGTAGGTATCAAATATATAAATACCCGAAGGTATTATTCCTGTAGATACCCGAAGGTATCAAATCTGTGGACCCAATCGGGGTCAAGCCTGTGGTCCCAAATGGAGACAAATAAAGACCCAAACGAGGTCAAATCTGTAGTAGCTACGACTGTAATCCTATAAGCATGCCTATCTATCCATAACCAAGTTCTATGTGCAGGCAAATATTCATATCTCATGTACCATTTGATTCATAGTATACAATTTATCATATGGTATGATAAATCAAACAATAAAATAATATTCTTTAACTATCATGTCACAATCAAAAGTATGTGTAAATAATCAGTATAATCTAATCATATTCAAATAAACATTTCTAGGTATCAATTACTATAACTTTACCCTTATGTTGCCTATACATTTCATATGCTTATGGTTGTTCATTATCATATATTTCATATTTAGGGTGAACTATAGGATTGAGGAAAAGAGTAGTTGATCTTATTCTACAAATGGAATCTTAACTTTCAAGTTTCAACTTATGAAGGAGGGTCACGATTACTACCAAAATCATGGTAACTGTGGCCCAAAACATGATTTAGGGGTCATGATTACTATCAAATTCATGGTAACCGTGACCTAATTGCATTTTCGGATCTGGACTATACCAGACTACCTTACGATCATTACCGGATGAGTAATAACTGTGTTTTATACTTTTTAAAGGGGTCACAATTACTATGAAAAGCTTAGTAACTGTGAGATAGGTCATATTTAGGGTCTGTACTGAAAACTGGGGTACTTCACGGTTACTATAAAAAACCTAGTAGCCGTAAGGCCCAAATCGCCCAGAGACAGATTTTATTTCTCGATTTCTATGTCATTTTCAGCCTACAAAACGTCATTTTTAGGGAAAAATTCATTCTACAAAGTTGTAGATCTATGTTTCTAGTTTCCAAAACATCAAAAATCAACCCAATCAAAGCTTTAAATCTCAAGATAGCCCATAAAAACCACCGAATGCTTCCAGTGATAGGGCAGCAGTCCTAACCCAAATTCAAGGCAAATTTTCTCTATCCTAAAAATTGTTTCAAGCTTTGCGTTCTCATATAAAATGAAGATATATGAGTCTATTTTCATATAAAACAAGAATTTTTCAATTTGAGTCACGAAAACTCACGATATCAACAAATAACCGATGACTGGTCAAGTGAACTTCAAAACAGTTTTCTCTATCTTCAATAAAGCTTCCTAATTCCGAATTTCAATCATGTTTAACCTTAGTTTTTCATGATTATAACATGTTATAACATCAAATATCTCATTATTAACACCATATGCATAACAATCATACACAAAAGCTATGAAAAGTTCACATACCTTTCAAGCTCCACCAATCTCTCTCTCTTCCTTACTTCATCCTCTTTATCTTCTCCCTCCATCTCTTCTTGATCTTAGCCTTAGGTTGCTGTAAAACACTTCTTTTTCTCTTTCTATCATCTACAACCATTTTCTCACTTAGAGGACAATAGCATCTTTAAGGAGAAGAGAAGAAAACGAAGAAGAAAAGAAAGGAAAACAAAACAAAAAAAATGAATTTTCTTGGCCAAGAATAGCCGGCCACCACTAGAAGAAACCATCTTTTTTTCTCTCATTCCTAGCTTCCCATATACCTAATTCCTATTGGTTGATAAATAAAAATCTTGGTAAATTTCATTTTGGTCCTTTTTTGTATTTATGCTTCTTACTTTTGTCTCTCATCTTTCACAATTTACATTTCTACCTCAAAACTTTTACTTCAACTTTTCAATTAAATCTTTAATTTATAATTTTCCTTTAATTAGTCACATAATTAACTTCTGTCTCAAGCAAAATGATCATCTATCTCTCTTAGGGTACCATTGGGGTATTACAACATAAGCCAAAAAACCTCCAATCCATCTACCCATTAAATCACTAAAAATGCACCCACAAGAAGCCTTACTCATAGCCCTATGAAAAGACCAATCCTTATTGAGCATTATCCAATCTGATGATGTTGATTCCCACCCCACCAGTATTTCATGTTTACCACCAGAATTTCTACCCAAATCCTTCATCGATTCCTTTGCAAAAAGAAAGGCATTAGCTGTAGAAATCACCATTTGCTTCTTAATGAACTAGGGAACAAAATTCTTGTTAAAGACACCGTCATTTCTCCCTTTCCATTTGAACAAGCATATGAACCCAAAAAGAAGAGTCCAAGGGATATTACCCCACATGGTGTGCTTACGCAGATTTTCTTTAAGCCAAATCTGCATACTAGCATTGAAAAAACTTTGAGTTTTAGAATTAGGAAGGAAAGAGCGCTAGAAAAGCTCCATAGCAATGATATCCCGAACCATGTGAAGTGTTGTTTCTTTCTCAGCATTACAAACAAGGCAGAGATCCGAAATAGAGAGGTGTCATCCATGTCTTTCATTGATAGTCTATCATACATCCTGAGCCATAAAAAAGGCTTAACTCATTAAGGCCTTGCCAATCCCAGTAAAGAGACCATTATCTGTCATCCGTAGCATTGCATCGTTTGATGATATTGTAGGCTGATTTTATGGAGAAAGAACCCGAAGAAGTAGGAATCCATATCAGCTCATCCTTACCCAACTCACAAGCAGAAGGAAGAGAATGACTAATTAACGACAAAACAGAGCCATTTAAGAAGTGCCTCATCAGATTCCAATTCTATCCAATACCTGTGTTATACATGTCATTAACCAACATATAGACTCCTTGCTAAGCATCAGATTCCTTCAATTCTTGCAACACATGAAGATAGAGCGGACCCACTTCAGCCCAATGGTCGAACCAGAAAGAGATTGCTCTGCCATTATTTATAGTCCAACATGTATTAACTCGAAGGAATGGCCAATTACGGATAACCTGCAAGCAAAAAGTAGAACCAATAGAGTTTGAAAGAGTGACAAGCCAATAAATATTAGCACAACCATATTTAGCTTTGAAAAGCTTAACCCATAACACTTCTTTATCTATAACCAAACGCCACATGATTTTGAGTATAAAAGCACCATTGTAAGCTTTCAAACTTTTAATACCAACTCCCCCACCTTCCATACGTCTACATAACTTATCCCATTTTAACAAATGGATTTTCTCACATCACTAGTAGAACCCCAAATAAAATCACGACAAAGTTGTTTTATCTGGTCACAAATAGCCATAGGCATAATAGTGGTTTGCATAATATATGCAGGAATAGAGAGAAGCACATATTTGACTAAAGTTAGGCAACCTACCATCAACAAGGAGTTAGCCTTCCAATTAGATAATTTATTCCTAACCTTGTCAATAAGATACAAATAAATCTTTTACTCTTCCGACCATGAATTATTAGAGCTCCTAAATAAATCCCGATATCCTTAGTAAAAAGGAAACTTGAGGCTTCTTTCAAACTCCTCATTAAATCACTCTTCACATTTTTAGAAACACAGATAGCTGACTTCCCTTTATTCACCACCTAACCCAAACAAGCACAAAACTCCTTAAAAACTTCATTGACAACATTCATTTGGTCAATAGATGCTTTAACAAAGAGGTTGAGGTCGTCGGTAAAGAAGAGATGTGAGAGGGGAGGCCCGCCTCTGCCAAATCTGATAGGTTTCCATCTACCATCATCAACAGCCTTGGAAATACCATGAGAGAGTCTTTCCATTCATAACACGAAAATATAAGGGGACAAAGGGTCCCCTTGCCTGACACCTCTGGATGGAACAAAGCTTTCAATAAACTCTCCATTCCAAATAATCTTAGCACTACTATACTGCCAACAAGACAAAATCATAGAACATAAGTCCAAGGGAATACCAGCCTCAAGTAAAGTGTCTATGATAAAATCCCACTGAAGCCGATCATATGCCTTTTCTAGATCAATTTTTAACATAACCTAACCCTTCTTTCCGATTTTATTTCGCATAGAATGCGTAACTTCCTACACAATAAAAATATTATTCGTTATGTAGTGCCCTGGAATAAAGCTAGTTTGATGAGGGCCAACTAGAAACTCCAGATAAGGCTTTAGTCTATTTAGAACCACTTGTATAATAACTTTATAAATCACTAGTAACAGACTAATAAGTCTAAAATTGCTAACCATGGCCAGTTTGTCCTTATTTGGGATGAGACAAATAATAGCAGTACAAATATACGAATCAACTTCCCTACCCTTTAAAGCTTGATCAACACACTCAAAAATGGACGTTTTCTCAATATCCCAATACTTTTGAAAAAAGAGAGGATTTAGACCATCGATACTAGGAGCCTTCAGGGCTTTCATGCTAAAGACAACCTCTCTAAGTTCAGTATAATTAAGGGAAGATAGAAGAGCATCAGCCATGGATTGTTTCAACCACGAAAATTTATCCCTAAAGAACTTTACAACGTGAGACTTAAGGGAGTCTTGATCAAAATTCCAATCCACATTCTCCACCAAAAGGCCATAAATATAATTCGTCTATCTATTAGTTTTAACTTTATTATGAAAATAGTCAGTATTTTTGTCCCCCACTAACAACCAATCAGCTCTAGCCTTTTATTTTCAATACACCTCTTCTTGAAGAAGAATATTATTCAGCTCCTATTGCCAAGTTCAACCAGAGACTCAGAATGCAATCTTTTAAGATATATGTCAATACTTGCCAACTTAGATAATATGTTCTATTTATGATACACAATGCTACTAAAAATCTACTTACTCAACGTACCAGCCCCGGTAGTAAAGTTGTGAATTGTATCTATAATGCTACCATTTCTCACCCAATTAGCTGCCACAAAACCATTAAAATCTTGGTGAAGAATTCACACTACATTAAACCGAAATGACTTCTGAACATGATGGTTGAAGCTGTCCACCATAGAAAGTAATAAAGGTTTATGATCAATGTAATACTCTTACTGTAACAGTCTTATTGGACTATGCGAATGGTCGGAAATTTTTTTTTACTTAACAATCAACTTGCATACCTAATTCCATTAATCGCTAACTTATAACTGTCCATAATTTACTATGCATTTAATAAAATTTTGGCAATATAACGGCTATATTCTTAACTAACCCCCTGAAAAGCAGACAATCACACAGCCTCTCAGAGGCACAATAGTTTATAACCAATCATATGTCAAATTTGCATATATCATCACACAACATATGCATACCATCCATTCTCTGCAATTTCTCATCCACATACTACTCTATACAATATACAATACAAAGTATGATTATTGCTACAATATTGTCCTCATAAACAAAACATCATAGGTATATATACATGCCACAAAATATTACTTCTAGTTCTTTAACTTCAATTATCTTCTGTGTACCCACGCTCCAGACTATCTGTACCTACACGCAGTAAATCTTACGTGCTGAATATTAAACATACCCAGTAATGACTAAAAAATCATAGCATTTCCCTTATAAATACCCGTTTTTCTAACTAATTTCAATTAAGTTATTTATTATTGATTTTTCTTATTTAAAAGCAATATTTATTTTATTAACAACTAATTTTCGATTTAAGTTATAAACTTTACTATATTCTCAATTCAGTCCTTACACTTCTTATTTATTTCAAAAATGCCCTTTTTATACTGTTAATTACTAATTTGCCCCTTTAATGTCTTAGTTTCTTATTTTAACCTATTAATTAGCTTATAATTTACTGATTAATCCTTGTATTACCTTCTTCCATGTAAAATTACATTTTAATCCTTTGACTTATTAAGGTTGACTTTTTACACAATTAATTGACCAAATTATCATTTTACCCTTATTAATTGTTTTCTTCTCATTTTTACTCATTAACTTCATCTTTTGGAAAAATTATCATTTTACCCCTAAACTTTTAAACTCTTTTTCATTTTAGTCCTTTTTCGTATTAAACTTTCATTTTAACTTCCTTTTTATACTTTTAACAGTTTCTTATCAATATGCCCCTAGTACAGATCTGACAGAAAATTTTCAGACCAGATATGCGGGATGTGGACCCCACAGGGCCACAACAAAATGAGAAATGACCTCCAAGAATCATCCCTCATATAACATATGAACATATGATAGTACGTATAATATATACTATGGAGATCAACGATCCAACCATAGTAAAGCAAGTCACCATGACTTGCACCGCGGTATATATATCCCTATGGCCAGCCAATTATATCCTGAACTAGGTTTTACTGTCTGACTCTTTCTAAGGGCACATATTTTCTTAATTTTCCTTTTATTAGTTAATCTTTCATTCTTTTCCTTACTTTTCATTCCTTGTCAATACAGTATCAGTGCCTTATAATTACAATCAGTCTTCTTTACACAATCTATGAATCATTTCACAGTATTTCACCATTTAATCTATAAATTATGCCATAATTCATTCAAATTTCACATTCTTCAACTAATACCTAACTAAAATTTATTCCGAAAATATTCATTTAATTCCCAAAAATTCTATAAAAATTCATAGCTATTAATTTACATTAGTATTAACATTAGAAAGCTTAAAATTACTAAAATCACTCAAAATTACATTAATTTCTTGTGAAATACCATTCGGCCTACACTATAACTCCACCATATAAATTCTTTTAACTTCATTTAAGGTCTCTAATAAGCATATATAAGTCTTAAATACATGAATATAGTATTACTTTCAATTATACCTCAATATATGAAATTATTCTTAAGAAATCTAAAGGAAATTCACTTAATTCAAAGGAAAATAAAAGGATTAATTAGTCACACACCTTTTTCTATTGATTATCCTTGCCTAGGCTTCCTTCCCTTTGCCTTTGGCTTGAGAGATTTGCTCCTCCTCTTGAATTCCTTCATAGGCTGAAAGTTTCATCAATGTAAACTCAAATATTTTGGCCTCAAATGCTAAAATTAACAGCAAAAATGGACTCTAGGTACCCAAAACTAGTAGTAGACACCTAAAAACCAAATTAAAATCAATTAATTTACTTATCTAAATTTGACACCTAAACTTTAATCCTTGATTTCTCTTGATTTTCTTCCTTGAATCAAAGATTAGAGTTGGCTAGGATATTCTAGAGAGGCTGAAATCACTTTCTTAGGCTTTTATTTGGTGAGATTTGGTGAAGAATTGAAAGAAAAAGAGAAGAAAATGAGGGAGAGGGAGTTCGGCCACCAAGGGAGCTGAAGAAGACATAGGTTTTTGTAGGAGTTTTTTGGAGAGGAAGGGGTTATATAGGTCCTCAAATTGGGCCTTGGATTGGGCTTAATTTGGGCTTGAACAATTTAATTGTTTAAGCCCGATCATTACCAGATAATTGGTTCTAATTAATTTATTACACTTTCCAACTTCAATTCTCTTCAAAATTGATTTCATTATTCATATCACATTAAAAATAGGCTATACTTAAAATTTCAGCCCAATCGGAGTTCGTTTCGGGTTTGATTTAATTTTATCGGTCCTATTCAAAAATATCGATGTTACCGAAAAATTCACTTTTTGCTACCAAAATAATCTACATATTAGTTTAGGTACATATATAATTTTTGATAATTTTTAGACTTAATTTGCTATTTTTAATAACCAAAACGATCAAAAATTCAATTAAAAATCCTAAACTCTAATTTTCTCGGTTTTCGTTCTTTTATTTTTCGGAGGCCTATTTGACCTCAAATTCACTTCAAATTTCAACCTCGGACTACCCGTAACTAGTACTTTCCAATGGTTCAATAAAATATTTTTCACTTCCAGATGTAATTTTTAGCCCGGAGACATTATTCACTATCGAAAAGTACTATTCACTATCAGCCCAACGTTAAGGCCATTACAATCAGAGTCTATCTTTGGCAAGTTGGTGACCTTAAAGTTCGAATAAAAATCATGCCACTGACTATTACACAAAGCACGGTTGAGTCTCTCCATAACTAGCCCCCTGCGCCAAGTGAATTTTGGGCCAAAAAAACCCATGTTAGTTAGTGAACAATGATCAATAAAATGAGCAAAATGTAGACACGATTTGCTTCCTCCAGCAACACCACTAGACTTCTCATGAGAGTATAAAAAAGCATTGAAGTCGCCTATTAACATCCAAGGGATGAGGTTTCATGAGAAATAACAATCAGGTCTTCCCATAAATCTTTTATGTGCATGGAATGAAGATCCCTATAGACCGCAGTAAGAAAAAAAAGGCAAAATTTTTATGAATAAACTGATACATATAGCTCTTCACCGAAATATTAATCCCCTGTTTCCAAAGAACCCAAATTCCACCAGAAAAACCTTGAGCCCCCACTCTAAATGAATGAGCAAAGCCCAACTTTTTAATCACTTTGTTAGCCAAAACGCCACTGATTCTAGTTTCAAGCAAAATCAAAATAGAGATACGATAGAGATGAACCAAATTTCTCACAAAGAGAATAAAATATTTATGGCCAGCCCCCTAGCAATTCCATGACATTAGTTGTAATTCCATTAAATAACTAACAAAGTAAGTGAGAGAAAAAAAAGCCCTTAAACCTAGTCGATGGAAGTACTATCCACCAAACTGTTGGTTCCATCTGCTGCATTGGTTTTTCTTGAGCAATCAGATTAGAAATAAATTCTGAAACATCATTAATTTTCAAAGAAAACACTTTACGTTTCCTCTTGCCTTTAGCGAAGTTGGCTTCATGAATGCTCTTCAACCGCTTTTGTCAGGTGGTCTACCATTTTCTACACTGAAATTTTTTAATTTAGTCCCCTAAAGAACAAATCTATCTTTAATCGAGGTAGTTTGCTTGGACTTTAAAGTAGCGGGATAGGTGACATTGATGGCCTTATGTGAGACAACATCCAACAGAGAAGAAACCTTATTGTCTAACTGGCAATTATGCTCATAAACAAACTGGTTATTCTGGTTCACCTTTGTAGAAGTTTTCTCATTATTAGTGGTGATCATGTTCACGTCCTAGTTTTCCTTCTCCATTTGATTCCCCTGTTTATCTCCATCATCAAGCCTTGTGTTGTTCTGGTCTTCGTTTCCTACAGTACCTTGCCGAACATGAGTTCCTAAATCACTACCACCTTACTTACCCTGTTCGACTCTTCGTTGATGGTCTTGGCTCTGGTATCAAAGTTGGTATGGCGATTATAGTACAATAGCTTGGTGGCTTTAGTACCACGGTTAAAAGAATTGTTCCGCTCATTCTCAATATGTTGAGGATTATCATCTCCCTCTTTTAAATAAGAAAGAGCACCAAATCTCGATCCAGAATTTTTCTTAGAGTTAAGTTCTAAACCAGGCTACTGACCTGCACTATTCTCCATATTCCTCCTCCCTCTTCTTGAACCATCATCCATGGTCCAAAATTAGAATTGATTTCAGACTTGTCCTAACAATGGGCAGAAACTCCTCCGTGATGCTATCATTAGGAAAAACTGGACCCAAGCTGGTTGTTTACTTAATGCAACTCTGAGGGCATTGTTCCTTTAAGTGACTGTACCATCACACATAAAAACAAATCTTGTATAGGCCCTCATACTCCACCTTAATAAGTTTGTTTGCAATCTGTATTTGAGAAACCAACGGTTTAGTAAGATCTATTTCAATGGCAATACTCGCAAACTTAGCCTGTTTAGACACAGAGGTGTTGTAGTTGATTTTAACCATCTTTTCAATAAAAGCACCTCTCTGTCTGAGCACCCTCTTGTGGTAATAGTGAAGTGGAAAGCTTGGAAAGCGTACCTATGCCACTACCGATGTCAAATTGTCATTGTCAGTAGAAACCCCATATGCCAAGGTTGAATTGTTACATAATGTCCCATTATAGTCAAAGGTCCACCAACCAAAACATTAACATAATCATCCGTCTGGTTAAAGTGAATCAGTAAAAAGTTGTTGTCAAGGTCCTCTATTTTGTAATGACTTTTAGGGGACCATAAGGAATCCAATCTACTGCATAGCACTCTGTAGTTGATGTTTCTTCCTAAAAGTCGAACCACAACTGACTTCCTCTAAGGTTTAGCTAGTTGAGCTTTTAGTTTATCTGACACTTCTAGTTTAAGTTAGCCATCTTCTAAAGAGACCGAAATCTCCTCATTAATGTTCAAGTCATTAACCGTGGTGTCCTTGCTACTTAAAGAATTGTTATCCATGTCCCTATGGGAGAAAGAGTCCTGATCATCCTCATTAACAAGTCCCATAGCCACTAAACCATACCGTTTCTTGGCCTTTCGCACCAATGCATCTCTGAACGATAAGGTCACTGGTTCAACCTCTTCATTCCCACAAGCAATGGGTTCACCCTCATCCATCAGCATCTCATCATCCTCTTTGCGTTTCTTTCTCGATCTATCATCTGGGGGAGAAGGCAGGGGCACCTTCTCAATTGCCGGCAGTGCCTCGCAGGCGGCTAGGGCTTCAACGCTCATGGGGTGGGTTCAATTTGTTTAAAGATTGAAAATGTATTATTTTTTAAACTTTATTTTTTTTTATCTCTCGACATGAGGTATCCTAACACTACAAAAAAACTGTTAATTAGCGACTAAAATTAGCGACGACAACATTTTCGTCCCTAATTTTGCGACGGATTAGCGACTGTTTTATAATTACGTCGTGAAAATTAGATTTTCTATTTTTTTGCGACGAATTAGCGACGGAATGAAAAAACAGTCGCTAATTATTGGCGGGAAATGTACGCGCCAAGTTTTGCGACGGAATTAGCAACGAAAATTTCCGTCGCTAAATTTTATTATTTTTTATTCATAAAATTAGTTTCAGAAAAGTTAGCGACGAAAATTTTAGTCGCTAATTTAGGGGGAAAATTTAGCGCCTTTTTTTGCGACCGTTTAGCGACAAAAATTTTAGTCGCAAATAAAGTAAAAAATATTTTTTTTAGAAATTAGAAATCTATTTTATAACTGAAAATTAGAAATTATTTTATTAGTTGATAATAATTTTTTAACAGTTGTACCAAAATCTAAATTTATTTATTTTTAAAAATTTCATTTTTAATAATAATATTAATAAACTAATTATTAAGATTACTATATATTTGTGTATTCAAGATTAATAAAAATAAATATTTATAAAAAAGTAATATAAAATTTATTATTTCATTTAAAATAATAAAAAAAATTATAATTTATATTTATTTTATAAAATTTAAATCAAATATTAAATTATTTAAAATCCAAAATGTTTAAATAATTAAAATACTCTTTAAATTAAAATAAATTAAAATATATGCAATAATAATAATAATAGTGAGAAAAATGGTTTTAAATTAAAATACTCTTTATAATAAATTAAAATAAATTCAATTAGATACATTAATTTACTATTAAATTCATTTGATTCGCTAAATAATTCCATCCAATTCAATTCATTACGTTATCTTTATAATCCGTTTATTTCATAATTTTTTATTTTTAATAAAAAATAATTTTATAAAATTTAGCTAATAAATTTGTAACTCAATTAGATCATAATCCAATTTATTCATAATAACATAAAATTTTTATATTTATAACTCAATTCATCACAATTCAATCTGAATACATTCAACCCGACAAAAATTGTTATCTCCTTTTTACATGATACAATTATGTAAAGCTACACCGAAATGAAATTAAAAAAAACATTATTAAAAACCATCGAAATTGAAAAAAAGACATTCATGGCATAGCTATTGTATATATTGTTGATGGTTTTTGCAATATCTCAATAACTGTTAGTTTAGTTGGTGTAAAGTGTAAACTAGTTAAAAATGATGACTTATCAAATATATGCAACCAAACCCATAAATAAATGAGTATTTTTTATATTATGTCTAAATAACTATAGCCGGTTAAGTATTTACCGTTAGATCGGCCTGATATTTGGTGAGTACGTTTGAAACTCCTTGTTGTTAATTTTGAATGGTAAAGATTAGTTTTTAAGGTCTATGAGTTTAATTTTTGTTGCAAAAAAGATGTTGTTTTCTGGATTTTTTATGTAATGATCAGTTTTGTATACGAAATCGATCGGAAAATCATTTGCCGTTAGATTGACCTGATTTTTGGTGAGTACGTTCAAAACTACTTGTTGTTAATTTTGAACGGTGAAGATTAGTTTTTAAGATTTGTAAGTTCAGTTTTTATTGCAAAAAA